>CM046838.1:34646287-34963787 GCA_025618425.1 Heliocidaris tuberculata | reverse complement strand
ATCCCCACTGGAACACACTGTTGTACACATGAACAATGAGACATTCGTCGTGCATCTGCACTTAGGGCATACATGTATATCACATAGTATTGTCAAATATAATCCAATAATTGTTCTGGTAAATGATACACTGTTTTGTTTTTAACTCTCTTATTCTGTTCTATTTCAATTATTTTCCTAAGTTCAGAGTTAAAAATCCGTTTCAGTCCAATTTCTCTCAAATCATATCCCTTGTTGTTACGCATTAAAATCATTCTATATATCGACCAAAAAGCTATAGACATTATGTTATCTATTTCACTTGCATTGCCTAGTTAAATGAGGAGATCTACTTCAAACTCTATGTCAATATCAAACACTTTACGTATAAGCCAATGTAAATAAGACTTAAAGGAATCATTACACTTACATAAAATAAGGACATGAACCATGTCTTCACTTGTTTGGCATGGTTCACACTCACACATATCATTGGATGCAAGTTTCCACTTCAAAAGGTTTTTCTTCACTGGCAATAAATTATATAAGATCTTAAAGTGGAACTCTTTTAATCTATTATCTTTAATATTAACTAAATTCCTTTTAAAACAACTTGGCCAATCAATGTCTTCATCCACAAACTTTTGCCAAAATGAACAACATCTAGGAGATTGCTCATCTGATACTAACATATTGTAATACTGTTTCCCTGATAACTCATACAAATTTCTGATTTTGTCCCCACTTAAAATTTTTGGGATTTCTAAATCTCTTTTTTCTAATTGACCATTATTATCTACCTTTATATTTAAAAGCTGTTTTGGAATAGCTTTTTTAAGCTTTGCAAAATCAAAGAATACATTACTTTTCCCAAATCTTAAAATATGCTTAATTTGCTCAATATCTATGAACTTATCATTTACAAAGACATCATTTACGTACACAATATTGCTTTCAAACCAGTTTTTAAAGAACATCAGTTTCTTTTCAAATATGATGTTCTTATTAAACCAAAGAATATCCAGCTTGGATTTCTTCCTTACTTTTTCCTTTACTTTGCACCATGCCAATAAGATTTCACAGTAAAATTTTGGTATTTTTTCTGCACAATAATAAAGAATTCTATCATCAAAATCACAGTTTAATAATAAAGAAAGACCTCCTAGCTGATCAAACCAGAAGTTGGACATTTTCTTCCACGTTGTATCTGACTCATCAGTGATTCTCCCTAGCCAACGCAATCTAAAACTACTAATTTGTGCTTCAATGTTCATCATATTCACACCTCTTTTTTACAACTTTTAAACATATCAATTCTTCTTACTTTTTCATTTTTCCCGTTCCAAATAAAGTTAAAGAACATCTTATTCATTCTTTTAACATACACTTTAGGCACTGTTTCAAACATCATTAAGTGTATCACCAAGCTTATTGCTAATGTCTTAATTACAACTACTCTTCCAAATAATGTTAAATTTCTTTTTCTCCAATTATCTAATTGTTTTTTTATTTTTTCCATTTTACTTTCCCATAAGATCTTTATGGCTTTTTCTTTATCTTGTGAAATTAGCATACCAAGGTATTTTACTGGTTCATCACACCACAATAGTGTATGGTCTTGTAAATTCCATTTATCTGCTTCATTTCCAATCCATGTGAGTGTCGTTTTACTTTTGTTCAGTTTTGGTCCTGCAACTTCTCCAAACATTGTTAGTTCTTTTAATACTATACATAATGATTCTTGATCCTTTACAAAGAAAACTTACTCATATTTCCAAAGCTATTTACCGACAAAGGGAATATTACTCTGCTCAGTAGAAATTCCCTAATATTTCAGTTGTAGAAAGGGTTAATAAAATGTTTGAGAGTGGTATTATGAATGATTACAACCCTCCCGTTATGATTTATAAGGCATTAAATCATGTATATCACTACACTGTATTAAAAAAAAAAAAAAAAGCTGCGCAACCCTCTCCAATAATGCAGACATGCAGTAGAATTGTGCAGACAGTACCGAAACATTGTTTTTTGATGCGCTTCTATTTAACACGTGTGCCAATGGGAGCCTGAATGACTCGTGTGCGCCCAATATCTCTACCACAACTAAGTGGTCAAGCGCCATCTCTTGTCTAAGACATTACAGTTAGTCCATTGCTTCGCGTAGAACCAAGGAGTTCCTTGGTAGAACTGCCATGTATCGCATTAAGATTTTCTTTAATCACAAAATGTGGTATAGCGCCATCTCTTGTTTTAAGCATTATAGTGTTATATTTATCAAATCAACAAGTGGGACAATCAATCAAACAACCAAAAAGGTTTACGAAATCTTGTGTTATGAAAAAGAAAATTATAAGTTGGATTTCCTGACATTTCAAATACATCACTAAATAAAGGATACTTTCTTGCAGATATTGATAACAATAATTATTGTAATAATAATATCGCATACCGGATATTTAGAACTTGAGTAACATAGCACTTACAAAATCACAGAACTGGAGAGAACCCCCCCCCAAAAAAAATAAATAGATATGATAAACTAAAAAGTAAGTAGCTCATATTTAGTAAATACATAAATGAATCATCTTGTTGGGAAAATTATATGATTTTTCTTAAAGCTCATGTACAGTATTGGTAGCAAAAAGGATAGTGGAAAGAAACATGTCAAATATAGTCTCATGTTGTTCCCCTTGTATTAAAAGATGTCTGGAAGAGATCATTTGGTAGTCCATCTATGATTTCTGGTGAATTTCAGTGTAAATATCTGTAAGGAATGATTGATCACTGCCATTATGCTAGGACCCTTCCACCCCGACGGCTCCCCGCACAGCAATCTTGGGGCTTCGCATAGAGACAGCGTGTGTGCACTGTGTGTAGCTACTCATTGGTTTTACACGTGTGTTTACAGTGTTTGGCACATGCTGCCTTTGTTGGGATTTTACGTGCCTGTCCCTGCACATAAATTAGTTTTTGCCTCTTATTTGTTTAATATTAAACTTTAGGAGGCGAATTCTTCACAGTGTCTTAGTATTGCTAATATCTTGCTATTTATCAACAAAAATTGAAGAAATCTGACGAACAATTTTTGAGGGCTTACCAAAACTTTACATGACCTTTAATTTAATGCCCTCACAATTACTCTTTTAGCGAAGATTATCCCCACCCCTTTTTTCAGTTGCCTACCCCATTCATGATTAACAGATCTTGAGGTGAGTGGAAAACATTAGCTGAATAAAAGTTCCCAGAATGAAAAATGAAATTTTAGATTTTCCACTTTGTAGAATCTGCAGAATAATCCCATCTCCCCCCCCCCCCCAATTCTCTCTCTCTCTCTCTCTACCTCCCTCCCTCCCTCTCTATATCTCATTCTCTCTATCTCACTTTCTCTATCTTTTCCCCTCTTTCTTTCTCTCTTTCTCCTAAGTCTGTAAAATTGTATTAGTATGCCTCCCCCATTAAATAAAAAGGAGAATCCTCTACACTATCTTTCATGTCAGTGATATTTTGGACATGTGCCCCCCCCCCCCACAAACACACACACTCCCCCCCCCCCCCCGTAATAGAATCCAGAATCAGTCATTGGGTCTCTATATTTTTTCAAAGTTCCTGCTGTTTTTTTTTTCTTTCTTTCTTCTTTTTTCCCCAATGCCTCCTATGTTACATACCAAATATAATCATGATCAATTTTTTGTATAATTAAAAAAATGTATTAGCAATTAATATCAAACGCGTCACCATTTATATTCTATTTTCTATTGAGCTGATGGTGAAATGCACAAATTTCCCTATGCTAAATCCAGTTTCAGTAGGCTACAGCTAAATGTATTTATTTTAGCAGGGAGGTGGAAGAGAGACCTCTTTGATTTTAGTATGAGAGTAATCTGCTCCTTGCTATCGTTTTGCAATTCATCGAAATTGTTTCATTCGATCAAGTTGTTAAAATATTACTGAAATTGTGCAGCGTAATCTGCTAAAGGGAAGTTTGGAATTTATACTGTATGATTTTTTTTTAAACTCACAAAAAGCAACAATCAAAGCAAGGATATGAAGTAACATACGGTACTGAAATATATTATGTGTAAAATACATGTAATAATACCATTCGATATGGTTTGTTATGTTGTCGATCTTTCTTATTAGCATATCACTATACAAGTTTTGGTATCCAAGTTTCCCATTGGCTAGATCGCCTACATGTGAGTGTGACGTCACATATTACCCTCAATCTTCAAACATGGCTGAACAGAGGAACAGGTAGCACTACGCATCGAAACACATATTCGCAACTAAAATGAAGGAAACATAACTTGTGGACCGAATTGGAACTCATTGCCAAGGATTTAGGTAGCTTAACATCTTAGCTACCGAAAAATTCAGGTGTCACAGGAGCAATAACGACCTTGCTATCTCATTTCGGGACCTTTTGGACCCTGTTCGTCGCCAGAATTGCACGGGAAACGAGCCAAGAGCTACCGCCGTCATATCCGCATCATATGAATGAAGTGGTGTTGTGACTGGACTGCTGCGCTGGGCTCATTGAACTGTGTGTGTGTGAAGTGAGTGTGTGAACTGAGCAACCGACTAAAATTTCAAGCCGCAACATCAAGGCTATAAAAATTCAAGCAAGAAACACCTGACACTTTCCATTCTACGGGCGTGCTGATAAAAAAGGAATAACTTAAAACCCTGGAAACTAAGAACATGATGGCAGAAGATAATGAATTGATGAGTGCATCAGAAATAATAAAAGGTGAGATTGAAAAGGAGAAATAAGCAACAGTTGCTGATCAGGAACTGTTGAGTGACTGTTAATAATATGTCTGATTTGTGTTGTTGACATTGCATGATTTGAATCTGAGAAAATATATAAAAGTGCTAGGGGAAGTTCATTATGATATTCTGACTTGATTTTGATTATACCAGTTAAGTGAGACTGAGAGAAATGTCAATGAAAGTGTCAGGAAAATCTGACAAAAAGTAAGAAAGTTAAACTTGTGAATTTTTTTAAAATTTATAGACCCTAATTGCCTAATATTAGTAATAATTAATCAGATGATAGATCAGATGTAACTTTGTTACATGTACAGGGTGTACTGGTATATAAAATTTGATGGAATTAGAAAGTCTAAAAAGTGCAAATTAGGGGGCTAATGTGTTCGTACGTCATATGCCGTTTATTTAGTGGGGGTCGGGCTAACTCGGCACTAGGGCGAACTCAGCACTGCGCGGTGAATCTGTTTCAAGAGTTGAAGTCCATGCTATGCACCGTACCCTTTTTTAGCCTTAAGTTTCATGTTTTGTATAATTTTACTTCTTCAAATTTTCAACATTACTTCTTTGCTAATCATTTTACACAATGATATCAAATGATTTCAATTTAAGTGTTTTTAAATGTGTAATTAATGCGAAATTCAACACAAGTGTTTGCGATCAATTTAACTCTCTTGGCTCACTCACCCGCGATTTTCCTCCAAGGCCGAGTTCGCCCTAGTGCCGAGTTAGCGCGGATTCATTTAGTGTACGTTGGTAGTAATGTGTTAGTGTTATTTACGGCATATGACATACATGTTTGAACGCATGTATACACTCACACATGGAAGGTTTTTGCAGATAACCTCGGCCTCGCACACTGTATGGCTAGAGTGCCCAAATGACACAGCCACCATTTCTTGTGAAAAAATGGCATTGTTCTTGGCTTGCTCTAATTTTGATTTTATTTTTTGCATACCGGTACAGTTTACTCTTTAGAATATATCAGGAATAATATTCTGTCTTCCTAAAATGTAATAGGAAGTATTTTCTCAAAATTTTGCTGATTATATTAGTGTTTTTACCACTACAACTTAGAGGTTGTGACCGCTGCTGAAATTGACACAACCCCACATAGGGATGGCTCTATGAGTAGAACACATAGGGTGTACAAAAGCACATTAGCACCCAAATTGGCAACTCTGTGATCTCCTATATTTGCTCTAAAAAAATCATGAATTTCTAATTTTTTGTATTAAGTGATTTTTTAATGTTACTTTAAATTGAAATGAAGCTTTACTGCTTTTGTAAATTTGTTTCAGTCTGACCCTCTTGTGGAGTACAGAGCATGGTGTCAGTTTTGTGGTCTAATGTAATGTTTTTGTTATTGTTAATATACATTGTACATGTACAATGTACATGTAGATCTAGATGGGTGTCAAAGCCACTGTTTGATAATTAAATAAGTATGGTAATGTATTTGATTTACGGGCTAAAGTTATCCAAAAAAATTCTTCCCATTGGCAAAAATAATATTTTTCTTTAAATGCTACATGTACATGGTTCTAATATGCACTGTATACATGTATGTACATTGTGAGGAAATTGTCGAAAATTTTTTTTATCTAAAAACAATGATTTCAACCTCTCAATGTGTTGCCAATTTAAGGATTTTAAAGTTTATTCTCCTTTTTTAAAATCCTGGCATCAAATACAGTACGGTCATGCAACAAAAATGGAAACAGTGAGTGCACAGTTTTTGCTCTTTCTACTGGTGCATCTGGTATAGTTTTTAGGGGCTCTGAATCAAAAGTTATCGAGCCAAACCACAACACAAAATGTGGATTGAATGTCGAGAAAGGGTTAACTAAATTATAAATTGAGTGAAGTGACATAAACCTGTACCTGGAAGAATAACAACTGATAGCGGAAGATGTCATTATTTTCTCACTTTCTCTTTCCAATTCCAGATCGCCTCTACTTTGCAACACTAAGGAACAAACCAAGAAGTACAACAAACACACACTATTTCTGTATTGATGATGAACTCCAATATGAAAAGTAAGATGTGATGGATATTGAGTTTTATTTTTCAGTTAAACAAGAGTATTTTTTAGGATGCGGGTATGTTTTAAAATGTTGACTAGAGGAACGGTATGCCTAGAATAACAAGAAAGATCATATATTGTACATGTACATACCATCTTCAAGTGCAATACTTGGGAAAGAAACAAATGAATATTTAAGCTTTTTATTAATATTGCTAATATTGCAAGTTTGCAACTCTATCTAAATATATTTCAGTATTAAAGTACATTAAGAAAGTTAATGTGTTTTTTGTGGGGGTTTTTTCCATTGTTGTTCCATTCTATTCTATTCTATTCTATGAAAAAATTGTTCATATGATTTGTGTGCTATACATGAAAATGTTGATATGAATTGTACAATACACTACATGAAAACATAGATACATGTACAATGTAAGATTGTAAGTAATGGTAGTTGACCTATTGGTAAATGTGTATTCTGTACCACCAATTTGAGGTTTTATTGCGCCATAGGCATGTGTATGTGTACATGTATTGAAAGAAGTGGATGGAGTTGATAGTGTCGAAATAAAATGCCAAAACTTTCAGCCCTCACAAATTTGAACAGGATACCCCAACCTCAGTGCACTCTAGTGAGGGGAAATAGCTCATTTGGGGTCACCTCTCTGGGGTAAATGGCAGGTCTCTTTCTCTCTTTCTCTCTCTCTTTCAGTACTGCCCCCATTGCTCTCTTCCCCTAGTCTTTCTCCCCCCTCACTCTTTCCTAAGTTGCTTTTTTTCTGGGTCTAGATATCTTTCTTAGATTCAATCTCCCTCTTTCTCTCTACTCATTTTCTCTCCCTCTTTTTTTTTCTTCTCCTACCTCCCATCCCCCCCCCCCCTCTCTCTCTCTCTCTCTCTCTCTCTCTCTCTCTCTCTCTCTTTCTCTCTTATTCTTCCTCTTCCCCCTCTCTCTCTTTCTCTCTTATTCTTCCTCTTCCCCCTCTCTGGGTCTTTTTCTCTGTTTGCTTTATCATCACATTTACACTATTTCTTGGTCCAACCTTTGTCTACAAACTTTTATTTAACAATTTATTTACATCGTATGCTGTGCCAGTCATCTTGTGCAAACTTCATTGCCTTTGTATCAGACTTTATATCATAGAGCTGGTATCGGTAAAAAAAAAATCTCTGTCGACATGTCGCAACAAAAATATTCACAATGTCGACATTATATCGACATAAGTCAAACACTTGCAAGTTTGTATGGAGTTGACCCCCTTCGACCTCGCCAATTCTTGCATTTTCACATGATCTACGTAAAAATGTTTACAAAAGCAATCTGAAAAATAACGTATTTAACACCACTATTTATAAATATAAAGTTCGAAAAATTATTGAATATGGATGTATCTTTCACAGCAATACTGCAAAATCAAAGTTTGACACGTTCTGGAAAATATGAAATTTTAGCGATATTTATTTGGTTACAAACAGAAAATTTTACCTGCTAATCTTTCCCTAAAATTCCTCATTTTGGTTGGATTTGCAAGAAAATTACTGTGATGAATCCGTAAATTGTTCATTTTTCTACAACCATACGGTATTTACAATGTACATGTACATGTACTTGAGCAGTCCATGAATGAGCTGACTACGCATGCATCTAGCACTGCAGAGCCCTCAACTTGAGAGCCGTAAATATGTACACACATGTAACACTGCATGCCGCAATCGATTGTCGTTGAATTTGCGCTGATGAATTGCCTTCTAATCGCCTTTAATTTTGTTGATGATTGTATTTATAACTTTTCAGGTAAGCTTCACTTTTCTAGTGTGTGACCGTGACGTATGAATAAGACCCCTTTTATGTCGACATCAGAGCATGCATGTCGACATGTCGGCAACGTTAAAAACCCTTTGTATGTCGACAGCAGTGTCGACATCAAGCATGTCGATACCAGCACTATTACATGTATATCATGATATTTTGTAGATGTCTTTTGCTCTCTAATACATGTACATGTACACGTAGTTCATATCAGTAATTCAGCATTCCAGATCCAGAATGATATTAAAGTGTACCTACAACATGTATCACCTAAAAAAAGTAATTTGTGAACCCTAGTACAGATATAATATACATGTACATATTTATGAAATCAACCTGAAAAAACTTCACCTGACATTCTTTCGGTTAACAGAACTGGGCCCTCTTGCATAAAGAGTTGCAATTAAACGCAACTCTAAAAATTAAACGCAAGTCCCAAATACGTGATCCTGATTGGTTGAAAATCAAGTTGCGTTTAATTTTTTGAGTTGCGTTTAATCGCAACTCTTTATGCAAGAGGGCCCTTGAGGAGTATAAAGAAATGAAGGACTTATTAACACAAAAACAATTGAATTACATGTAGGACCACAGTGTTGATTTAAACTTGCAACATCTCTTTACGGAAGTACATGTAATATTTGAGGCTTACATGTATATGTTAAAGTATAGCGACATACACAGTGTAACTCCTTACATACTGGTAAGCATAATACTTGTTGGTGATTGGCATCCTATAATTCTACACTGTATGTATGAGATGCAATGTGTATAAATGCCCTTCTAGCTCTTGGCAGATGATACATGTATGTTAAAGGGTACCAATCACCCAAAAATATTTTGCTCTGTAAGTTAGAGGTTCCATGTCGTTATCAAAACATGGGCTTCAAATATTACGTCTATAAAGAGATATTACAAGTTTAATTACACTCTCTGTTAGCATAAAAGCGACTCGAGAATGGACTGCTCGATGCTTCCGTACATTTGTACGCGCTCGCCAAGATAAGGGCTCGCGCGAAACCCAACTAGGAATTCAGTTCCGCTCGTGCACCTTCATGTTACCCTTTATTTCCTTCAGACTCCTTAACTGTTGACCTATAGAATGCCAGATAAAGTTCTTTGAGGTTGATTTTATACTTTCTAGCTGTACACAAATTATTTTTTCAGGCGGTTTGTGTATACTTTAACTTACTTTTCAGACACATGTACATGTAGATCTCCATTATAGAAAATCACATACATGTTTACATACATATACATGTAGATGTTCTACACACATTTGTAACCCAATACTTCTGTTTGGCAAACATATTTGCCAAGAACCTTGTTATTAGGTCAGTGCAGGCATTGTTAAAACAAACATCAGTTTCTGTATTTGCTTGCTTCCCTACCGACTATTTACTAATCTGTTCTCTTCTTTCAGGTGCACAGTGCATGTTATGTTGTCTATGAAATAGTACATGTAGATGCAAATCATTGATCCTGTGTGATTAAATCCCTATATTTTCACTTTTATACATGTACTACACTGTAAGTACTACCAATTTCCTAATTTGAGTCTAGGTACTATACAGGCGAAAAAGTTGCATTGCATTTTAATTAGACTTTCAGAATTCTGGTTTATATGAGATTGGTTCTTTAAAGTAACCAGGCATATGAAATTTAACCAAGCAATGATTATTGATAAATTTTATCCAGGGAATTTGTTTGCTTTTACTACATGTACACCTTGTACATGTGTGTTCCCCATTTAAGAAAGTGGAACGATTGTGCTTGAATGATAGTGGTAATACATATAGTATTGATATATGTGCATGTACATGTACAAATATTTACAACAATAACAAGAAAAGTACATCTTGTATATTGTATACCAAATAAGTCTTTGATATTCTAGGCATTTTATGCTGAATGTTTTTATATTTCTTGTTTATTTGCAGCTTCTACGCAGATTTTGGACCATTAAACCTCGCTCTCCTGTATAGATACTGCTGTAAGCTGAATAAGAAATTAAAGGTGAGTTTTAAGTCAACAACTAAAAAGTAAAAAAGATCATTCATCATTACAGGCTGGTCGAGTTGAGTGCTCACTGGTGATGTATGAAGACATACTTGTTAGTGTTCAATCTTATCATAAGGCTCTTTCAGATCAAACTAATTATTGGCCATTAAAGTCATATTGTTTTGAATTAATCATCTGCTGGGTTTCGATATCGTCATGTAATTTGTCACGTAAATCCTTACATATTAAATTCAATGCATGTTTGTAGCGATTCCATCTTTTGTTGGATTTTATTCATTCATTTCATTTTGATGTGCCTGATTTAGAATGAAGTAAAAAAGTATGTGCTCTTAAAGCTTTCATGCCTTGTCAAATTACTGGGAATAACCGGGAATGTGGTACAAATTCATTTTTTGTTCCAAGTTATAATTGATGGGGGAGGGTTCAGTGTGTTCTGTACACGATTGTTCATCACTTTAGAACAGTGTTTACAAAAATAGAAAAAACTGTATGCCATCTTCCTTGCAGACAGTGGCAGATATCAAAAACTTTGGGGGAAAAAAGTTATGATGTGCATGATATTGTGCACTTTTGAACTTCAGTCCAAACCTGTCAGTAATTGCATACCTCACTAGTTCTAATGCGTGGTTGCTGCAGACATTTTGAATTTGAAGTAGGAAGTTTTTGTGTACATGCCATGTATGTGTGTACATGTATGTAGTTGCTTATTTGCTCACACTTCAAGGGCTATGATAGCAGATTTATTTCAATTTAAATATTTATCAAGTTACAGTGGAAACTCACTGTAACGAGAACCTAAGGACCATGAAAATTACCTTGTTATATCAGGAATCTCTTTACAGTGTATATCAGGGTAAAAAATACAAAAGAACATAAAGACCAGCAAAATTATCTTGTTGTAGAAATCTTGTTATATCGGAGCTCTGTACATTATAAACAGAACGCAATTAAAGGAGAACTTTAATTTGGAACCCCAGTGAAAAAAGAAAAAAAGGTCAGTGTGGAGCCCTTCTTTATATGGTATAACAAACAAAAAGAAGTGTTTTACATGGTACAGATTTGGAAAAAATCATATTTATTTCATTTGATGCATTAAAATTAGGATTTATTTCATTTAAGTCGATACATTTGATTGTTTTTAGTTGAAGCCCTAAATGTTGCTCCTATAGAAAAGAAATAGATTGTTTTGGTAATTCTAATATCAGACATTATTTGGAGTACAGAAACTATCACTTGGATGAATTTTTTTAGCCCCCAAAACAACGAAAAAACAATGATTTTTTGAGTGATTTTTTGTTGTTGTATCAAGGAAATCAACAACAAAATTACTTACATGTATTTCTCTGTTTTTTATTTAATCAGCAATTTAAATCATGATTTAAATCAAGTTCATTTAAATATATACATGTAGATCTTTAGTGGAAGATATAATTTTAATATTCATACCAGTTGAACTGCAGTAATACATGTATATTTACATACAATGATGTACAACTGTAAATTGTAAACTGACAACTTGCAGCCATTGCGTTCAAATAAATTAGAAAATTAAACATGCGGTCGTCATAAAGGATGCCCTGTCTCATCAGGCCTGAGATCATTTGTTCTTGCTGTTCATCCAAAACCATTAGTGTCTGCAAATGACTGTGAAGTCCCGGTGGGATGATTATCGTTCATAGCTATAAATCTGTGTAAACTGGGAATGCATGGTGTGCATGCATGTTCACACTGGGAATGTTTCATTATTAAAGGACTGCCCCCTTTGCACATTAATTCCATGTAAATGACCGTGATGTCCCAGTGGGATGATTATCATTCCAAACTAAAAATCTACAGGTGTAAACTGGTAATTAATGCAAGCATTGCATGCAGCAAATGCGTGCATGTTCACACTGAGAGCGTACATGTACATGTAATGATGTGTCATAAGGGGATTATCCTCTTTGCACAATAATTCTGTGAACACCATCACATTACTGTCTGCAAATGACTGTGAAGTTCCAATTGGATGATTATTGTTCATAATGTACATGTGTAACTATAAATCCTTGTTAACTTGGAATGCCTGGGTTTACCTGCGTTGTCATACAATGTAATTCATGTTTCATTAGAAGGTTGACCCTCCTTACACATTTTCTGTATAAACACAGAATTTATAGTGCTGAGTGTTAAATTCTTCTATTATTTTAATCACTGGAGCTCTTTTTTGGTTGATATTGGTAAAATTGCATTTCCTCACAGTGAGATCTACAGAGTATAGCTACATGTAGTAGGCTAGTAGAAGTGGTCATAATGTCCTGTATGACATAGATGCGGTATATTGTACAAATCATGAAATCAGCCTACAACATTAAAGAAGACCAAAGTACACCAATAAAGAAGCCTACGTGTAATTCACGTTTTTAGGGATTTTACACTTGATTTTTTTTAACCCCAGAATTTTTTTTTTTTTAACCCCAGAATATATTTTTTTTGTTGCTGTTCTCATTTGCAGTTTTAGTCCTGTACCATCTCCCTGGCCAGAAATCTTAGCCCCACCTTTTGTGCTTTTAGTCCTTTTAGCCCCATCTTTTGTGGGGCTAACCCTGCTCTTTTCCAGGGCTAAAATGATCCTGTACTATGATGGAGTTAGCCCACTTTGGTAAAAAAAAAAAAAAAAGCAGTGTGAACAAAAAGTGGGCTATAAAGCTTTAATACATGTAGCCCTGTACAGTGGGGCTAAATCTTCATTTAGCCCCACCAACAGTATGGGACTAAGTAAAATTTTGCAAGTGTAAAAAGCCTATAAGTTTACGTCTCTGATATTGTAACATGTGTAAATGAAATTATTGGGGTTACTGGCCCCATGACTGATTATCATCCATTGTTGATTTGGTATTTGAAATGACATCCTTTTCAAAAGATGCATGCAAGTATTGCTTCTATGTACACAGTCAAAGGTTACTTGGCAGGGCATCGTCCCAGTCCAAAGTCTGTGCGTAAACATAGTGAGATGAAATGGGTGCATGCTCATGTTCTGAAAGAAGGAAATTTGAGTTGCAATATGTTTGTGACAGAAACGATTAGTTTCAAATGTCACACTGTTTGTTTTTTTTGTGAGAAAATTGGTCCATTTTACTGGAAAGGCTAATTGTACATTAAAACGCTTGACAGTTTATCCAGTGTTTTGACAATGACCACGTCATTCAATGTTTCCTTTCATTTTCATATTTATTTCTTTATGAAAATGTTTTTATAGATAAGGAGGAGAAAACTGTAGGCGTAACTGCAAATACTTGTACTTGTACATTGTATTTTGTAATTTTGAAATGAAATATAATACATGTATCTGTAAAGTGCTTAGAGGCAAGTATTTGATGTATTACACATTATATCCAGAATATTATTATTATTGTTATTATATTTTTTATCTGTTTACTATACATGTATGTGCATCATGAATTCAATACCTACATTAAGTTGATTTGCATCAGTTCATTTTACAAGTACACACATACACTTAGTATACCATGTATGACATGTTCATGTCTATATTAAGATTAAGCATTATGAAAGTTAATAATGTCAGCACTCAGTTGACTGAATTTGTTGAATGATCAGTTCTTTCATGTAGGCTGTTTCTGCCTCTGTATTCCATCAAGTCAAGAGTTAGTTTAATTAGAGGAAATTGAAAAGGCTTGCCTGGACACAGCCATAGGTTGCATAGCGTAGCATATCGTAGCCGCGTGGCTGTTGTATCCATCGTTGAGGTGCAAGTTTCTGCTCACAAGTGTAGAATGCATGCTGGTCAGCTATGATGCTCTGAAGGGTAGCCTTGATATTGCCGGGTTATAATTGAATTTTTGATACTGTTCATGTAAGATAGGCTATGCAGTGAAATATGTTCATGATTACTCTCTACATGTATTTTTTATTATTTTGGCAAGGTACTGCAATACATAAAATGCATCAATTTGTGCATCGTGGAATAGAACTTGTTTTCATCAAAGTACATAAACATCATTTCTCGTCCTTGGTTGTTTTTTTTTCTTAAGTGCTTCTTATGTATATTAATCAATATTTCCATGTGTTCTTTTTTTCTTTTTTCAAAATAAATTTCAGTCCACATCGCTCAGTCGCAAGAAGATCGTTCACTACACTTCATTCGACAGTAAAAAGAGAACAAATGCAGCCTGTTTGATAGGATGCTATTCAGTAAGTAAACCGTTTGAAGTCGTCTCCTTAGAGCCAAAAGGACGTTTAACAGCTACATGGCACTTTACGTAGAGTTAACGCCCTTCTGGCTCTCGGCAGACAGAGTATTCTATAACTTACCCAGCTAGCAACTGAAGTTCAAGAACCAGATATTTCCTCTCCTAATGAAATCTTGAGTTTGTCAAATTGGGAAATCTTACAAAATTGGACAGTGTAATACCATGCCTGAAAATGTGATTTATTATATGTGAGCTACATATAAAAGTAAGCAGCAGTTCCACAAATTCAAAATGATTACTATCTGTTGCAGGATTGAACTCGATCAGTATGAAATCATACAGTGCACGATTTCATGCATTGAAGAGGACTCACAAAGATATTAAAATATACATGTAATGTGAGTTCGATTTTAGAAGTTGTGATAATGTTATGGTTTTCCCCACATTCAACTCACACTGTAGTAAATTGGTTCATGCCTTTGTTTTTCAACAGAGTGTCAGTGTGATGCATTAGAAATACATTATTAGATCTGTCAAAAGATGTTTAAGAAAATGTCGCAGAATTTAATGTGATGAGGAACTGCTCTTTCTCGTTATATTTAACACTTGAGGTGCACCTGGCATGAATGTACATTGTAGTTGGCAATTCTAACAGTATACGAGGGAACGTGTTAAATTAAACATTCATGATATCATAATTGCTCAAATTTTTACACGTATGCATTGTTGTAATGCTCTTGTCGCTTGCACGCTCAAATTGCTGCAGTGCGTTAAAACTATTCACCACTCCTCGTTTGTAAATTACTGGCTGCCAAATGCCAAGCCCTTGCATCTTCGCGCACCTGTTAATTTCACTGATGAATGTGTGTGATGCCAGACACTTGTATTGAATTATCCACCAATCAAAGTGATTAACGTTGTTCATTACAGGTAATTTACTTGAGGAGGATCCCGGAGGAGGCGTACAGGCCGCTGGTGGCAGGGACCAACCCTCCGTACCTACCATTCAGGTGGGTGTTTGTGTGCACTCTTTGGGATTGGGGTAGAAATAGGAAGAGCAAGGGGGAGAGAGAGAGAAAGAGATTAAGTAAGGGGGAAGGGGGAACCAATCCCCCATATTTACCATTCAGGGAGGTGTTTTTGCTCTTTCTTTAGATTTCGGGATAGACATCGGAAGAGCATATTGAAAAAGGGTGGATGAGAGAGAGAGAGAGAGGGGGGGGAGGGAGAGGAGCGGACCACCCCCCCCCCCCCCCCCCACCTTCCCCAAAATGTTAACTGTTTAAGTGTGATAATTTCTGTGGGATTTGGGGGTGAAAGGGGAAGAGTGGAGAAGTGGGTGCTTGAGGGAGAGAGATGGAGAGAGGGAGAAGGGGGGGGGGGCGGGGCAGGCAACCAACCAACCCTACTTAGCATTCAGGTGGGGTCCCCCCCCCCTTTTCTTTAACAGTTATTTGTTTTGGGGGAGGGTGGTTAGTTACATGTACATGAAAGAAGTAGAAGAGAGAGAACAGGGGGGGGGGGGGGTTGGAACCAGCCTTTTGAACCTATTTCACATACATCTACATGAACTTGACATTCAAGTAAGTGATTGTTATTGTTGGTACGCTGTCCTGTCTTGGGCACACTGATGTTTGTAACAGGTAGAGGTCCCACTAAAAATGAGCGCGGCATAATCAACTAACTCATATTCTTTTAAGAAACTCCAAAGTCTTGAGTAAGATCAAAATTTGGAAGATTAGGTAGGATGAAGAGGGAATGGCAAGCATTAGGCAATCATAAGGGAAATGGACAGAGAGAAAAAGAGGGAGGGAGGGGAAAAGATGAGAGAGAGATAGAAAGGTGTAGAATGCCTGTATCATGCTTTATATTTTCTATTTCCATACAATTAGGTTTAAGATTCCATGTTTGTTTTTCAAGTGCTATACCCAATTACATGTAATTGGTTGATGGGTTTGCTAATTAAGAAATGTTCTTTTTTGGTTATATGATAGAATGGTAGAATTGCATTAATAGTATGATAAAATGGTACAATTGAGTGATTATCTGATATTCATCTGCTGACGAGTCTTGAAAATTGAGTGTTATACCATATGGAATCGAGAATGTATGCTTCGTTTAGTTTTATCATTAATTGCAGTTTAATAGAGTTGTTTGTGCATGAACTTGAATGATATATTCATTCATTTCTCCATCTGAAAGTACTTTCAACTAGGAATATGCCACTCTGATGAAGAATATTTCCGTGGTTATTTTTAGGCTGCCAAGATTGCCTTCTCTCCATATTGATTATTGTGGAGGATTAATCAATTTATTATGCATGTAATCTTGCCAACGAGACGTCTGTAATTATTTCCAGACTGCCGTTTCTTTTCTTTCTCATATGAATTGAAATTCATTCCAGAATAGATTTTTTGACTTACTGTTTGCTTATAGATGAAGTGGATAAAGGTAATATTGTCTGCTGGGTGCCTGCCTGTAAATGTAAAAGTATATATTTGTTCAACAAGGTATAAATTAAAATCTTTTTCGTAAGGGTTATTTTTCAGTCAAACTATTTTGTTCTGAGATTTTATGGAAAAAACTTTTAAAGGGGAATTAATCTCAAAATATTAATGTGCTTATATTCAAAGATGTAATCTATTCCTTCTTGTTGTCCTACGTAGTTTTGCATTGAAATATACGAGATGGGTATAAATTGATCAAGATTTTCTCAGCAAAATTTATCGTCTGCTAGCGATACCTGGGGGCTGCCATTTTCTTGATGTGTACATTATTACATAAAGATATTTTTAATCCGAATGTAAAATTGTCTTTCTTCCTGATACAAAATCCCATATGAGATTTGAAATATTTAACAGATATATACATGTACATATATTCTAAAAACAAAAAATGTGTTTTATATTTCTTTGAAAATTACTATTTGACTAAATTTTAATCTATTTTCTGGATACTATGACGTACGCGACAGAGCAAATTAATTCAAATTTATGGATGATAACTTTACCGAGCCGCCGCGGCTCGGTAAAGTTATCATCCATAAATTTGAATTACATGTAATAGTGACAAACTATGCATTCACCTGCTTTGAGATAATGGACTTCAATAGTAAGAATGCGCATTGTATAAATTATGTTCTGCTCTGGCAGGCTAGCCCAAGAATCGATTTCTATTTAACAAAACCAGAGAACTTAAAAAGAAATCTATAAATTTCAAATTTTAGAATATGTATACACCTGTTATGTATTTTCCATCATATATGGGAATCTTTTGTAATGAAGAGAAGCAATTTAGCTCTAGGATTAAAAATATCTTCCTGACCGGAACGGTTTCCAATGGTTCATGTACAACTCCATATCATCAAGAAAATGGCAACCCCCATGTACATGTAAAGTGTTAGCAGATGATACCGTGTGCTAGAATGTCGATTTAAACCCTTTTCTGATATTTTATTTCTAAAGTGATACAGGCCAATGATTAAGAATATATTATACCTTTGAACATAAACTTATGTACATTTATATTCTGGGGTTAATTCTCCTTTAATATTGACGGAAATTTTGTCAATGTTGGCTCCCCACCCCCCCCCCCCCCCATATTTATGATGCCATTTTCAAGAGTTAAGGGGGCAATTCACCCCACCCCCCATCTATTTTCCTCACTTGTGTTTAAGCCCTTCTCAGGCTTTCTGGAGATGATACATGTATGAGTTTTGTGTAAGATGTGAAGGGATAAAATGCATGCAAAGTTGCCATATCGTCTCAAGAACACAAGGGCCATGTCAAAATTTGACAGGACTTTTGTTGTTCGTTTAATAGTCCTGTGTTTGACTGAGCTACTGTAGAGTCTAAAGCTGATTAGCTTTTTCTTTTTTCTTTTTAATTTTCCTCTTCTAGAGTATTCTTTCTTTTCTTTGTTGTTTTGACCGACATGTAGTCTCCCCTTGAGACAAAGAGCACTTTGATTTTGAAGTGGAAAGGGTCTTGTTTCTACCGTTCTTTGTAAAAGCAAAATTAAGGTGAGACTAAAACCGAATGTCAGTTTTGATTGGGTCATGTGAGCTACTTGAAAGGTAGGAACACTTTTGAACATTTAATGAGTGCATTGAAATGTAATTTATTGTAAATATTAAGATTATATTGAGTACTTTTAGCCAAACTCTGCAACTACATGTACATATAGATACATTGTACCTGTAGTAAGAAATCACCTTTGAAAGCTGTGGGTCATTTGGTCTTGAGTTCCCTTTTACTGCGGTAGTCTACAAGTGGTGATCCTCTAATGCATAGAAAACAACAGCTCTCTTTTCGCTAGGAAATCGTTAATTACCCCCCAAATCCCAAATAACTGGAGTATCGGCTATTTCTCTCTGCAGCACTGGTAGTTAAATCTTTCTTCTGTCCATGCAATGCAGCTGATGGTCCGTTCTGGGATAGCCTTTGATTTTGATACATTGGTGTTTCCGTAGTTCATTGGAAAATAATAATAATATTATGTTCTTGTATAGGCATATCACATAATGATATAAGGTCTCAATGCGCTTCCAAAGGACTTTGGATATTATTACCTCGGCTTCACCTCCTACAACCGGAGCGCTCGGTGCATTCAAGGAATAAATCCCACCAGGTACCCACTTACTACACCTGGGTTGAGTGTTGCAAATTGTAGATTTATGTCTTGCCAAAGGATGTTGGTGCTGCAGCAGGGATTTGAACCTGTACCTTGTGGTTCACAGTCCGGAGACTTACATGTATCCACTAGACCACAATACCTCTACAATGTATATGTACACATATGATATGATGTTCCCCCCCCCCCTGCCCCTTACATGTATCTTTCAGTTGGTTAAATCATTACCCTCTACAAAAAGGAGACAGAAATATATTGTGCATTTGAAGTAAAAGTTTGTTGCAGTTGACAATGATAGATTTTATATAGGGTCTTATTGATTTTTTTTTTAAATGTAGTTGATTCATTTTTAAAAAGGTTCTTCATGTCTCAGCCAAGTTATCATCCAAGTTATCATGTGTGTATTTTTTGTGTGAACAAGCTATTTTTGGATTCTCTGTTTAAAAAAGATATAGGATTTTCCCATTTATCAATGAAAATGATAGAAAATATACTTTGTATGAAGAGGAGAGAAATAAAGAAAGAAAAGAGAAGAAAGAAAAAGAAAACAGACTGATTGGGCCACCAATTGAAACTGTATTCCCACAAGTTCTGTATACATTGTTAGTGGTTTTCTGATGATTCTAAACTTCTTTGTTTTCTATTAATAATCTGCTGCTCCACCAAAAAGTAATGTTCCTATTGAATAATAAACAATCAAAAAGAAATTTTATAGACTTTTCTTTTTGTATACTGTATAAGTGGTTATTTTCGCGGTGGTTTTATTTTCGCGATTTTCGCGAGTCGGTCCTCACGAAAATTTCCACTTCAATATATGGCTGTTTATAGTAACAAAAACATCACAAAAATCGCGAAATTAAACCCTCGCGAATTTCCCTACATAGTCCAAAATCGCGAAAATATCTGTACGCGAAAAAAACAGCTTATACAGTACATGTAGTTATCCTGACTAGAACTCAATGATCACTGACTTGAGATCTAAAGAGAAAAACGATTGCCTTTCAACACAACTTCTTTTTTATGACTGCACTCTGCTCAATACTAAAACGACAGGGCAGCCTTGTATCTGGGCATTCAGCTCGTAAATTATGTGAACCAGCAAAGGTCGTGATGTCTTGTCATTCATGCACTGTTGAACTGACACGTTTAATAAACACATGGTCATTTTTTAGATCACATGCTAGAAAACCTTTTTCCCCATAGTTTTATGATGATTCCTATTGCCAAATATTCTGCCCCCCTTTTACCAATAGAGATTTATACCTTGTGGTACGATAGTGCAGCCGTGTATTACATTATGGTTTTCTTCTTAAAACTTTGTACATGACACCCTTGACGTCATCAACCACCTCCAAAAATAGCTGCAAACATAAAAACAGTTTTATGTGTACAAACGAATGGATTGCAAGTGGATGAGCAGAAAAAAGTAGCTGCTCTGGAAAAGGCCCCTATTATTTTTCATTATGTTTTATAGAATGTAAGTTCTGGAGATACGAAGCCTACTTTAATTTGATTTTGTTGAAGCCCTCCCCTCCCCCCCCCCCCCCCCCCCCGGTACATGAACTGCATCATGTGTGAACAAAGTTAAAGTTGGCTTTGTTCAGCATTTTAAATAAGCAAGTTGAGCATGGTTTAAATTAAAGTGTGAACACACATGTATTCGATTTGCGGGGTAAATCAGGTAGGCGTGATAATATTGGATTGCCATGCTGGCTGATGGTGATGTGATGGTACAGCTTTCAACTTGTAAGCATGCTGCTGTGCAAGTCATTTCGATCCAACCAACTGCTCCTTTAATACGATTTGGAACAGCGTGAACCGAATGGCCGTGTAGAATTTGTATCGCTGCGCTCCCGTTCATACATGGAAATTGTTTGTTCTTTTTTCATGTTGCTCCACATTACTACATGTGTACAAGAGAGAATAATATTCAGATATTGCAGTGTTTGGAATATAATCCGCATCACACCTTGATCATTCTGTCTTATACATGTAGGCGTAATTCACCTTTCAAAAATCGTATCAATTTTTATGACTTGTACGACTTGTACATATATATGCACCACAAACCATCGTATTGTAACATTTTTGCGACAGTGCATCATTCTATTTCAAGAAAGGTTTCAACTTCAAGCGACAAATTTTTGGAGGACTATTAAACTGTCAGAAGAAGGTCTTGATCCATCTCACCATGCTTTCCCTGCCGATCATTTCAAATGACAGACGTACATTAAAAAAGAAGAAAAACATTGATTTCCAGCAATGCTTCATGAGCAGGTTGACATGCTGCCTTGTGACCGGTGAAGCTCAAATTGGTACGATAGGTGACTGATACCCCTTTCACATTCTATTCCAAAGAGGGTTGGGTTCTTGGCTTGTCAATTGCTAGAATGGAAGGACGGGAACAAGGCATGACCTCAATTACGAATTTTGGGCACAAATATGGCGTATTCTGGGCTGTCTGGCATATTCAAATATGAAAGGCAACTTGGATTTTTGGTGAGGGTCAAGTCAGTAGCACCTTGATCCGCACTCAGCCACGAATGTGAAAGGGGTATGCGTGATTTGTCAATGATAGTTTATGCTTCACTGTGTTAGAAATATTTAGAATCCAGTAGAGTACATGACCTTTTTACAGAGTCAAAATCAATGTTTCGCCTTTTCATATATATACATTGCAAACATCATTCACACTGTAGCCATTGAAATCGTATTCACATATTAGAAGTGTGTGTACAATACATAATGCATACCGGTACTGTTTTATGATCAATTTATTCCTTTCGAAATGTAAAAAAAAATCCGGAGAGAATGAAAATTGATATTGAGGTGAGTTGGTCTAATATCAGTGTTTGTCTGTTGGTGTACAGTACATTTACGGTAGGTAGGCCTACATGTAAAGCTGAAATGTTATGTTTTGTTTTGATTGTTCTCTTGTTTTTTTCATAGTGCACAATATGGGGGAAAATATGAACAAACATTTGTAGAATCTTAAGTAAATTATACTCTGAGTGTTCAACATTTTTCACCTTCAAGCTAGTAGTATTTAATTTGAAAGGGGAAAGAGAAGGAGTAGGTCTAAAATTGGCTTTATGCAACATAATGACAAAGGGTAATTATATTACTACCATTGATTAGAAAAGCAAAATCATGTAGCCTGTACTATAGGCATATGTGTGAATATTACATAATGTACTTGTATAGTGCAAGTTCTGCAAATCAATGGCCGGAAATTTTGTTTACTTTTTTTTTAACCATGGTTTAAACCTCCATATTGAAGCGTATGTTTTAGACCGTGGTTTAAAATAAACCTCTTTCTTCAATTTTGGGCCCATATCTGATTTCTCTCTGTTATGAACTAGTGAAAAGAGCAGCAAATTTATAGTTCCTCATATTATTTATCTCAGTAGAGGGGACTTACATTGCAAAAGTTTGGTATATAAGGGCTAAAGTATGTCAAGGTATTTTCTAATAGACTCTTTTGTGTACACCTGCCTGGCTTGAAAAAGAAACAAACTTCATCGAAGGTCTTCTGCTTGCATGGCTGAGTTGCCTGTATTCATCAAAATTATCCTTGACTTCTATCATTTTCTTTTCTCTTCTGTAAGATACATGTAATAATATATTGTGGTGTTTATCAGGATTGCACCTGTATTGCAACATGCTTTGCTGCAGGAAACTACTTTACTACCTACACAATGTACATGTACATGTATGTGCTTTAAAATGAGAAACTCTGCAAATGAACCTTTTGCAAATTATTTACGATAGCTGTAGTATTTTCGCTATGAGAAACTTTCATGAATTGTAAAAAGTTGAACGTTGTAAATTCCACCATTTTGAGGAATGTAGGCTGACATGCTAAATGTTCTGTAGTGTCATAGATCACATTGAAATTCAGGAGTCTGTGGGTGGTTGATATTTGTGGGGATTTGTCACGTACACTGTATTTGGACCAAAAATAATCATATTTCTTGTCATCGTCTGTGTCAAAAATGTAATATAAACAGAGAATTACAGTATCCTACATGAAGGATCGTCCCCTGAATTGTCATAGTTCAGATGCACAGCATGCATTTTGTACAGTTTACGTCACTCCAACAAGGCTGTCACGGTGATAGATTTTTGTGAACTTTTCACCACTCCAAAAATAACTCCAGGATATTTCATTCAATCCAAAAACTGCTGAAATCACTACATATTTATTTTGTTACAGTTGACAACCCATTTCAATTTTTTTTTTTTAGAACTATGTTCACTTTGCTTTAGCGTTGGCTTGCTTGAAAAGAGGACAGAAGCATAATATTCAAACCTGTGTAAATATAGTGCACACCAAGTTTTATGCTAGTAGTTCAATTGTAGCAAAAAGAAATGACCTGAAGATCCCCATATGAGAGCCTCACTTCAGCCGGCCCTCCGTATTGCACCGCTTTTGATTACGTTTCGCCGAGGGGGTAATATTCCCGAGCCATGCGGTCATCATAATTGCGAGGCGCTCGTGTTGCCCGTGAATGCCAGGCAACAGTTAGTGACCATCTTTCATCACCGTGCATTTTCATTGTATGGGGCATCGGGATACTCATGATGTCCAGGCCTTATCTGGTATCCTGCGCTTTAATTGCCAAAAATTGTATGCCCTGCAGTTGGAAAGAGAGACAGAAACAAGACAGGAGAGAGAAAGGGAAATAAAGAGAGAGAAAGAGAGAAAGAGTTCCAAGCAAGGGGAAAGAAAGGCAGCGATGTATTTTCGTCTTCATTTCCTGTCACAATAAACTCGTAAGGCATTCTGGGATTATCATGCAATAAACATGAAAGATGGAACTCGATAATAAAGAAGACCAATAAATAGGAAAGGTAACTTGTAATTGGAAAAATGATGGATGGAGCAATATTCTTTCATTTGTAGGCTGTTTAAAGGGTTTACTACAATGTTGTGTGTATTCTCAGGGTTTAATGAATACATGAACTGGTACTATAAATTTCCTTCATTTAAAACATATGGACAGAGTGCCGAGAATTGGCCCCCCTCCCCCCCCAAAAAAAAAAAAACAACAAACAAACAAACAAACAAACATAAAAGAAGATGGAAAAATAAATGTTGTTCGAACCCCACCATCATGTTGCTGTTATATTTTAATTTTTTATTTCGTCTTGATCTTTGCACTTTTTCCAAAACAAAGAAAACAAAATTATCTGTGATTTGACAACAAAATCTTAGAAATGAAGACAAGTGCCTTTTTTCATCATTTCCAAGTTCCCCTTCGACTTCAGCCTGTGTCTATTCCCTCTCTGTTCTTTTTCCAATAGATCAGTGAAAATTCAAGATCAGTGTAAAATTACGGGAGCTCTTTTTTGAGTTATGGTGAGATTTCATCACAATAAGTCTTTGTGTATGTTATTGTACATGTGTATGTACCAATCAAAGCTCCTTTTTTTAGTTTTCCAGAGCTCTGCCAGAGCTTTCTGGAGCTACATGTAATGCGCTCACACCTCCCATGTATTTTTTTCTTCTTTCTCTCTGTGCCTATTCCCTCTAGCTGTACTCGGTTTCCAATCATTGATGATTCAGGATCAGTTTAACCCTTTCAGGACAGGAATTATTTAAGGGCTAAATTGATCACATTTTGTTCTTCAAATTGGCAACAATAATATTTTTCTTTATTAAGTGCTACATAGTTCTAAAAGGTGTAATGTCTTTGAAAACAATATACATGGTTAGAAATTGTCTCGAATAGTTGAAAAATTGCCAATTTTGATGAAAAAAACAATGATTTTGAACCTCTCAATATTGCAGCCAATTTAAGGATGTTAAGGCTTATTTTCATTTTTAAAATTCCTGGCATCAAACAAAATATGGTTATGCAACAAAAATGGACATACATGTAGCAGGGAAATGAAAGTAGTTACATTTCCCTGCATGTAGTGTGTGCAGAAATTTTTGCTCTTTCTACTCATGCGTCTGGTATAATTTTTAGAGCTCTGAATCAAAAGCTATTGAGCCAAACCACAAAGAGTGGTTGATTGTCGTGAAAGAGTTAAGAAATTTTTGCTTACTGTGATGTCATCACAATGATTTTAATATTTTGTTATTTTTTTAATGATTTTAATATTTTGTTATTTTTTGTACCAGAACTCTCTTGTAGCTTTCTAGAGCCACTCACCGCTCTCGTTTATTTAATTTTTTTTTCTGTGAGCGCTGTGTCTTTTTCCCTGGGCTTGCTCGGTTTCCAATCAGTGATAATTCAGGATGTTTGTTGCTAGGTGACCTTTGCAGTGCTTGGAGGGTATCCATCATGGCCCCGGATTGACCAATAGGAAAGAAGAGATCAAACTTGATAACTTGATAGAATACGTGGACAGGTGGATGTGCCCTTTAGCTGTTCTCCTTTCTCTTTTACGTCCCCACAAAGATGGCCATCTTCTGCTAGTACTGTATATGATCAGAAATTGCTCCTCTCCCCTGTTCCCCAAATAGGCATCGCACATGGATGTAATTTGAAAGAAAAGCTAAGAAGACATTGACGTGATTCTTTCTATGCACTGTATACAATAAAATTGAACCTACTTTTAATTAGTAACCACATTTTATAGAAAGATAAAGTTTCCTTTTTCCTGAATTCTCATTGAAACCAGTGGCGCAAATCCATTTTGAAATAAGGGGGGTCACCACATGATTCAAATTTTGTACCTGTCCGAAATGTCTTTAAAAAAAAGGTTATCACAATTTTGGGGTCTAGTTTTCTTCCTAAATTCTCTGACAAGCAATCACATTTTTGGGGTCTAGTTTTCCTCCAAAATTCTCTGACAAGCAAAAAAAAAAAAAAGGGTTATCACATTTTGTTGGGGGGGGGGGGGACATTGGCCTATCTTCAAAATCATGGGGGGGAGACATGTCCCCTTGTCCCCTCCCCCCCCCCTAGATTTGCGCCCATGATTGAAACATAAACTTGAGGAACCTGTACATAAAGAGCACCTGCCTATCGAGAGACCACTTTCCTTGTCTCCATTGAGAAGTGTTTTCAGGTTTCATTGTGAATGTAAAATTCCAGGAATGAAACTGTCTTGTGAAGAAAAATATTTCTCCTCATTTTGTGAGAGCACAAATACATGGCAAGGCTCCATTTAGAGCAAGGTCGTTTAAGCATATTGTTTCCTGCTACAAGAACATGTACATCTCCTATTGGAATACTTGTGAAAATGGAAAGGGGGGGGTAGCTGAATTTTTAGAGGGCCACTTGCCAACAGACCTCTGTTCAAGTACATGTAGTGCCCCAGGTACATGTGTATGTTGATCCTAGCATTGTTACATTGAATACACATTAAAGAAAACTTGGCAAGTGGAATACATAAAATTACATGTGCAGTATAATTAATCAGAGGCCTTAATTCCGGTGTATATTTGGTAAGGAAGATTCACTCTTGAAGTTCATCATTCACAGCTGTTTTTTGTTGTCATTGTGGTCTTATGACGATTCGCAGAACGTGAACAATTTAAGTCTCATTCTTCATGATCGCTTGTAAATAAGCACACTTTCAAGGAGCTGTCGGAACAGGGCAAGGTACATGAGGATAATTTTTTTTTCAATGAAGACTGTTACTGTACTCTGTCTATTTACTTTTTTGCGGTAATAGGAGAGTATTATTTGGACTCTGTTACTTGAAATCCGCGCTTCATGATCCCTATAAGAAACCCAGTCAACAACAATGCATGCTCTGTATATGAAGTGGACCTGAAAATTGAATCCTACGATTTAAAGCTGAAAATAATAGATTATTAAAAAAGTGAAAAATGAGGCCAGAGCTGCTATACGGTATCAAGGTTGTCCAGAATAAGTTCATTTTCATGTCAGCCTACAAGCCTCATTGCAGAAGGTAGCGATGCGATAGCTTGCAGGCACAAACCCTGTCAGTCAAGGAAAAAATGTTCAGTGTCTGAAATGTAAGACTGTGTACATGTAGACTGCATGGTCTACTGCACTCCATAGTTACAGCCAGAGGCTGATAAAGTTAGGCTATAGGCTGAAGGATGTATGGAAATATTGTTGGAAGTGTCAAAAATAAAGTCAGTTCTTGCAGACTACTAATGAGGGCCATAAACACACAGCAAATTGTGATATTCCGAAATCGATTTTTTTTTTTTTTTTTTTTTTTTTTCACTTCTGAAAAAACAAATTTCACTAGTTAGTAAGATTTTGATCACAATTCAAATAGCACCATTACTGCACTTTGTTGTTGTTGTTGTTGTTGTTGTTGTTATTGTTGCTGTTGTTGTTGCTGTTGTGAATAACTGAGATAATTTACCTTGCAACAAACAAGGTCAATAGAAGTTGATAGAAAATTTGTTTTATTTATCATTGTGTGAACAGGCACCAGAAAATACTGAGCTTTGAATTACAAATCGTTTTCTTATGTGTGTAAATGGGTCTATTTTCTGAAAATGTATAAGTGTGACCGAATGAGGAGACCGTTGGCCTGCTTGTCTCCTTTAGTGGTAGAGATACATAGCTTTCGACACTTGCTAAAGTGACTTGATATTGACATAGCGGTGAGATTGACCCCGGGAACCGGTTGTACCAGAAGTAATGAAATCTTGATGTTTACCTGTGGGCTCTAGAATGTGGTTTCTTATGTCAGTTTCAATTGTGACACAGAACTGGAGAAACCTGGTTAAGTCCAAGATGCATCCTTTTTTTTCTGTTTTCTGATATTCTTTCATCTCCTTCTTTGTTTTTTATATTGTCACTAGTTCAAGCTTCTTTTCCTCTTGAAACCTGTACCCCTTTCTCTGTTTATTTTGGAATACGATACCTGTATATGTATGTTTAGATATGAGTACAGCTAGATTACATGTAGATATCAAGTACAAGTACAACCTGTACTGCATGTACATGTTTCTAGATGGAATGGGTTATTGGCTTTTTTGTGAATTTGCTTTCCCAAATATTTTAAAGGGTCTTTGGGCTCCAGATCACAAATATTTTGTGTATCTAGTTTATCATTTCTAATCTACTTTATCATAGTCAGCTAATGAACTAAAAGCCTTTTACAGGAACAATCTTCTTTAGATGAAGTACTGAACAGATTGCATTAGGTAATGGTTTGTTTTTCTTTTTGTTTTCTTTCCTTTTTCCAGTTCTTTGTTTAAACTTGATATTCTTTGGGGGTGTTTTAAAGCTCTTTTTGTTCCTGGAGGTGGAATAAAATAAAAATACAAAAATGTGCTACCATTCCTAGACCAAATCATGAAAGATCTTGAAACAACATTCCCCCAGACAACTATGCCAGAGACATCGCTGTATTCATGTCGTTGTCGGTGTTGACATTTAGATACCGAGCCTTCAGCACCATCACCACCTTACAGACATTGCAAGCTGATCTCTGGTGGTGCTTTGACATTGATCTCCAAAATACCAGCGTAATATCAGCCATGTTTGCCTCCCAGCTGATGATTTTGAATTCCATGTCAGCTTCATATGTCGCTAGAATCAAGGTCAAACAAAGATGAACTTTGATACCCCCTGGGCTGTTCAGACTACCTAAATTCATTGCATGGCTATATATGAGAACCATATACGAGAATCGTATAGCTATATGATGATTAATTAATTAGATACCGGTAGTCTGAACATTGTATACAGAAACGTCGTATAACAAAATATCTTGTAGCGAAACGAATGTTTGAGCATCGTTTTGAACGAAAACGCGATAAAGAATCAGCATCCCTCTTGTAGTTTGAACATCGTACCAGAATCATATAACTGGATGGGGCTTATCCTGCGTGCACACTGATATATGACCAATTAGCTGTTTGATATTGTATGCTCCATTGCTGATGCAAAACATATGGTGTCAGCTGACCCAAAACCTGTTTCTTTAATATACGATGTTATAGTCTATACACTCCTTTTGCTATACCATGATTCTTTATACAACGTTTCTTTATACGAGTCTCATATAACTTTCCTGTAGTGTGAACAGGCTAATAGTCATTCTAGTCATGTAGTGGCTTCTGTGTTTGTCAATAAGATCTCAGTTTTGAGATTGATACAATCTGATATTAACTGCGTCTGGCCATAGCCTTGTTTAGGGATCCGTTGCTGTATCAAAAAGCCCTTGTCTGAGATCACATTTGTACATGTAGTATGACATGTTGCAGTTTCGATTGGTACTTGAAAAATCAGTTTAGGGGGGAAAGTTTTTATCTGAGAGGCTTTTGTATGTAAATCAAAAATTTGCATTGCCCTATTACCAATAGCAAATTTATATCACAGTACAGCTTGATCAGCTGTATGTGTAGTGTAAAAACATTTAGATGGGACTCAAATTTAAAAATAACGCAGTCGTACTGTACTTGGAATCTAGAATAAGAACTGAGCAGAACAAATTTACAAAACTACTACTTGCAAAGAGATTTGTCCAATAATCTTCTGCGCAAACATCCACTTTCTACTTAAGAGCTCAGCTCTTGATGTGCTGTGGAATAACAAACAACAAAAAAACAACTTGATGTTTTAATAGCTTGTTGCTTGGTTTCTGTGTTATCTATTTTTCTGTATAGGCCCGGCATCATCAGCCTAGGGTTTTTCAAAATAGCCCGCTAAATCAGATCCAGGGAAATCTTCCCAGCCAAAATTTCCTAGCCGCAACTACATGTAGTTTGAGCTAATTCGCCTTGAAAGTTGAAGACGCGAAAGACAGGCTTCACCCTTGTTTAACCCTTTCAGGACAGGAATTATTTAAGGGCTAACTTGATCACATTTTGTTCTTCAAATTGGCAACAATTATATTTTTCTCTTAGTGCTACATGGTTCTAATAAGGTGCACTGTCTTTGAAAACAATATACATGGTTACAAATTTGTCGAAAAGTTGAAAAAAATTGCCACTTTGATAAAAAACAAAATGATTTTGAATCTCTCAATGTGTTGCCAATTTAAGGATTTTGAAGCTTATTCTCCTTTTTAAAATTCCTGGCATCAAATGCAATAGGGTCATGCAACAAAAATGGACATAGGATGTGCAGAAATTTTTGCTCTTTCTACTCATGCATCTGGTACATGTATATTTCTTAGAGCTCTGAATGAAAAGTGATTGAGCCAAACCACAAAATGTGGTCAGTTGTCTTGAAAGGGTTAAAACTTCAATCAAGTTTTGTTTAAAAGGTTTTAAAATTACATTGACCCATGCGAACACAACTAAATGTGACATTCGCACTCCCTTCTCATGCGAATCCCTGAATGTACTTCAGTGACATGAGTGTGACTGGGGGGGGGGGGGGGGGGGGGCAGTAAACATACTTCATGTTGGAATTCTGAGAAACCCTTCTGACAGATCCTGGGATCAGAGATCCCATAATGTTAACTCTGCTATGACAACCATCCCTGGTTATTTTTATAGCATAACCCAGTGCCCGCTAGTCTACATGATAGATCAAGTCTGCTCAATACTTTGCCATTTTTTTGTAGCGCTCCATTTTAAAGGGAACTGTCAAAAAACAATCAAAAATTGTATTCAAAAGGTTTGAAAGGTTTGATGGTTTATCTGACTGCAAAGAAGGCTGTAAGTAAGCAACCAGGATCGTACTGAAGGCTTTAAGTCCTCTCTGAGTTGCTTGATAATGAGGATTAACGCCTTACCAAAGTGCGCTAGTGCATCAACTTGGTTCCAAACCTGGGTCCTCCCAGTTACAGGATAACTGCTCTACCACTAAGGCATGGAGCTGTACTCTGGGAAACAAAAGATTTTAATATTTTCAAGAATCATTCAATGCAAAAATATGAAACAAATCATGTCTAGTATTATTTTTAGCTGTATATATACTCCTAAATCTTTGGTATATATATTTCCACAAACATTCATCTGAAAATACATGTACATGTGACGGCATATCACTTACTTTATATTCTAAAAAGGAAAAAAAGAGTTGTGAATTATGACCGTTTTCAAATCTTGGCAAAATTTTTTGCTTGTGCGTGAGCTTGTCCCCAGACCAACTTAGAAAAGTTTGGCCTGAAAGTGAAAGAAATGCAGGGCTTCACAATAACTTTTTTTTTCATGGAAATTTTTAGGGTCTAAGTACATGAACCTCATGTTAAATTTTGAAGTCAGTGGGGTCCAGGGTTAGAATTTCAAGGCTCATGTGTTCTGGGCATCTGTTAGTGTTGAGTACTGTGATATGCTGAAGATATGCCTTGTTCATTTTGCCTTCTAATATTGTATGGTATCCAACAGTTCCATCAAATTGAAGTCTTGTGGACTATGCTGGAAAATATTGCAAGCATTTTATAGTGCAGTGGGTCTGTAGCAACCCCATAGAGTGCATGTAGACCTTTCCGTGTTGTCTCTAGAGCCCTACATACTGGCCTTTTGACACTCTAGTCCTCATTTTCTGTTTCTTCCTCACGCAAGTGGGCAGTTCTGAGAGAATTAAGCCCACCCAGTAACCATGGAATATCTTCCTCCCAACTTTCAAAACAAGAAACTAGAAACTTTGACAGAAAGCCAAGATTTGACGATGGAAAAGTGCAACAGTGTAAAAGTTTACAAATTTCTGTGATGGAAACTATTACACATACATGTACATGTAGTATGTAGGCATTTACATGTACGTAGGCTTACATATACATTAAATCCTGGGACAGATACTTTGTAACATATCCATGAAGTTGTGAAAGTAGTAATTCATTTATCTCTCAAAGAATGTTGGTCATAGTGCAGCTGAAAGCTTTTTGTTTTAATTATAAGTCATTCAATTTTTCCATTACAAAGGGGGTAAAAGTTAATATTGATTTTTTTTTCAATGAGAATTCTATTTGTACCTCAGTGTTTGCATGAATTTTTCCACAGTCTATACAGTGGCAGTGATTTCAAAGAAATTCCATGAGATTGTCCTCATATTGCTTCCCATATAACCTTTTGGACTGACTTTTCAACAACCATTTTAAAAAAAGTTTTAAAAGTACCTTTAAGTTTGCCCCTCATAGAAAAGAAATCAATTGGCTTTCAATTTGGTCCTTGTTACAAAACTGGGACAATTATTGTCACTTCTGAATTCAACAGTTCAAAGCCCTTTTAATGCCTGCCAGTAAGTTGACCCTGAATCATGGGAGTCTCAAAGCAACCTTGTAAATGATTTCATGTAAGAGATTGTATAAATGGCCCAGGAATTGGGTTTGACTGTTGGTATTCTATATTTGGATGGCATAGAACTCATGACTATTTTTTCTTTTCTTCTTCCACCCCCCCCCCCCTTGTGTGTATGTGGGGGGGGGGGGTCATCTTGGTTTTGTGTTGTGATTTATTGTGGTCAGCTTCAGACCCCCTGTTCACAGAGAAAGGCACTACATTGACACCGTACATTTGATTTTGTAACACTTTTTTTTACTTGAAAAAAGAAAATTTAAAAGATATATATATCCTCAATTCAATAAATACTAGTAAAGTATGTGATTGTATATAGATATATATATATGTGAACATACATTTTAAGTAAGGAGAACTTTGTGCTCTACTTAGTTCATATAAGTATTGCAACTTCTCAAGGAATTATAACTTACCCTGAGCTGCACATGCTCACTTCTCCCTCATCTCCCTGCAATCAATTTGTGGAGACATTGATTGAGGCCGCTAGACTTTTAAACCATGATCCAGAGCCAAGCTGAGTGCATGCCTCTTTACTGTTCCAGTCATCATCTTCATGCGAGAAATTAATATTGATGGGGTACAAGGTTTCTGGATGAGGTCCTAGCAGGTTCTTAGAAATAATAAGCTGCAACTTTGCATCCAAGGTGGTATGAAGAGTGTAGGGTAGACTAGGGCAGAATCCCACGGGTTGGCTGATCAAGTGCACATGGAGACACTAAAGAGTTTAAAGAGAAAGTTGAGTTCTAGGAAAGTTGAAGAATCAATTTGTGAGCTTTCTCGTTCCTTCAATTTGTGAGCTTTCTCGTTCCTTCAATGTCACTTTGGAAGAAAATCATTGCAGAAATGTCCCCTGAAAACGATTGCTCTTCAAATGCCCTCATATTCGTACTATGACCAAAAAAGCTGAAGTGTTCGGGCTGAACATTCATGCCCCATGTGTGTACAGTCCCATATGCCCATTTCTGTGTCCGGTGCATGCATGTGTTTTTCAGCAAGATTGGGGTCAGTTTCTTATCATTTTGATGATTCCAAAACCTTGCAGTATACACCAATTTTTATGTTGACATGATCAACCTTTCCCAATTGATTTGAAACGGTTTCTTTCACATAGTTATCTCATGACCAGAACTCAACTTTATCTTTAAACTGTTCACTGACCACTTGTATGTAAAGCAAACATGTATGTAAAGCAAACCTGCAAACATTGTCCAATTGAACTGCTGACTTCCTGGCCATGTGTGTTGCAGAACCTACTGGTCAAGATACAGGCAGTGAGGTCTGCATTTAATAAAACCTGTACCTCATTTTGAAGCGTCCACTCCAGCAAAAATATCCGTTTATTAGCAATATTTAGTGTTTCCTGTATGTAACTGCTGCGGACTTATAGGCAGGTTTGCGCACTGAATATGAATAGGGCCTATAAGTTTTCACTTTCTGAGCAAATGTATTGTCATTGTCTGAGCAAGGTTCTGTCTGTGATAACTCCTTGGTCTGAGGTGCTGTACTTGTATTATACAGGAAGTATTTTTATTAAAGGGGAAGGGGTAATGTTCCTTTATTGAAGTTCAATATAAAAAAATACAAACAGGTGTTTCTTAGGTATATACATGTACATTACATGTAGTCATTGATGGAGGCCCTTATGAGCGTCTTTTTGTGATGTGTTGACTTAAATTATCAGTTATTTATAACTGCTGGGTGTGAAAGGGTTGCAGCTGAACCAACACTCTGACCTGTTCACATTATGGCGGTTAACTTTTTCTGGAAGGAAGACGGCAGAAAATATCTGCATTCAGGCCATGCAATATGCAGTCTTTAGTTAATGTGTTCTTCAATTTTGAAAGAAAAATATATTGGTATTGGATCAAGGTATTTAAATTCATTATTTCTGACATTCATTTTATGTTAAATGTAAGCAGTAGAGCGTTACCTCGGCAACAAATGTCCCTCCTATGTTGTATGCCTGCCTCTTAACCCTTTCAGGACAGGAATTATTTAAGGGCTAAATTGATCTCATTTTGTTCTTCTAATTAACAACAAGAGTATTTTTGTTTCCATGCTACATAGTTGTAATAAATTTTAATGTCTTTAAAAACAATGTACATGGTTAGGAACTTTGTCGAAAAGTTGAAAAAATTGCCATTTTTTGTTTTAAGAAATGATTTGAGCCTCTCAATGTGTTGCCTATTTAAGTATTTCAAGGCTTATTCTCCTTATTAAAATTTCATGGCATCAAACGTAATATGGTGATATAACAGAAATGGACATGGTGTGTGCAGAAATTTCTTCTCTTTCTACTCATGCATCTGGTATATATTTATTTGAAGCTCTGAATCAGAAGTTATTGAGCCAAACCACAAAATGTGGAGTGATGTCGCCAAAGGATTAACATATTTTTTTCTCTTTTTATGTCTTCTTCTCTGTGCAGGGATGCTTCGTTTGGCGCATGCACGTACAACCTCACATTATTAGATTGTCTGAAGGGTATCGACAAGGCAGTCACGCATGGGTTCCTCGACTTTGAGAACTTTGACGTAGAAGAGTACGAGCATTACGAGGTAAAGTAGATTTCAAATTCAGGGGAGCGTTTCATCAAGCGTTTTGTCCATGATTTTTACCGACAACTGTTATAAGCTACTGAAATCCTTGCATCTGATTGGCTGAGAGCAAATTTGTCAGTAAAAATCACTGACAAGACGCTTGATGATGCGCTCCCCTGATTCATCTGTCAGATTGCGGTCTCTGGGAATACAGCAGAATACATTTGTAGAAATGTTGCGTCCTTGAGCATTGGCTTTACATGAGCAAGCTGACATTGCACAGAAGCATGCTTGTATTTCAGAATCATGCTGCAGTGAAATCGGCCTTAGCGAGCTGACAATATAGATAGGCCACCCGTATTCAGATTTTTCTGCCAGATTGTGGCGTCTGTGAATACCGCAGTATACATTTGCAGAAATGTTTTATCCATAAGCGTTTAGTTTACAGAAGTAGGCATGGACAAGCTGACATTGCATGTATGTAAGCATGCTGATCCTTCAAAAGTCTTTATATAGAGTAAATCTGCATTAGCAAGCCAGTCACCTGTATAGAAAGACCTCCCCCCCCCCCCTTTGAAAAGTGTCAATCTAAAATGTAGATATCTATATTGATGTTGATCCTCATGTTACCAGACGGCAAAGAGAGAAAGAATATGCTTATAGTCAACAACCTGGGACGTACACCCTATGGCTTTATGTCCTATTCAAGGGACTGGGTAATTAAGGATTAATGCAGTTCCAGAGGGCACTCGACTTGGTTTTTATTTAAATGGGTCTTCCCAGTTATAAGACCACTGCTCTATCACTCAGTATGCCGAATTGTACACAAAGCTTCATTTTCATCACAAAATTCCAGAAGAAGCCAAACTATTAAAAAGCCATTCCTATCAGATTGTTTCCAACCAAGAACGCTGATTATGAAATACTTTGAATGCTTGTAAATAAACCTGCAATAATTCATATCTGATCCTCCCGAGGAATCTGAAGGTCACCAAGAGGTCGGCTCAAAGTCACGCGAAGGTCAATGTCAGGGTGAGACCAGACAGATGTGGGCGTATTTTTTTCTTTCTTTTCCCCTTGATTTCGAGTCTCACTCGCTGACAGGCATCTTTAGTCATCCGTAAAAGTTAGATGAAATGGGGGCCCTCCAGAGTTACTGCTATTTAGGACACTGGATTGAGTGAAGAAACTGTTTGAAAAGAGAACCATTTTACGATTTGTAAAGAAATAAGGTCAAATCCCCTCTGAAACCAAATGGGGAAAGTCATAAATCTACAAGTTTGTTTGTTTACGATACGTCAGGATTATGAACTGAACCCATTTCTTTTCATGAAGATCGTCTTAGATTTTCATTTGAAGTCAAACTTATGAATTGAAACAGTTTTCTCGTTCAGTTATCCTTATTTGTAGGATGGAAAGAAGGATTTTTTTTTATTGACAAGGAGTTAAAGATGCAAGCTCACAAGTCTTTTAATTTTCCATTTTCATCATTCTTTTTCCTTAGATATACTGCTAGATATGTGAGAGATGTGTTTTAATAATATTGATTGTAAAGTGTATAGATAATATACTTCTACCTGCTATGAGAGAAGCATTCTAAATAGATAATGAATATCAGTCTGCTCAAATCTTGTTTTATATGGAAATACAGAATATGAAAATCCTTTAATACAGGTGGTTATTGGGCAGGGTCTTTGCTGTTCTCTATGGGGAGTCGAGTCAATTTTTGTCTCGGATTATCATGGCAACACGCACACACAAGGGAAGCAAGGAGAGCAGTCTTTACAGATGTACATTTGGTTCTTTAATAAATTCCGGGAGTTTCAATCACTGAGGCTTGTTTGACAAGTTTTGATTTGATTTCCAATCAATTCCAATTTGAAAATACAATTTCCAGACTTATCCAGGGAAGCATGGCTACATCTATACAATGAGAACTATGTAATGCCTGAGGTCTAAATTTTGGGAATTACTGGCTCAGATTGCCAATGATTTGAAAGAGGAAAATATATTATAGGATCATGACTCAACCAGTTCTGCATGATTATATTTTATGTTGTTGTTGTTTTTTGTGTTTTTGTTTGTTTGTTGTTTTTTTTTACAGTTTGTGGAATCTTTACTTCTATAGTTCTATACCTTGTCTTGAGTGGGAACTGATACATTTATCATTTATTGAATATCCTAAAATATTGATCAATGCTAATATGCAGTATGGAATTTATTTGCGCTTGATATTAGTTGTATAACTGCTCTGTAAAATCAGATGAAAAAGAATTTGAAAATATATACCCCTTCAGAATGCCTCTTCTTAATATGTATCCTCCATTTCTGGAACACTGTGTAATTCTACTTTTTCTTTTTCAATGCACTTTCACTGTACATGTCCCTTCCTATTAAGTGATATAGAAAAAAAAATTTTCAAATTGTCTACACGGATGAATGAAGGATAAAAGTACTCATGAATAAATGCATGACACAGATGCATCCATCGTCAATTGATACACTGTCAATTACCATTGTGGCTTATGCATGATATATTTTACTGAGAGCCAGTAGGGCATTTACCTCTTTTTATTTTGAATGGAGTTAATGCCCTTCTGGCAGTCAACAGACAAGATGCATTAGAAGAAACAGGCGTCTTGTTATTCATTAGTTTCGTTAACCCCAGCCCCAGAATGCATCATGCACAAGGAGGCCCCTTTTGAATTTCCCCATCAAAATTGAAAATACCTCGTTTTCGTGGCACCGCTTGATTTGTATGCAGGAGTATGATTCGCCAATTTGATTTGATTCCTTCCGCAAATTTACATCATTGCGCGTTGCCTGGCGACAGGCATCCTGCTTTCTCCCGTGAATGGAGGAGGGATGCGTGTGTGTGTGATGTGCTGGCGCTTGGTGTTTGTTCCACTTGAGGCAATTTTTCAAGAAGAGGAGAGGAGAGAGAGAGAAAATATTTCCCTGCTGGTGTATCTATGGTCATTGAACTATTCCGCTACACTACATACATGTATGCATAATTCAGGTCACTGTGTATTTCGGTTGATATTCTTTATTGGAAATTGCCTTCGTAACATTTCAATTCAGCCAGATATCACCGATTGATAAAGAAATGTTGACATTTTAATTTATACTGCAATCTGTGAGAGAACAATGCTTGACCTGCATCCAACTCATTATAGAGTTTGGTGAATTGGATTTGTGGGAATGTACCTTGTGAAGCTCACATGTTTACTAATTATGAGCTAACCATTTGCTTCCTGTCTTGTTTCATTTTTGTGAGTGAATTTTCTTTTCTTTTTTTTTATACACATGTACATAAAAATAGATGTTTTCCTAGTTTATTAGGCTAATACAAATACTGCATGATTGCAAAAATCATGTACATAACACGAATGTGTATATTCCATCTACATATACAGGTGTATATGGAATATAAATAGATAATGAGAGTTGAAATAATTAATTGACTCTAATTTTAATAATATTTTCTTACACATGTGGGTGTAATTGAATTGGCTCAGTTTCTATTTCACTCCTTAAATACAGCTACGGCAGTATACATGTAGTTTCAATGTCCCACTTCGTAAGATATCTCTCACTGTGATAACAGCTCTGATGTGCAATACATTTGTGCACTTGTGCAATTCATTGACACCGCATCCGGCTGTATTATCACTGCTCATAAACTAAACAATCGGCTGTTGACATAGATTGCTAGCCAATGAATACATTTCCCACACATTGGTTTTGAGGAGAATTGCTCTTTACTTCGTATCGTTTGTTGAGAGTCAGAAGGGCGCTACATGTTACATGTTACTCTGTGTTAACCCATAGCAGTACAGTGTCTCCTTTTAGTGACCTTTTTGCAGTATCTTTTGATCCAGAATGCTAGGAATTACACATTATACATGAGCAGAAAGAGAAAAAATCGCTGAAAATTTTGAATCCATTTCCAGTGCAGTATGTGCCATCCATGAATAAAAGTGATTTAATTGTATAACTACTCATTAAAATCTCTAAATTGGCAACATTTTTGTTAAATTTTGCAATTTTATTCAAATTTATTCAAATTTGGTAAGAATGTGATTACAAGAACGGTAATTATCGTGATTCATGTGTTGATTATTTCATAACAGACTGTCGTTCTCTTTTCTGTTTTTTTGTCAATAATATTCGCTCAAAGTAATGAAGTTATTAACATTATACATTTTATTTATTTCATTTAGTTTAGCATCATTGTCATAACCTTAAATCTTGAAATGTACCAATATAATATTTCAAACTGTGGATTTGATAATTGATCTTATTTTTCTCTGCACTTGTTGTTTACAGAGAGTAGAAAATGGAGACTTCAACTGGATTGTACCGAACAAGTTCCTTGCCTTCAGTGGGCCTCATCCAAAGAGCAAAATTGAAAATGGTGATAATTATATTATCATTTATATGTTGTATAGCAGTCCTTTCACCCCCCCCCCCCCCCCATCCCTGTGTCCATATAAATTTTCTTATGTAAAATTTTGTTTATTGTAGACCTATGCTTTCATTAACTGAGTATCATCTACATGTACCTTAATACAAATCATCTCTTCCTGTTTTTTTCTTTTTGAAAGAATTGAAATGCTTTTTAAAAATGGTACAAATACATTTTAGAGAAAATTAATACATATATTAATATATATCCTGTTAATAATGAGATGTCATTTAAAAAAAAAACCTTTGTCAATGTTACATTGGAGGGCTGGAGAAAAAAGGTACATAACTTAGCTGTCCACAAAAGCGGCTGATATCTGCAAGCCAGTCACTTGACTAGCTACAGGCTGATGAAAAGCAGGGAAAATAGTAAAAAATATCTTACTCTGACAAATAGAAATAAATAATAGTAAATGGGTTGCTCTGGTGGTAGAAATGTGTTTGATTACATGAAGTGCACTTGACCAATCCATTAACTTGTGAATTTCGATGAGTGATATGAGGAGAAGAAGATTTATTATATAATTATCACTTTAATAATATAATACTGTGATAATCACTATCATAACGTAATATTCTATCGTCACCTTCAGGCTATCCATATCACGCCCCCGAGGCATACTTCCCGTACTTCCGTAAGCACAACATCACAGCAATAGTCCGACTGAACAAGAAGATCTACGATGCCCGGCGGTTTACCGATGCCGGCTTCGACCACTACGATCTGTTCTTCATCGACGGCAGCACGCCCAGTGATTCCATCCTGCAGAAGTTTCTTGCGATATCGGAGAGTGCGGAAGGCTCCCTTGCTGTCCATTGTAAAGGTAGGCTTAATCTGCAGATATTCTCTGAGAATTTTTTATATTTTATGTCCATATATGGGGTTGTTAGGGCAACGGTGAACACTAAATTACAGCGGTATTCAAGGTATAATTGTAACTGAAATCAATTATTTTTAAATCATCGATGGCAAAGGAAACACTAGAGAATGTTTAAAGAAAAATTACTATTGTCTCACAAAAGAAGTTCTTTCGATATTGTTTTTGGAAATGAAATCTTCCTATAGGGATTTTCAAGTTGAAATTTTACAGACATGTATCCTGAGTAGCTAATTAGAGGGTTATTTTTAGAGACTAATATCAAAGAATAACCTTATTTTATATTTTTTTAATAGCTGGTCTTGGCAGATAAGACATATTGATAGAATGAAGCATTTCAGGTTCTTATAAAGTAGCAGAAGCTATAGCTTTTTAAGACGATTTATCTATTTAGGACACCCATCCCTTGATCATAAATAAAAATTTCCACCTTGCATGGTATCAAAATTCCCCTTTCTTGTGATAATGATAGTGGGTGTCATAAACGGTTAATGTTTTTCATTCTTGGCAGCTGGTCTTGGCAGGACAGGCACATTGATAGGGTGTTACATCATGAAGCATTTCAGGTTCACAGCAGCTGAGGCAATAGCATGGATGAGGATATGTCGGCCCGGCTCAGTCATTGGGCCTCAACAACACTACATGGAGGAGTGAGTTGGCTTATCATTGTTTCGACATTTTTTGCTCTGGCGCCATTTGCTCGAGACTTTAACCCTTTCAAGACAATTGACCTCATTTTGTTGTTTGGCTCAATAACTTTTGATTCAGAGCTCTAAAAAAATATACCAGATGCATGAGTAGAAAGAGCAAAAATTTCTGCACATACTGTGTCCATTTTTGTTGAGTGACCATATTGCATTTGATGCCAGGAATTAAAAAAAACAAGAATAGGCTTTGAAAGTCTTGAATTGGCAAAACATTGAGAGGTTCAAAATCATTGTTTTTTATCAAAATTTGCAACTTTTTCAACTTTTCACCCAAATTTCTAACCATGTATATTGTTTTCAAAGACATTACACCATATTAGAACCACTAAAAGAAAAATAGTATTGTTGCCAATTTGAAGAACGAAATGTGATCAATTTAGCCCTTAAATAATTCCTGTCCTGAAAGGGTTAAGTGTAGTTCATCAAAGATAAAAGAATTAACCCCCAGTCACACTAACGAGGCCGACAACAGAGCAAACAAAAAATTGCATGACGTTGAATTAGTCTGTTTGGAATCAGTTTGGCAATGTGACTTGGGTGGGGTATTAGGGCTTGGTTTGCCATTAGGTTTAGGTTAGGCTCAGGCTTAGGTTTAAGTGTTGGGTCCAGGGCTTATGTAGAGAATATGATAAGTCTTAACCCATTGCCCACGGGAACCGGATGATCCCTGTGTAAAGCCTATGGGAGTAAGAGAATTCTGAAGTCAACGGGTTAAAAACTGACCGAGGAGCAATGGTCACTGGAGCATGTATCATATGATTGATTTTACCTTATGCTAAAATCCAATTTATTCATATGCATATATTAATCAGTTTCCCAATCTTATGTAGGACATGCTTTAAAAAGTCTGGGATAGACCTGTTCACAAAGTTATTCAAATTTATGGATGTTTCTTTCCTGGGAACCTAGTAACAAGGTATTCCATTAACCCTTTCAGGACAGTGATTATTTAAGGGCTAAATTTATCATATTTTATTCTTCACATTGGCAACAATAATACTTTTCTTTTAGTGCTACATAGTTCTAATAAGGTGTAATGTCTTTGAAAACAATATACATGGTTAGGAATTTTGTAAAAAAGTTGAAAAATGCCAATTTGGATGAAAAACAATGATTTTTAAACTTTCAATTTGTTGCCAATTTAAGGATTTTAAAGCTTATTCTCGTTTTCAAAATTCCTGGCATCAAACTCAATATAGTCATGCAACAAAAAATGGACACAGAGTGTGGAGAAAGTTTTGCTCTTTCTGCTCATGCATCTGGTATATTTTTAGAACCCTGAGTCAAAAGTTAGTGAGCCAAACCACAAAATGTGGTCAATTGTCTTGAAAGGGTTAACCTGTTACTAATGAATGAACTACAATACGTGGAATCCAGTTTGCATACATTACTTCGTGCTATGTCTGACAAGCCTCTGACAAGCTTTCAGATTGTCAAGAACACACTTTGTTTTAAAAGTATGCATAAAATTTGAATATGTTTGTTGAACAGGTCAATTGCTTGATGACCCTAAAGTAATTCAAATATTTATGTTACATGCGAGATTTATAAACACATTAACTCCTGGGAACGAACTGTGATGCAATGCACAATTAGAGACTCACAAAGTTTGCACTGTGATTACACAGAAAGGACATGTTAACCATTTATTCCTTCATTCCTACGCTGTGGGCTGTCCGTTTCAGCATTTTGGTTTACGTTGGATTTTTCAGGAAGCAAGCAGCGATGTGGGTACAGGGGGACATCTTTAGGAAGAAGGCCAGGGAAGGGCAAATTGCAAATAAGAACAGCGTGTCCAGGATACTCAGCGCAGTAGACGATATCTCCATCAACGACGACAGAGGAATCTCATATGGGGTAGGTACAAGCTCGGTGTGAGAGTTTTCTTGTCAGAGGACCTTTTCATACAAGAGAATTTTTGGTTGTAGCTTTATGAAAGGATTTTTAAAAAAATTTGAAGGCATTCCTATGGCTGATCTTAGTACACAATTTTAGTATGGCCATGTGATGTAGAAAGCTTTTGTCATCCTTGATAAATCCAAGTTATGATTTTGACCGTGAATGCTGCAAATACAATTGTCACACTGTTCATTGCCCTTTCACAGAGATGAAGCATCTCTAACAACATTTGCACATACTGTAAGATTTTTCTGTGTTTGTTTATCATGTGGCTATAGAGTTATCGCTCGATACAAGGTGTAGTTTCTCCTTTTAAGTGGGGTAATCTTGTGATATCGTAGTATTGTCCATTTCCCATATTTCGGGATGGGGATGATGAATTTAGTTTGTTGGAAAATGAAAGAAGGTGTGAGTATTTTAGTAGGAATGATACAAGCATTTTCCAGTTTGTTTTTAAAAACAGGGGAAAGGCCTGGAAATAAAGTAAAGGAGTATTTTGACTGAAAGATTAATAGGACTTTCAGAACAGTTAATCTGTTTAGAAAGTAGTTGGAGCATTTATCCACTTGGTAAAAAAAGAAAAAAAAATGTTTGGAAGTGGGATATGGTGTTATTTTGAAAGTCTATTTTGATTCCCCCATATGAACTAAACACTGTCCTCTTTGTATGCCAAACTACAAGATGCTCTAGTTTACACACCAAGCCTTTTCATGCTCTGTTTAATAATTTCTTGATCAAAAGATCATTACATCCACCATCTCTGTTTTTACCATATCACTTGAGAAGACAATAGGACGAGCATCATCTGATACCGATAACGAGGACAATATGGGGCATGGTATGAAGGCTTCCCTCTTTTGTTTGAGGAGAAACTGAATAGAAGTCTGAGCCTTTAGTTAAGACTCAGCTTCTATGCAGAATCACTCACTCAGAACCTGGGTGTATTGTAATATAGTGGCCAACCCTGTAGCTCTGCTGATTATTGATCTGTTGCCATTAATCCCTGTAACGGAGAAAAAGGTTGGGGATTCAATAGGGGACAGCAATAGAAAAAATTTGGTTGGCTTCAGAGGGACAACTTAGGATACAAGGGTGTTTGTGTGTGTGTGTGTGTGTGTGTGTGTGTGTGAGTTGGGGTGGGAGAGTTATGAACTTTGATTTGATTGAAAGTAGTTTATTGAAATGCATGTACATGTGTACATGTATAATGTGGACACGAAAGGATTATCATAAAATATGAAATAGCACAAGGGAAGCATATTAAATACAAACCTCCCAAACATAAGCTAAATCTTATCAAAGTAGAACTCTCCGTAAATATCAAATGATACTCATTAAAAAATCATATGATAAGAAAATAGGGGAAGAGCAGATGTTTATTATTTTTTAGCTGATAAAATATGGGATCAGTTTTTACAGATGGAGTCATTGATTAACTATCTATTAAGAGTATATCATTTGTTGAGAGACAAAAGGGCTTTACCTCATATACTTTTACCTAACACTTTACCGCTACCGCCTTTCTTGCTCTCAAAGGGCAATATTATCAGGATTTTATTTCAATAACACTGTTCCTTTTTTTAAAAAAAATATTTGTAATTTCCAATATCTTATAGCCTGGTGAACAATACAAGCTTCGGTCCACACTGAGTAGCTCACAGGCCATGACGCAAGGGGACAAGCTACGTCAGCTCAAGGTCACGAGAAAAGCAAGGTCGGCCACCACTGGCAGTCTCAAGTAAGAATTATACCATGTTTATGTTTAAAATATTTTGGAACATTAATTGGATTTTACTTAAAATTCATGATATTCATTGTGCACTGTATAATCTTGGTAATTTTTTTTGTATTGTAAGGTGCAGCCATAACAGATGGCATCGTCATCAAGAGAAGTTTTGGGGGTTTTTTTTTTTTAAACATTGAAAAAATTCATATTGTGGTTGTTATTTGATACTACAATTCCACAGTCATAAGATAAACGAGCTCAAAGTAGGTGAATAATGCTGGTAGCTCTGAAGAGAAAGAAATTGTGATGTGGTCATGTTTTGAGGCAGCTTTTAGGCTAGCACATGCTCAAAACAAATTTTAACTGCAATTGTACATTGTATTAAATTATTTGTTCTCTCTCTCTCTCTTTCTCTGTCTCTCTGTCTCTCTCCCTCTTTTCCTTGATGTTTATTTGTGTCTGTTTGTTTCTATGTCACTTTCTTTAATTATTTTTACCTGCTCTTTGCTCTTAATCTGATCTGTCGTGAAAACCAGAAGCTTTCTCACTGCATGAAACATTGGCAAAGTTATAAGTTTGCCCATTGAAAAAAAAAAATCAGTTGTTTCACTTCAGCTTTGGAAATCTGAAGCCCTTGCGAAATTTTATGAAAGTGTCATACACCTGAAAGATTCTGGTTTTACAGTGTCTTCTATTTATGTCCGTCTCCCCCCCCCCCCCCCCCACCTCATCTTGTTTGCCAGTGGCTGTCTACAGTCTCTCTCTTTCTGTTTCTCTCTTTCTTGTTATCTTTCTTATTACATTCCATTGCTTACTTTTCGTGTCATGTAACATTTATTTCAGTGTTTTCTTTTACACCTTTCCTTCTCTCTTTTCATCTTTCTAGACCTGGGAAAATATTATTTTTGGGCCTGGGTGTTATTGGGATGAATATGCACAAGTCAAGGTAAATGTGTGACTGAGATCTGGCTGCATGGACCCCCATGAATTCTGTCCCTGGAATGGGTCTATGACACATGCCCCAGCAACATTTGCTCTGTGGTTAATTCCCCATGCTAACTCAATTCCTAACTTAATTCCTGGACTCGGCACTATTTAACTAACCCCAGCCCTCCCCTAACCTAACCTAAGACCTAATCACAACCCTAAATTTAGCCTTTTGTCCTTCACAAAGTAAAGCCCAGTGCAAATGTGGGATCACCCCTGAAAGTACTTGCTTTCAAACCCATTGGAAATGCATGTTATGAGAATCTGAAACTATCTTTAATGATTCAAAATTAGTTCATGATGTTATTTTTTGATCATCTGATATTCAAACTTTATATCTTGGAAATTATGAAATTATCGTTTTGACTAAAGTTTATATTACCATACCAAATTGATGAAGAGAAATAGCAACTCTGAGCCGATATTACAACTTGAAGTATTGAAGTACTCTTTGGAGGCATGCATTTGCAGCAGTTAAAATGTATTTCATGAGAAAGCATTGACTAAATCAATGAATTTCATCCTTTATAACATCTTTTATGTTTTATTATTTTTCCTCGTAGGTTGGATGAAGGCAAAATCCACACAAGATCAACTTCCTCACAGCCATTAAGGTTAGTCCCATGTGTGATTTCTCCTGTATGGTTTCCATATTGTTTCCATACAGGATTAAAGAACTGAGATTAATAGAAAATTTATAATCTTTAATATTCTCTTTCCAAACAGCATTTCTCTGCACTACAAAAGACACCTTTACACAAATGTAGCTACTTTGCACGTAAGGTTGAGGTCATAAGGTCATTGATTTTTACAAGGCAAAAAGCTGGACTTGATTCTTGTAAGGATGCATTCACAAACGACGTGGTAAACTGCTGTGGCAAAAAAAATTATTTTACATGTGTGTGAATGGCAAGCGGGGACTAGATCAAAGTGTCTGCACATAACAAAAGCCCCTGTTAAACAAAAGCCCCTGTTAAAGCGTATTCACGTGTCTGTTTGTTATAAGAGGCAAACGTGTAAGGCACGCTACGCTTACGTCACCTTATTTTGCATGGGCAGTATTTCTTAAAGGCAGTTTACCGAGTCATGGGAACGAGGCAACAGGTTTCACGGTTACAGCTCAGTCACACCACAAGGCCGACAACAGACCGAACTAAAGATTGCATTACCCCCCCCCCCCCCCCCCCCCCCTATGCCGAAAAACTGGGGGGCGTTTCATCAAGTGTCCTGTCGGTGATTTTTACCGACAAATTTGCTCTCAGCCAATCAGATGCAAAGATTTCAGTAGCTTATAACAGTTATTGCAACTTGTCATTGATGACAAGTTTTGTGAAACGGGGCCCTGGATTTGTTTGGAGTCTGCTTTGCGGTGTGACTGAGGTATTTTGAGGTAAATAGTAAATAGAAATAGTAATAGGGAAATAGTAATAGTGAATAGTAGCACTTGGGAGAGGTGTTCATTCATTCCCAAGCCTGTTTTCATGTTGCATCTGAGAACAAAAGCTGCGGAGGGTACCAGATTTCAGGTGATGGCCTGATATCAGGCCCTGTCATCTTTCTGCTTTACAGCATTCTCAGACTTTGGATGTAAACAGGCTTTTCATCAGCTATTAATTTGTCATTGAATTAGTGTACAAAGTCACCTTGAAAATATAATTTTATGTTGAATTGATAATACAGATTTGTAGGAACACTTTAATTGCAGATGCATCTGTCACTTGCCCCATTGCACTATTTATCGCAAAATTTTATGCATCATTTTTAAATTCTATTTGAAGGAAACTTCTAATGAAACATACTCTTTTATTCAAACTTTTGTAAATTCATGCTTTAAAACCTTCACGAATAATCCAGATTGAATCAAATAAAAGCTCATATTTTCCAAATATATACAAAATTTTTATTAAACTTTTATGTGCATATATATATATATATATATATATAACCTACCAATTTTTTTTTTCCCAAAAATTTTTGCTGTACCTAATAATTTTCCTTCTCCCATCATATTCACTTCACTCCTTTCAAAAAATATATCAATGCAGTCCTCAGTTTCTGCGGACCTTTCTGAGGTATTGTATTATTGCATCACATAGCACCTTGCCTGCGTATCGTGTAGGGCTGTAATATATGCTTCTTATTAATTCAATGAATATGACACTGACCCTAAGTATTTATAATCGTATAATCTCATTTAAACCTGAGGTGCTCACTGTAAAAGCAGAAGCTTCCAAGCACACAAAGTGTTCGCAAATTTTGTGAGTAAAGAAGATTCACAAAAGTTTCATGCCCCAAAATGATTTAATCACAATTGACACAACAATGAAATATTGTGATTTTTTTTTGTCATGAAAATTGCTGTTTTTCCCCAATTTTTGAAAATATTCCTGTTATGAAAGTTTCTGGTTTTACATGATGAAATGGCTAGTTACATGTATGACTAATTTTTTTTTGAATATTCCACTTTCCAAAGGCACGTTGTCTGTGTGGAAAAAAAGTATTTAAAAGAGCACAATTGATGCTGTAACAGTTGGTCACGTTCCGACAGGAATAGTTATTTGCTAATGGAGTAGAAGTCTGTTTTGTAATAAATATTTCACGTCAGTGTAGTTTCAACAAGAATAGGATGTGTTACTAATTGCTGTAGGCCAAATGAAGTGACAAAATAGGGACACATTCTCATGAAAAGTTTCAATTTGATATTCGTTATTTAGAGACTAACAGTTGAAATGTGACTGATAATATTTTTATGTAACATATTGTTTTAAATATTAGAGCTAGGAGCAGTGCTATAAAGAAGTACTAGTAGCAGGAGCAGTAGCAGTAACACTAACAGTAATAGTAATAGTAGTAGTATATAGTAGTAGTAGTAGTAGTAGTAGTAGTGGTAGTGGTAGTGGTGGTAGTGGTAGTAGTAGTAGATGTAGTAGTAGTAGCTGTAGAGGCAGCAGTAGCAGCATTAGTAGCAGTACCAGTAGTAGTACTTAGCAGCAGTAGTAGTTGTGATTTTTGTTAGAGTAGAAGTAGACGTTATAGTAGAATTTGAAGTAAATATAAGTAGTAGTGTAGTAACATATAATAGCAATAATATCAGCTGTAGCAGTAGTCAAATTAGTGATTATTCTTCTCGATGTTTGATAGTATGAGTAAATAATACAAAGACTTGTAATAATATTAGAAGTACATATAATGTTATTGCAGTTATACTACTTTTAGTATAGGAATTACATGCTGTGACTAAGTAAGTGTATTTTTAGAACACAGTCATTCCAACAAATGTTTGCGTGAATGCGCAACAGACTTGCATGGCATGCAGTGATAAGAAATTCTTACTCAAAGAATGACAGAGCTGCCTTGCTGTGCAATTGCGTTTGGGTTGTCATGACGTGTATCTATGGGATATCTATTGAATGAGGATAGAAGTACAGTATGTCCCCCTTTGCTATACTACTCTGTCTTGTTTATGCTGGAAAGATAGTGTGGGTATTTGAAGTGATGTCGTGCACGTGTACCGAACCGAACTGAGTTGATCACTCTTCAGAGTACTTTTGCATACATGGCATTTAAATGAAATTCTTCTATTTTCTTTTTGGGGTCTTGTTTGAAGTGTTTTGCTGTAGTTCTGTGCATAGCATGCTTTTGAAGACATGTCCCATGTATATATACAGTGTAATAAACCTTAAACACCTTTTTGGTCTGGTTGTCAAACCCCTCAATGTAATCACAGAGTAAGTTCATATTTTAGAGAGGATAAAAAGGATGCAATTTAATTTTGGTATAGTTACGCCTTTCCAGAAACTTCGGCCTTGGTTAACTTACCTCTGGCCTTGCATTTGTTAACCCTTTCAAGACAATTGACCACATTTGTGGTTGGCTCAAAACTTTTGATTCAGAGCCCTGAAAAATATACTAGAAACATGAGTAGAAAGAGCAAAAATTTCTACACACACTGTGTACATTTTTGTTACATGACACTATTGCATTTGATCCCAGGAATTTTAAAAAGGAGAATAAGATTAAAATCTTTAAATTGGCAACACATTGAGAGGTTCAAAATCATTGTTTTTATCAAAATTGGCACTTTTTCAACTTTTTGCCAATTCTTTTAACCATGTAATTTTTTCACAGACATTACTCCTTATTACAATCTTGTAGTACTAAAAGAAAAATATTATTGTTGCCAATTTGAAGAACAAAATGTGATCAATTTAGCCCTGAAATAATTCCTGTCCTGAAAGGTTAAAATAATTGTTGCTGGTAAAAATTGCCCAAACTTCACATTCCAAAGTTGTTCAATGTTTGTTAACCCTACCTGATTATAACTGAACAGAAACTTTTTTTTTTCTGAAACTTACATGTTTCCAAAAATTTTCAAAAGAAAATCTGCAATGAGTTGAAAACTATAAAAGATTTTGAAATATATGTTCCCAAACGAAATTGAAAGAGAATGCCCATGGACATAAATATAAATATCACATGTGTGCAAACAAATGTACTATACAAACAACCATTTCCTTTGTATGTCTTCAGTCTTCTATTACCGATTTCCCATCTGGAACCGAAACTTGCATGGTGTCAAGTACATATATCTGTTGATTCTGCTTCAATATAAACTTGTTACCATTCCCATAACAATCAGCTACCGTTAATTATTTGTAGTACTCATGAAGGTCTTCAGGAAACTTCTGAATTTAGTTTGGTCATTTCATCTTCAAGATAACATGTACATGTACGTAAATGTTTAAAGGATGAATATTGCCCATTGATGTTTCAGTATATGATAGCTTCCATAAGTGTTTTTTTGCCAGCAGAGGTTTTAACATTAAGTATATAAACTTCAAGTTGTTTTTTTTTCCGCAGTTTAATTGAAGAAATCACTCTATGGGTATTCAATTTAGATCAAGTTTTTAATCAATGTGATGAAAGTACTTGATCTAATAGTCTGTGTTGGACATTTACAGGGGTCTATGGTCAAAGAATCATCAAAAATTCACAGTGACCTTTAAATTTGAACAGAGATCCCTGTAAGAGATAGAGCATACCCCCTGTCCCCCCTCCCCTTTTTTTTTAAATATTTAAAAAATAATCTAGGATGACTCCTAAGTGACGAGGCCTGATTTGGCACTCTTACTGTTCACTGGGTTTTGTGATCTTTTTCAGTTGAATCACAAGTCGCACAGAAATCTACTTTTTCTTCTATCCAGTCAGCTGTCAGCCAATCACCACCCGTAGTTCGAATGAACAGCTGACTTCTCTATGCTGATTGGTTAATGTTTGATTTTTGAAAAGTTGTTTTGGTTTACTTGCAACTTTTATAGTATGGGACCAGGGTTATATTTTATTTTGATAGTGCTTTGGACTTTGGATGTCTTGCACTATGGGTAAATGTTCCCCAGAGTTGCTGTGTTGCATGAAGTACATTGATTGATACCTTATTTTAAAAATCCCATATTTATGCTCTCTCTCTCTCTTTTTCTCACTCTATTTTTCTCTGACCTTTTCAACCTGTATCTGTTCCCTATCTTTTCCCCCTACCCCCCTTCACTTTTTTTTTTCACCATTCACATTCTCCAACCTTTATATTTATTACTCAAATCCCCCCCCCCCCTCTCATCTCTTTCTCTCTCTCTCTCTCTCTCTCTATCTCTATTTTTCTGTGACCCCTTCAACTTTTTACTATCTCTTCCACCAAACCAATTCCCAAACCCCTTCACCTTTTTTTACCACTCACATTCCCCAACCCTTATTTATTATCACTCATACCCTGCCCCTCCCCTTTATCAATCCTACCCCACCCCTCCCTCCCCCTGACTGATGATGTCGGCATGGCAACAGGAGCAAAGCAAGTAGTAAAAAGTAAGAAACCTGCATCACTTCCAACCGTTTTGCTTTTATTGCTTTGAATTTCACTTTAATAGTGTGACACATTTTCTTGTAATCCAGTTATGCCAGCACTCCATTATTGTATTAAGAAGAAAAAAAAAGCATGTATTTTGCCTGTATTTGAAGTGCTACCTTTTCTTTTGCACCGTGTGGATTGTATAGTGCTTCCATGCACGCTTTTTCTCTCATTCCCTGTAGGTTTCAATGCACAGAATGTTGCCTTGTATACATAAAGTACATGCATGCAATTTTCACTCCAGAGTAGCAATTTGTCCTCAAAAAGAGCTGTCTCTTTCTCTGTTCTTTCTCTGTCTTTCTCTATTTCTCTCTCTTTGTCTTTTTTCTATCTTTTATCTTTTTTCTATCTTTTATCTACTCTCTCTCTCTCTTTCTCTTTCTCCTCTTTCTCTCTCTCTCTCTCTTTCTCTTTCTCCCTCTCTCTTTCTTTCTCCCTTTCTCTTTCTCTCTCCCCTCTCTCTTTCTCTTCTCTCCCTCTCTCTTTCTCTCTCCCTCTCTCTTTCTCTTTCTCCCTCTCTCTTTCTCTTTCTCCCCTCTCTTTCTCTCTCCCTCTCTCTTTCTCTCTCTCTCTCTCTCTCTCTCTTTCTCTCTCTCCCTCTCTCTTTCTCTTTTTCTCTTCCTCTCTCTATCCATATAATGTACATACACTTTGTAGTTTATCTCTCCATCTGTGCTTTCATTTCGTACTTACCTGCTTTCAAATGTCAGCGTTCTTTGTTTAACTCACAGAGTGAGTGTGAAAAGGCTGACTGGCTCGTGTTATAACGGGTTTAGATGAGTGGGTGTATCTCACAGCTTGAAGGGTTTATCAAAGTTCACTTCTATTTGATTTCATTGGGGGCATTTCCCACTTATTCCAATGATATGAGTGCCACTGTTCTGTAAAGCATTGAAATGGCTCTCAGGAGAATGATCAAACAAAGATAAAATCAGTACAAGTGATGCTAGATAAACATGTATCTGTTTGCCTTATATACATGTAATCTCTACTTTTTTTATGTAAATTTAATAAGATAGTAGTTAATTACTTACAGTGTTCAATGAGCAGTTAGTTGTATTGTCATAAAAGGGCATATTTCATGATCCTATTTTCTTTCCTTATTACTTAATATTATAGGACCGGTATTTTTGTCAATTTCGTTCATATATATAAACTGACTGCAGTGTCTGTTTTTTTTTTCCATTAATCAATATTTTTCCTAACCATTAGTTTATTCACAGAATATGTTGGCATTCAATAACATACATGTATGATGCATTTTTTATTTAATATGCATTTTTCCATCTTGTGTGTGCTGTGCTTTTATGAGAGAAAAATAAAATTACTCAAGACATTCCAGTCCTTACTAACATTATCATACTTGCTACAGCTATTGTCGTTCTCACTATTTTTGTAAAAAATTCATACAAAGAAATTGGATGTAAAAAAGATATTGTGTATTTTTGTCATCTTAACTCTGAGTCCCTTTTTAATATCATCCAAATACATGCTGTTTGTAAGTTGTAACTATGGCTAATTTTCAAGGTCCATTCTCTTAAAGACACTGGAGTCTTGTAGTGTATTCTATTACAATGCATTTCAATTCGGTTTTTACTAACATTCAAATTATTGTACAAGAGGCTAGTCCGGTGATTAATAATGTCATGTTTGCAATGTAAAACAATGGATAATAAACATTAAACATCAAAATCGTAAATATAGATAAATCAACCTATCAAACAGATTGTAAAAAATCATAACAATTATGGGTTAGACCAGTGAATAGCGAGATTTAGTATTGCTCTATTTGAACAAAGTAAATTAGGAACAGGAATAGAAATTACCATTTTCATCTGCAAAATTTTGATCAAAGTATTCATTCTGAGAAGTAGATTCTTATCATGAATTCTAGTGTTGTCTTTGGATCAATGAATCCAGATCCTGCCTTATGATTGAAAAAGGCTGGGGCTTGCAGACAAATGGAACATTTAATTGCATGTTTGCCAACTGGTGCAAAAATTACCTTTTTTTCTCAGGTGCTCTTTCCTTGAGCTGTAATGTAAAAGACAGATTTTTTTTTATGGTATACCAGTATATATCTTCTCTCTCTTTTTTTTTTTTTTTTTTTTTACAAGAGCTGTTCTGAAGCTTTCCAAATCTTGTTAGTTTCCTGAGCTTGTAGGCATGCATCTGTTATGTTAGTGTATGCAAATCTGCGTTTTACATAGCTCTGTTTAGGAATACAATTTTCCGCAAACATCTTATGAATTCGTTTTGTAGTTGTCATTTTTGGGGGGTAATCCAACTTCACATCATTTGAAACCCCTTTTAATCACTTCTTGTTATTGGAAAGTCATTTTAGTTTTCTTTATTTTCTTATTTCCTTTGTCATTTTAATGATTAAATCACAACATCTTGTTATCTTTCAACAACCTGCAGAATTTCCTCAGCCACCACTTCATCAACCTCCCCTGTAAAATCTTCCAAAGCGGTCTCTCCTACGCACACCTCCAGTGCCAGACGGACGACCAGGCACTCTGCTGCTGCCAACTCTGGTCTGAAAAGGTGAGTGGTCATAAAACCTTAGGCCTGATTTCACGAAGGACGTTCAATTTCAAACCGTCTGAACCATGATTTACAATAGGCATTGCCCATACATTGAATGTGAGGCCATATACATGTATGTACATATGCTTGTGTGGGTTTCAACCATGGTTTGGGATAAACGTCATTCGTGAATTCTGGCCATTTGGTGCCATTAGCGGTGAAATTGCCCATAATTGTAATATGGTTTTTAATTTTTGAAACAAAGAACCGTTTGTATTTATTATTGAAATTTAGAAAGGGTTCATGTATTGTGAAGTTGGATATTATGGAATAGAGGGTGTATAAAAATGAACAATGAAAAAAGGCACCAGAATCAAAAACTTGCCCCCTCCCAAAACAAAAAAAAACAACAACAACAACAACAAGAACAACAACAAATATTCATAATCAGTGTTTGTAAACTTGGTTGCATTACACATACATATATCTCCAGCACCCTCTCCTATAATATTACGTCACTCTGGGTTTGTTTGGATTTATTTCTTGCGGTGCTGGATTTCCCAACTCCTGTTCACACATGTATGATCTTTGTACAAATTAACTCCTTTCCATTATAATATGTGTGTTTTGGACTTTTTCTGGGTTTTGATGGGTTAAACTTCAAACTGTAGTCAGTTCAATATCAGGGTTTTGATGATTAGGACAAAAAAGTTGAAATAATATTTAATATTTGGTTGAAAAGAGTTAACTATCAAGTCACTTCTGCACTGTTAAACAATCAACTTAAGTGTGTACTTTGAAGTTTGCTTGTTTTTGTGCTGCAGCTCATTATACATTTATAAAAGAGTAAGCAAAGACAAAAAGCAAGTAAAAAATTTCATATATTTTCATCAAGGCACATCAAATTTCCGTCATCTTTGTGTTGTATTCTCAATCCATTTCACACCATTTGCAGTGCTCTCGTTTGTATGACTGTAAAGAGCAACAAAACTTTGTGCTGCCTCATTTCTTATAAATAATTAAGCTGCCCGTTTTAGGGTAAAATTCCTGACATGCGTCATGCTACATCTCTCATACTTGTTTCTTTATAGGATATTTCCCTTTTTTCCAAAATGGGTTCGAATTGTGAAGTTGGTTTAAGGCATAGACTCTGGATTCTGTGGTTGCAAAGTACTGTATAAGCCGAGATTTATTTTCAAACTACTTTAGGGTCACATCTTTAACTTGCAAAAATGAGCAGGTAATGCGTGTGCGAACATGTATTGTTAATAGCCTGTATTAATTATAAAGAAAATGCAAATTTGCGAAAATGTCTTTGTCCCTGTCATTCGTAAAAATATATACATGAAATATTGGGTTATGCAGTAAATAATCCAAATTTCTTTTCCCATCTAATTGTGGTTGTCTCTGCACTGTTGTGTCTTTCTCAATGTGGATGGTCCATTTGTATGTGAGTCCTATTTTTGTTTAAAAAGTTAACATTTTGACAAGACTGTTTCGGTGGCTGTATCATTAAACGTTTTCCATAATAATATGTCTGTTGAATGTGTGTGGAGCTCATCACAGGTGTAGAGTAGTCTTTTGTGTTTCACAAATCCCCCAAAATTTAGAAATAAAGTTTCAGTATTTAGAAGTAGAAGGAGCATGCCAGTGTCCAATGTGAAAATGCATTTACAAAAGTTTTTGAATAGGATGTTTATTTTTGCGTTTTATTTATTTATTTGTTTTCTTTTGTTTTTTACATGTAATTATTAAATAAAGCTTGTCTTTTGGGAAGGTAGCCGTATATTTTGTATTTCAGGATCGGAAAAAATTTACAGGCAGCAACTAAATTTATTTATTCATTTCTTTCTGATATTTAGACAGGATGACACATTATCACCAATAGTGGTGGTCTTCCATGATACCCTGATAACAATAATAAGTTATAACATGTGTCCAGGGCAAGTGGAGATTGAATGAAATTGATCTAGAACAATATAATGGTCCTAATTACCGTATATGGTTTTCCTCTTAATACCATATCAATGTTGAAGACGAGAGAGAACGACCACATGCAACATTATATCTGTATGCTTTGATACTATACTATTCAGACAGTTATAGGTGTTGGTGGTGGTGGTGGTGGGGGGGGGGGGGGGGGGGGGGGGGAGAGATGGAGGCGAGATAAGTATAGATGAGTAAAACCCAGTCTCAATTTATGGATAAATATAACAACTAACATTACTGTTTTGGGGCCAGTGTGGGGTGTTCTTTTAACCGTTCTTCTAAACCCAAAGGAACTCTTTTATTTTGTATATTGCCCCTCCCCCCACCCCCCTCCCTCGTTTTCCTTCGTGCTGCCACCTTCGCTACCACACCCTCTCCTCCCAAACCGCAGCTCGGTGAGGATTAACAAAGAGTATAGCACAGGACACAACGCAGGAGACTACACCACTAGCACCACCTCCTCTTCACTGAAATACACCCGCTCCACACCAGTAAGTAGGATTTTAATGCCCCTGCCTTGCATGCCCCCCCCCCTCCCCTCTCCTCTGCCCTACATTATACATCCATAGGATGCCCCTCCCCCTCCCTTTTACAGCTTTAACCCTTTCAAGACAATTGACTACATTTTGTGGTTTGGTTCAATAACTTTTGATTCAGAGCTCTAGAAAATATACCAGATGCATGAGTAGAAAGAGCAAAAATTTCTGCACACACTAATGATTTTTTGTTTCATGACAATATTGCATTTGATGCCAGGAATTTTTAAAACAATAAGCTTTAAAATCCTTAAATTGGCAACACATTGAGAAGTTCTAAATCATTGTTTTTCATCAAAATTGGCAATTTTTCAACTTTTCAACAAAATTTTTAACCATGAATATTGTTTTAAAAAACATCACACCTTATTAGAACCATGTAGCACTAAAAGAAAAATATTATTATTGCCAATTTGAAGAACAAAATGTGATCAATTCAGCCCTTAAATAATTCCTGTCCTGAAAGGGCTAAAGAACTAATTAAGTATGTTTTGCTTTTTTTAGAATAATTTGCGTGCTTTATTTTTATAGCTTTTATTTCTCTCTCTTTCTTTATTTCTCTCTCTCTCTCTCTCTCTGTGATTCTAATCCGTTTCTCACTTCTATCCTGGTTCTTTCCTAGGACTGACTCTTATTATCTCTCATGCCCCCCCCCCCCCCACCCCGAACCCGGAAAAAAAAAATCCAGTTTAATCATATTGGTTTTGTTTGCTGTGGTTTACTCTAATCATACTCTAATCTTTTATTTTCATTTTGCTTCACTAACATCCGTTTTACTTTTGTTTGAACATCTAACATCCTGAATGAACATAAAGATTGTCGATCGATCTACAGAGGGGGTGGTTTTTCTTCAAATTTCTCTCACCCTATTTGTTCCTGCTAGAATTTTTCTCTTAATTTTTTTGTCAAAAAAAACTTGCAGTTGTTCATTCCATAAAGGCTGAAATGATTATTTTATTAATAAATCTTATTGTCAGGGATGCTAGTTCTTTATAAATGACGATGTACTATGGATCTCCTTTTTTCCTATAAACTTTACAATTGTCCTGAATTCCCTGTCAAATTTTGAGTCCAGGTAATGATAATTGTTCACTGTTTGCCATTTTATAAAAAAAGAGCTATGAAGAGCAAAGTTGTGGAAAAGAAAGACAGTTTTCAAACAACATTTTTAAGGAGCTAAATCAGATGTTAAAATAGGGGAATTCCCTGTACTTCTGATTGTAACTTCAAATATTCATGCATTGATACTAACCCAATTGTGGCAGATGATTTGTGTTCAGAAATAGAAGTCTTCTTGACTATTTACTCTTTCAGCATTGTTTTTAATATTTTTTCTAGAAAATTGCCTTCATTTTGCAGTTTAGCTCTATAACTTCTGATTAAAAAGCCCTGAAAATATACAGGAATAAAAAGAGCAAAGATTTCTGCACACTTTTTCCATTTTAGTTTATGATATTGCATTTGATGCCAGAAATATTTGAAAGGAAAATAAGATTTGAAACCCTAAATTGGCACTTTTTAAAAAACTTATCCTCCTATCCATGTAAATAATATGTCCTGAAATTCATCATTTATGCCGCTCAACTACTAACTCTTTTTTCATTATTTCCTTTGTTTTCTCATAACAAATGAAGCCGTTAATACCCAGCGGAAAGCTGCAGTATCTGGAGAGTCACTTAGCATATCAACCGAGGAGATACATTTACATGTAGGCAGGCGGAGATCAGAATTACATTACTTTTCCTTCTGCAAATTGTGTTTGAAAAAGAAGACAAGCCAAGGGCTGTTTCCACTGCCGTTGTTTGCCACTCATGCTTCTTTTGTATGCTACATTTTTTCGTAAATGCCATTGTGCAAATGAGGGGTAGAGGTTTTTCAGGGGCATTGAAAGAAATTTCTCTGGATCTAAAAATCTGAAGTTTAATACTCTCTGGGGCAAATTTGAAGTTAGTATTTGTCTCTTTTTTAAACATGTATCCATGATACAGAGTAATTTTTTTTTTGATTGATTGATGTTTTCATCTTTTTAATTATTGATTTATATATTGGATCTCATTTGAGAGCAAAGAAAAGGTTTAAATGAAAGGCAAACAAAAAGAAGAAGATCCCTCCTGGCAAACTACATGAAGCATGCATTATACCACCTCATGAATTTAATGTGCAAAGACATGATCACGAGCAAACTATGTCCCATTATGAATGCATTATTAAAGCTAAGCATTGCACCAACCAAAAACTTAACAGCGGAAACAGCCCTTGTCATGTTCAACAGTTTAAAGCACAAGTTAGCTTCCAAGCAATATTTTATTTGCCAGAATGTGACACTTTCACATCTTCCAGCATTTGTTTTGCTCCAACAATCTACTTGCCATGGCTCACTCGAACACAAGAATCTTCCTTTCTTTCCGCCCTTGCAGCTCGTTGATCCAACATTGCATCTTTTCTTGTCTCATGAGGGCAGCATTTTAATGTAGCTTGTGACGTCGTCGTATGCTGAATTGTCTTTTTGTTTCTTGAACCGTGCACCTACATGTTTCCCATTTTTGTCATTTTTTTTTTTCTTTCAATACACCTGATATAATTTTGCATTTTATTCTACAGAAACCAGAGCTGGCACTTGCTTATGAGGCTGATGATTTTGTTTGTCATGTCTTGTGAAATATTTTTTGAATCAGTACAGACTTTGCAAGTCATTCATACTGTGAAAGAATTCACAAGAAATATTTTGGAAGATTTCCCTTTATATAGCTTTTGATTTAACATTTAATCTTTTTTTCTTTCTGGAATGTTTGATCAGAGTTTTTAACATCATAAGAGGGGAGCTGATATCAAATTCTGTTGCACTCACAAAAAAAAACTAGGTATTCAGATTCTGACCAAAAAATAGTCAAAATTTGTTTATATGTTAGAGGATGCTACTAATTTTTTTTTCAAACCACTTTTGAAGTTGTTTGCAAATGTAAGAATGAGAAGTGAAATATCTCAATCTTCTTGAAAATTAACTTATTCTCTTTCTATTCTCCTTCTTTTTCTTTTTTATATTTGATGATTTTTTTTTTTTTTTATCATTGTTGAAAAGAGAATGAATTCACAATACGGGTACTTTTTTATCATTAGGTTAACATGTAAGAAGTATCAGATTCTTCATTAATATAGCAGGGAGTATGTGCTGGGCTGAAAAATACTGTATCAGGTTCCCTTTTATGATGTCTTGTACTGAGAGCCAGTAGGGCATTAATTCGTATCATGTTACAATGAGTTAATGCCCCTCTCGCTCTCACACAACAATATGATTCGTTAGAGGTTTCCATCTTTGCTCCAACTTCTGCTACATGTCTTCAGTCTTTGTTGCTCTCTTTCTATATATCGTGTTACATTGAGTTATGAGTTATTGCCCTTCTAGCTCTCACTAGACAATGTTTGTATTAGATGTTTCCAACTTGCACCAATTTCTGTTCTGTGTACAGTTAACTTTGCATAAGTCGAATCTGTTGGGACCACAAAAACTAGTTCGACTTATGCAAAATTCGACTTAGGAAATGTAAATAACAAATGTTTTGCATAGTTTGGTAAAAAAAAAATTCATTCGACTTGGGGAAAGTTCGACTTATGCAAGGTTAACTGTATCTTAAATCTTTGTTGCTCCCTCTCTAGTCCTCCCGTCGCGCTCGCATAGCTCCTGCCATGTGTCGTTGCTACGAAATGGTCCAAGTCTGGTAAAAACGCATGGCCGTTCATCCTAAGCACGCATACCTGCATGTATACCCATGTTTGAAACTGTTGAGATTTATTAGGGTCATCTCATAGGTCAATGTTTTGTCTGCATTTTATCATGATTTCTCACAACATAAAATGAATTTCAGGCTGCTTGATTATATTCCTGTCTGCTAATGTGAATTCAAATTCTTACCAGCTTTTTGTCCGCAGAGATCTTAAATACAATTTCTCACAATTGCTATCGTGGAATAAATTCACCTGGGTGGTTTCATCATTCAGAATTGAATGTAATGTAGTAAGTTCTACAACACGAATTTACATTTACCTGTGATAGTTTTGATGTCTATGGTTCAGACACCTTTCTCAGGCGTGCACTGGCAAACTGAAGTTAGCTGCCCGTTTTTTCATGGCCAGAAGATTGGCGATCATCATGTCATAATGTACTGGCAAACTTAAGTTACATGTAACTGCCAGTACACATCTGAGAGAGGTGTCCGAATCACAGACCTGAAAACTGTTACGAGATCATAACCTTATACCTTTTGGATATGTCATGGAATTAATTTTGTAACTCAAATGTTTTAGGTGAAAATCCCAGGTGAAGTATGAGCAGTGAGACAATAAACAAAATTAAATACCTGCAGCCTGAAATTCAGTTTTCGTTGTGAGAAGCAGAGATGCATTGGAAACAAACTGTCACCAAGTGAGATGGCCCTAACAGCTTCCTGTACACTGACCAACCTGTAATAAGAATTCAATTTTATTTTGCATGGGATATTTATGTGCATAAAGTATAGTAGCATGGTGCCTGAACATATACATGTACATGTGCAATTGTACATGTATCTAGCTGGATAATTATGATTGTTTATGTAGAAAAGCATGAATTACACTGTACATGTATCAATTGCTGATTTGTCACTTTGTCATACCTGTACTTTTTTTTTTTTTTTGTTTGTTTTTGTTTGTTTTTATTTTGTTTTTTTGTGTTGTTTTTTTTTTTGTGGGGGGGGGGGGGTGTCTGTCCAAGTAGGAAGTTCTATGGTGTACTAAAATGTACTCTTTTGTGTAGAGGTTTTGTATTTCAACGCTTTTTCGAGGAAAATTGTCTTACTGTTGTATTCAGTCTGTATTTGCCTGTGAAACAACAACCTTTTCTTATTGCAAGTGTAAAGTTGCAGGTATTGTGCACTATGTGATGAAGTGGTAATGCAATTATCAGAGTGACTGATGTTCATATCACATGAATAATTCAACACTTAGACATGAAACACCATTCTAACAAACACATGATATCTTAGTAGTTGACATTCATGCTTCACAGAGACATCCATTGCATAATCTAACAAGACAACACCGATGATATCTATTTGACACATTGTAGAGCAAACTGCATAACAACCCTCGGTAGACGACATTCAGCATACGCATACATGCAGTATTCATGAATACCTGAGCAGGATAGTACATTACCTCTCACCGGAAGGCCTGTTTACACTCGGGTCCAACATCACAGTTTTACTGACATGATGTTTGGAACGATGTGTAAACAGGCCTTTAGAGCGCAACATTTGCGAACTGCAGTAACGACAGCCATTTTCTCGAAAAGAACTGCTAAAATTCCTTGTTGTACCAGTTGCATTGTGATTGTTTTGCGACGTGATACTTTCGCGAATCTTGACAACTCTCAAAATTCGCTGATGACGGACAAGGGTTTGTGACTGCAAAGCTTGAGTAGTATAGGAAGATAACAAACATATGATTATACCATCCATGAATTTCTCAGGTGATTCAACAGCTATACTCTACTACCTCATCAACAGACAAGGTATACTCAGTCAAGTATCCTGGGTGAGTTTAATAGATCATGACACCGAACCACTCATCTTCACTTTATACTTCGATCTCTATAGTGCCTTAATCAGATTGAATTAATCATATTGAAGAACAGTATTTTCTCATGTGAAATTTGTTTATATTTTTGGAAAGCTTCATGCCACAATATCTGTGTCTTTCTAGCTGAAAATGCACCAAAACTTGTAGTAAACCTTATAAAAGAAAAGTATACAATTTCTCATTTTGATAAATCCATTGATAGCGATTCCTGAGATATCTTATTTCGGATTGGGGCTTTGGACAATTTGTGCTGAACCCAAAACAAAAATCTATTGATAGGGGTAACACACAGACAATTGCTATTGGCTTTCAGTGTTTTCCCTGGGCATTTGACAGTAATATTCAGTAGCATTCAACCTTGAGATTTATTTATATATTTTGAATAGAACCTTTGATAATGGATAGATTTTAGGGTGAGGCACTCAAATCTTCGTCTGGATTATGGCACTTTCATCCCCTTTCGACACCTTATGGAAATCGTATAATGAACATACTCGTATCTCTTGTAAATCATCCTGAAACATTAGTCTATCTCTTCAACTCAGTGAACTCTCCTTTACCACCTTGTTGTTCACACACTACTTTGATCTTGCTCTCATATATATATATATCCTACAAATCAGACAGCATTTTTTTCCCCCTCTCATCTATGGCATTACAATTACATGCCTCCTTGACTCCACCTATCTCCCATGTCGTCTGAGGTCGGGCTAACTCGGCACTTGGGCCAACTGGGCGTACATGTAGCTCCTAAATGTCTTCACATGTTGAAGTGCAAGCTACACTCCATACCACTAAATAGCCGTAAATTTCATGTTTTATAGGAAATTTACGTCTCAAAATTTTCAAAATTACCTTTTTAGTTGTTTTTTTACTGTCTTCTATATCCTTATCAAGTAATTTTGAATATGGATGTTCTTTAAAGACGTACTTAAATGCCATGGTTGACGCAAGCAAGTATTTGCGATCGATTCATTGCTCTTGGATAACATGGCCACGATTTACCCTGAATCCGAGTTGGCCCTAGTACCGAGTTTATCCTATCCAACCTATAAGCATCACACACTGGTTTAATCTCCTTTGCTTGTCTTCCTTGTACAAGTTTCAGCATCTGAAGTATTAAATAGATTTCCACTATTTCAAATCATAGCATTTCCAATTTCATTACGAGTGATATTTCTACTATTTCAAATCATAGCATTATTTCCAATTTTACTAAGAGTGATACATGTATGTCTACTATTTCGAATCGTAGCATTATTTCCAATTTCACTACGAGTGATATTTCTACTATTTCAAATTATAGTATTATTTCCAATTTCACCACGAGTGATATTTCTACTATTTCAAATCATAGCATTATTTCCAATTTTGCTAGTAGGAGTGACATTTCTACGGCACATATTCATTTTCATACATCCACTCACATCCTTGACTTGCTGTAGCCCTTCCCACATCACCCATTCACACGATGGTTTCATCATATATACCAGATTGCGTATTTATCATTTTATGAGTGTGAACTTAATTTTTTTCAATTTTTCAAATTATTCTGCCACAGAAATTCTGAATTTTAATGAATTTCACTCTATCATTGAAAGACAATGCAAATCAACAAAAAAGGTCATTTCATATTATTCATGCTCAAAATTTCCCCCATACACACACCAGAGCCAGACATATCATCATTCAGAATTTGCCAATTTGCTATTCAACAGTATTTGAAAGTAATAAGTAAAGCCGTTTGAGGGGGTAATCGACAGTGTCACAATTGTCTTTCTCATTCAACAAAGAATCAAATAACATTATATCATCTGTTGAGAGCCAAAAGGGTGTTAACTCTGTGTTAATGTATATGAGTTAATGCCCTTTTGGCTCCAAACAGATGATACATTCACGGACACATCTGCATATACAATTTACCAGAAAACAGTACAAAATATGTTTCTATTTTTTCCATTCAATAAGCTCTATATGTGTGTGATTTGCAGTGAGAACAGTACAGTAGTCATTAGATTTCTTCAGTGAGTGTTACAAATCCAAATATGGTTTTATTCATAGACTATTTGCACCTTAGGAGATATGTGTACATTATTGATCTGACCATTATTCTATGAATATCAAATCTGTTTATCATGATATTACTGCATTTTTCTTGTATTTTGTGTATGATGTCATGCTTTGCCTGTGGACATTCCTTTATCAACTTTGCTTTCTTCATTGTCTGCCATGAAAAATGATTTTTTTTTTTTTTTAATGCTCTTCTTCATTATGAGTTTGAAGGTCACCTCAAGTTCTGGGCCCCATCTTATAAGGAGTTGTGATTGATTTGAATCAAATGCAAGTCCTCCACTCAATCGCAAATTTACAATCTCCTAAATGGGATTGATTTTAAGTTGATCGATTCGAATCAATCTTTTCTCTTTATAAAATGAGGCCCTGGTCTTGACATTATTCAAAGAGCAAGTGAAAAAAAAAAATGATGATAATAATCCAGAAATTTCATGGAATTCTCCATGTGTTCATGTAATTCTCCATGTGTTCATGTAAATAGGGATCTCACTTGTAATAAGGAGGCATACATTAGGGAAATGTATGAAAAAATAAAAGTATATTCAACTTGCTGCTGAAATCCACTTTTATACTGAAAAGCACCACTGATACAAATGTATGCATATTCATGTGTATTGTGGTCGCGTTAGATATAGATGTTTCTATCTTCCTTTGCTTTACTCAGCAATTATGCATGTTCTATTTGATTTGTATTAAAGGCAGATATCATTTAGTCGTGGTTTCTAACATTCCTGTGTGAATTTCATTGGATTCAGTTAGATCTCCATTCTCCCTCCTTGCTACTGACGTTTTTTTCCAGCACTACAAGAATAAGCCAGTTTGTACATGTAATTAGTACATGTACATGGTACAAATGATCCTGAAATGACCCCAATTCGTAAGCGCACGCGCATCTGCCTTGGTGGACGCGCTACTGAAGTCATACTGGTGCACACACTATGAAAGCGTATATAAAGGTCAATTGTACTCGGTACAAATGACCTTTATCTGCACATGTGCAAATTGGAATTACGAACTGGCTTATTCGTTGCTGCCATCAAACTCATTTTCATTGTGTGTGGGTGGGGGGTTACTGTAAAACCAGAAATTTTCACGAATTTCGCGAGTGGTCAAGATTCGCAAAAGTTTCTTGCCCCAAAATAATAAAATCACAATTGAAACAACATCAAATTATTGCAATTCGGGAAAGTTTCTTGCTGCAAAATTGGCTGTCATTAACAATTTGCAAAAGTTTCATGTCGCAAAAGATTCTGGTTTTACAGTATTCGTTTTCTGTACAAGATAACTGTATCAGCTCTGTGTGATTTTGTTATAGTCATGTATTAAAATTAATGAATCCAGTTTGCTTATATACATGTAAGTCTTGTCGTGCCCACGACAAACCAAGGAGTTTCAGAGCTTTGAAGCAAATGAGAAAAATAATGCTCAATATGGCTTGGTTATCTTATTATGACTCATTGACTACTTTGTGTGTTAATGCAAGTGCATGAAACGTATGTTAAATTTGTCTTTCATCTCACTCATTGTTTCGGGTCGCTCTTTATATCGTTTAATCAATCCCTTTTTCTCCTCTTATTAATCTATGCAACAACAACAAAAAATTCAGCTAAAATGTACATAATTATGACATTCTGATATTGATAATGAACTACCAGAGGATTGTTGATGGATGCTGATGTTTATTCTGATTCTGACATGCACTTCACCTTGATCATACATGCATTTTATTTGCCAAATCTTTGTGAATGATCTTTTTCCTTTCTTAAATTTGCCATATTATTTGTTTTTACTTGTGCTGTCATTGGATTTACATGTACTTTCAAATTGCTATTGAAAATCATGATTTAATTTTGATTTTTTTTTTTTTTTTTTTTTTTTCCTGTGCAACATAATTCATTCCACATCTGCCCTTTTTTTTTCTTCTTCTTCAATCGTATGATTTTTAATTTGAAAAATGTCACGACTAATCCGAACATTTTTGCATGCAAGCTGAAACTTGCACTCTGGAATGCTGAAATAATTGTTCTAAACTCTTGTATATTGTGCAATTTGAGTTTTGAGGTACATTTTGTTGTAACTGTGTGCTGTTTGTCTTCTATCATAGTCATAATATCATATCCAATTTTCATGTAAATAATATAAATAAAAGGAAAGGCTCTTCATATTTTGCACCATTTTGTTAACAAATTTCTCTTTTCTGTTTCTCTTCTCTCCCATCTCTACAGTCGTACAAGCCCACGTATTCATTCTACTAAATCTGCGGCTCTTCGTTAAAGGGCTCCCTCACTCGTCTCTTTCCTCGTTACCATCCATCCGCCATCTTTATCTCTGTGGCCTTTCTTCAAGACTTTTACGAAGAACGACTGAAAGAAAAAAAAAGTTGCTTCATTCTCAGGAATTTTGATGGAAAAAAAAAAACACTACAGGAAAATAGACTCTATCTTGAGACATTTTTACGTAATTTACGAATTGTGTATTTCCTTGGAAAATGTATTCTCTGCCCCAAGTGCCTTGTGAAATTTTCTCTTTGGAGATACCATTGACTATTGTAGGACTGTTTTTTAGGTGCTGTATGTCACCCTTCATAATTCCCTTCTCGTGATCAGAGTGTTAATATTTATTTTCTTAGCCTGTGTATATATATGATTTTACTATTTAGTATTGTTCATTGTAAATAGAACTTTCATTGTTTTTATGAAGCATATCAGTGATCTGGCTGTTCTTAATTTATCGGCTGTGTGTATTCCTAATTTAGCTTCTCTTCTTTCTCTCTCTCTCTCTTCAGCATATCATGTATAGAACTTGAATATTTAGAAGGACATTTCAAGCTTTTATCAAATATAAATGCATTCCAAGCATAAATTCTAGTGTATGCATTGTGTTGCTATAAAGGTAACCAGCCGACAAGACCAAGGGATCAAAATCCGAAGAATGTTTGTTGATTTCACTAATTTAGAATCATGTGACTTGTGTTGGTTGCTTTTCCTGTCGCTTTCTTTCTTCGTGCTTTTTTTGCAGCAGCAATTGTAACATTGAATTTTGACCAAGAAAAAAATAGATGAAAATCCTCCATACCACAGTCTTAAAAGAGAAGGTCGAGTTCTGAGAAAGGTAAAAAATAATTTGTGAGCTTTCTCTTTCTTTTTATGTTCGTTTGGAAGATTATCGTAGTGGAAATGTCCCCTAAAAGTATTGTTCTTCAACTGCCCACACATTCAAAATATGACGAGGTTCCGGCCAAACATTTGTGTGTAGTCCCATATACACATTTCTGTGTGCAGTGCATGTGACTCTCAGCAGGATCGAGTCAATTTCTTATCATTTTGGTGATTCCAAAACCGTACAGCATACACCAGTTCTTATGTGCTATATAATCAACCTTTCCCAATTGCTTTGAGACAGTTTCTTTCACAATTCAATCTCATGGCCAAAACTCAACCTTATCTTTAAACCTTTCCAAGAAAGGCTCATATAAAAAGACGCAAGGGTAGTATAGACATGCAAGAATACCATTCCAGTAAGCACTTGCATAATTTCTTGACCACTGTCAGTTTTTTGAAGGAAGAGCAACTTGATGATACGAAAAAATAGTGTGATCAAAACTCAGATTTTCACTTCTCTATTTCTACCTTATGTAAATTCTGCTGTTTAGAATATGAATATAATGAATTATTTGAAGAAAAAAAAAAGGAAGAAAATGATTGGAATATTTTTAGGCTATGGTATGGAGGGTGATTCTTTATTTCATCGTCTGTTATATCACAACATTCCATTATGAATACTGATAGAATACATAACCTGATGAGAGCTAGAAGGACTTTTATATTCTTTAACATGGAGATAATGTCCTTGTGGCTCTCACAGGCCATGAAGACTAGTGGTTTTATGTGTGTGTGTTTTTTTTTAGAGACATAGAAAGAGATTGCTTGGCATTTTAGCAGACATGTAGATAGGGTGGTTTTTGGGGTTTTGGGGGGTTTGTTTTTTTTTTCATCACATTGTAGACATAGAACTTGCATGGGTTAGGACCTCAAATAGATTGGCAAATCTGTAGTAGTGAATTGTAGCATCATACACAAAATAAGCACACTGCATTTAAAATTTGGGGGATTGTAAATCATAATGTAAGCTATAATAGAAATGAACACTCCTTAAAGGGGGTACCCAATGCTGAAACAATGTTAGTTCATTTAAAAGATCATGATTTTATTAGAAGAAAATCATCTGCCTTAAAAAAAAATTTTAATTCGTGTTGCCAGAAAATCCCCGAAATATGGTAAGATTTCAGGATATTTTGGCCCCTCAGCTGTGTCCCAATTTCAGCTAGGTAACCACAATGACGTCAAAGTGGTTACCCAGGTTCGCGTATTGCAGATGTGTTGCGCGCTAGACTGTACAAAATGCATTACACCTTGCGCGCATTTTGCTATAATTGCGCGACAAGGTAACCACTTTGACGTCATTGTGGTTACCTAGCTGAAATTGGGACACAGCTGAGGGGCCAAAATATCCTGAAATCTTACCATATTTCGGGGATTTTCTGGCAACACGAATTAAAAAAAAAATTTAAGGCAGATGATTTTCTTCTAATAAAATAATGATCTTTTAAATGAACTAACATTGTTTCAGCATTGGGTACCCCCTTTAAAGGAACAGTTATATCAGCTGGGTGTCTTAAAGGGAATGGTAGTCTGTATTCAATATCTGAGTTTCTTGCCAAAGACATAATAGCAAGTATTTTAGCAGATTCATCATCTTTGGGAATTTTTGTTCTACTTTTTAAAATGTCAGCTTTCTTACTTTGTGGTAGAGCTTTTAACTCTTCAAGTATAACTAGGGGAAATTGAATGATATCTATACATCTATCAGGATTTGAATGTGTGTTGAAAAAATGTGAAAATATGATTAAAAATGTAAAATACTAATATTGTAGATAAGTTGGACTGTTCGGAGACCATGTACCTGCTGTACGAGATTAATTGAAATAATTTAGCTATGAGTGCCTTCAAACTTCTGGAATCATTCCATATTTTTCATGCAGGTGTGTTTTTAGGTCGCATTCAAAACCTGTGGGTCTTCTATAAAGTGTAAAAATAAATGTTGAGGTAGTCTGAGACCCAACTTTTTGCAGAAGAAGTGAGTAAGATTCATGCTTTTGAAAGAATTTTAAAATACAAAGGGCTAGTCAGACCTCTAATATAACGATAATTCATTCCCACAGCGCTCCCGTGTTTATTTGGAAAATGAATCTGAAATCGTTATTGTATGTCGGACATAAACGATTTATCGTATTGAGGCTCCCCCCCCCCCCCCCCCCCAACGATTATATCATCATGTTAGAATTGCTCGGTGACAATTTTCTTAGGACAGATCTCAACAATAATATCTGTGAGCCAATGATTTTACTCCTCCAATGTGACTTCGGTTCAGAGGAAATTATGTGGGCAGTGTTCAACGTTTTTAATAAACAGAACCTCAACTCTCTTTTTGTTCAGGGCCCTGTTTCATAAAACTTTTTATCAATAGCAAGTTAGGATAGTTGTTACAAGCTACTGAAATCCTTGCATCTGATTGGCTGAGAACAAATTTGTCATAGAAATGTGGGAGTTGTTACTGATAACAAGTTTTATGAAACGGGACCCAGGTGCGACTACTTTTATGGTTATGTTATATGCATACATAAAGTATATAATCGTTATCATTCAGGTCTTAAAAGGATAGTCTGGAATATGTGACTATAATCCTCGATTACCATGTGTGTTTTATCTCCATTAAACTCATAGTGGCTATACTCCTCGAATCTACTCTTAAAGAGAACAAACATTTATCTTGTCGTTGCCTGAGCACAAGAAATCTTGCTTCAATTCCATTCAAAAGCCTGGACAGTGTATAATTCAGTTCCCTTGGGAATGACCCTTAATCAGTGATGAGATTATCCATTACCAGTGGGTTAAAAACTAGATTTGCTCATTCACAGAAACACCTACATGCTCCTGCATACACTATACTGAAATTGTCAGCTTTCCTCAATAACAACAAAAAACAAATTATTTCTACCTTTGAAAATTTTTAACCCGAACTTTTACATGAAATCTATCTTTTTATCTATACACTGAAATACATATTAATACCCACCCCTTCCCCCCTAATACTTCAAACCTCAAAGTCTTGACTTAATAATAGAATCGTCATTAGGCATTGTAGAAGAGAACACATGTAGCAGCTTTACTAGACTATGCACAAGATATACACACGATATGCACAAGATAATCTGTCAAGATACGTGTATTGCACTTTTTGCAAGTAGAGTTTTGTAGTGTTGTATAATAATTGTATCTTTCCTCTTGGATATATTTTTATATAACACATAGAGTTCTACTCTAAAAAGAACATAAGATATTAAGTGTAAAAAAAAACTGGCAGAACAAGTGTTCTGTGTATTGGAAATGTATTTAAGAGTGGGTTTATGCAGTATTGATATACATTTATTGCTCATGTTATTTTTCTTGCTACAGATACATTCATATTATTACAAAAATATACCAAGTAATGTTATTGAAGTGTAATTCCTGTATTCTTATGTTAAAAGACTTGCTTTTGTAAAAACTGACACACATTGCTTGTATTTTGTGCTTTTAAAAGAAAAAAGTTTTATTGCTTTGTTCAAACTTTGTTTTCATATGGTACTAGTTCTGTAAAATGTGCGTTTGTGATATTTACTAATGTCCATAGTCAAGATAGGTTTGAAGAAGTTTTTTTTCGTAAGAATTACAAAGTGATTAAGATCTTCTGTGCGTTGATGATCAACCCTTCCCAGCAAGGACACTGAATGAAAACCAAAGTGAAAGTTTACTCTCTAAAGTAAAAGTTTTATGCGAAAGAAAAATACCCATATATCTCATTGCATAGTTATTTTCTTTTAATTCTTGAAGTAGTTCTGAAATGATTTGCAAGACTGTACTGGTACATTTAAAAATGCCTTCCATGAATGCAAATGATTTGTTGTTTATATTACAATTTATATTGCATTTATGAAGATGACAATATCACCCAAATAGAAACTACATTTTATAGCATGATTCATATTGATTTAATTGTACTTCATTTTGCAATGACAGTTTTGTCCTGTATTACCTCCTCTTAAGATTCATGAATCGCAAATTGTTTTCAAAAGTTTGTAATCATTTCATCCTTTCTTTAGGTAAGATTTTTCTAAGACTGATTCTTCTCTTCTTTTTTTTTTTTTTTTTTTGTATTCTTCTTCACTTTATCTTCCCCTAATTCTTCTTTTTAATCTGTACTTACCAATATTCATTTCTCTCCTTCAAGTCTAGTTGATACTTCTGTATTCATGTATGTGTATGTTTTTATTATTACTTCAAACTAGTCCTTACAGATCATGATTTGAAAGCCAAAGAATGCTTTGATATTTTGTAACTTCCTTCTTTTTTTCATAGACTTCATTATCATGCTACCCCTTTTTTTGAGTGTGTTGTTATTTTTTATGTCAGCATCATTTTACTGTAGATATCATTAGCTGAAAGCCAGAAGTGTGTTAATTCTCTGTTAACTCTTGTGTTAAATACATGTAGTATTAGTTAAGACCCTCTTGACTCTTAGCAGATGATGTAATGGTCATTTTTCAGTGTGGATCAGTATCCAGTATTGTTTGTTTGATACGATCACATCATTTTGAAATATATTTGTTAGGTTAGACAATTATGTAAGTTGAAGATTTCTTGGCATCAGTAACCTTTCTTATTGTATACTTTCAGGTTTTGCTTTTAGTCAATAATGAATTAGGCTGTCATTTCCTGAAAAGAGAGTATGATTTCATTTTAAAAAGTGGATTAAATGACTTTGGCAAAAGATATATTACACACATCGGTAGCAGGAATTCATCACCTAGTAGAAATGTGAATGCTATTTAATAGACTTGTGCTTCCCTATCCCTTTGCATTGCCACAAATAACCATGTTTAACTTTGCAGTGTTAGTTTTAAGATAGGAGGAATTTCAAGTTCCTTTTGATCTGGGGAACAATTCGTGTTTAGACCATTCCATGATTGAATAATGATATGATTTTACTGATCAAATATTTGATTTTGTGTGTACTATGATAGATTAGAACACTTTTATGGCAGTTTTTTTTTTTCACAAAGAATATTTTTATTCTGTTTTGACAGTACATCTTTTTTATTTTTTGTTGAAGTGTTTATATTATGTAACAAGATGGTTTTGGAAGTGCTTGGAGGACAATAGATGACCTAAAACTTTTTTTTTCAATAATGCAAGAAGTTTGGGAGATACTACCGCTATCCTTACCATATGCTATCAACGTTTTTTAATGTATAGTTTTAAAGTTCACACACCTTTGAGAATAGGTTCAGCATATTTTTTTATTTTGGATTCGTGTGGTGTTTTATCTGTTTTTAAAGGACTTATGTAACGCCGGGTGGTTTTAACTATAAAAGTGCTTTGTACATGTATGCTTAAAATATGATTACAAATTGTTACATGTCTTATATAGGATATAGCATATTGATCACAAAAGACTTGTAGGTTATTTTTGTACCATTTAAGTTGAAAAGCCTATATTATTATGTGTATATAAAAAAAAAGATGAATTAGTCTAAGTAAAGAGCAATTTGTTTTTTTGTGATTTGATGTAATTGTTATGAAAGAATAAGATATTTTTTGGAGAAAATGTGTTGTTTTTCTGGAGAATACTGAGGGAAACATGCAAGCCCTATTCCAAACATTTTGTCACAAATAAACAGTGATTTTTTGCAGTTGTATATGATATTTCAGACTGATTGTGAAAATCACTCTTGCTATTAAACAAAGCTCTTGTTATTGCATTATAATCAGTGTTGACATTGTTGCCTTACTTGCCTGGTGTGTTTATCTTTGTTTATCTTTGATTATCTTTGTTTATTTTTTTTTTTGTTATATAAGATTTTGTTTTAGTTTTGTTTCCTTTTATTACATGTTTCTGTTGATGGGAAGAGTTAGTGGTTAAAGGGAATAGGCTTTTTTTTAAATAGTGATTACAAGTTGGCAATTTGAAATATGTTGTCCCACAAAAGAGACAAGGAAATGGAGAAAAAGAGAGAGAGATGAGGCTAAAAAAAAAGCAATAACTTAGCAGTTGGACCACCAGGAAAACCACATGAGTTGAAAAAAGAGAAGAAGAATAAGAAGAAGATCAACAACAGCCAGACAAGAGTAAACAAAATGAAGGAGACATGGAAAGAAAGAATAGAAGGAATTAGCAGAAAAGTTGAAAAGACGGATAGTTCAGACACATTTGTATTCAGGGGAGAACACACTTTTTTTCATATAGCTTCTTCTTTCTCCTCCCTTCCGACTTCTCTTTAGACAATGTTTGGGAAAGATCTTCACTGAAATATACAGTGTGATTATGCTGTTATGATGTTCTCTGATTAACCTCTTTTTAATCACATTTGTATCAAATATTTGAAGTTGGGGAGAATGACCAAAACTGAGAAACATGTTCCAAGTATTTTGTAGGGGAGGAAGAGGAGTAAAAAAGTAAGTTCTGACAAATGATCTATGGATATTATCCAGGCCTTTGAAACCGGAACTTGGGTTTAACTCTTTCAGGACAGGAATGAATTGATCAGTTTTTGTTCTTCAAGTTTGCAACAGTATTTTCATTTTATTTTGGACAATTATTGTCTTGAGAGGGTTAATAACACTAGTTTGAACATCCGTCTGAATGGAAATCACCTCATCTCGGCTCTCCCCCCCCCCCCCATCACGAATGAGTGGTACGTGTGCATGTGCAAGAAGATGGATAATTATGTTAAAGAGTTGTGAAGAAGAAGAGAAGGAGGAGGAGGAGGAGGAGGAGGAGAAGAAGAAGAAGAAGAAGATGGAAGAAGAAGAAGAAAAAGAAGATGGAAGAAGAAGAAAAATGGAGAGGAATTTAGCAGGAAAGTTGAAAAGACGGAAATCCATCTAATCTCATAAAAAAAAGTTTATAGCTATTTGTATTTAGGGTAAGACATGTTCTTTTGTGGTCATTCTTCTTCTATTTCTTTCTCCTCCGCTTTCTTCTCCTAGTTTCTTTTTGTCACATAAATATCCCCTCTGAAAATATAGCTGCCCACCCTTTTCATTGTGGAAGCGTCCCGATCCTCACACGCAAAATGGCCTCTTGACAAGAGCGAGTAGGCGAAGCACCTGATTTTGAGTGTAAATATCTCTGAGTTAGATATTCTCTCGTAAATATTTGTGGAAGAAATGTGTTCATCTTGTGCCAGTTTACCGAAGTCAGAAGTCTGTTTTTTAGTGAAATTCGTTGAAAACGAGAAAGAGGAGTGGTAATCGTTCAATTGGTACGTATCAGTCATTGATTCGCACACAATATTCCACTGCCGTGCCGTACGGTACGGTATTCTACATGTAAACACACATAGACCTCTCCGCTGGCATCATTGCATTGTGCAGAAAATTGCAAATTGTAAATTGCATGCACTGCAATGTGTAATTGTCTTTAATTGAGTCTTTGACATATAATTTTAACAGTTAGTCACTTCGTACTTGGTTGATCAATACATAAATGTCGTAAGCAGATAAGGGCTAGACTTCCATATGTACCCTCCACTAAAATTGAAAAAAAAAATATGAGTATGGTAGATATTGATGGCAGAAGTACATATTAAGTAGAGTAAAGGCTCTGGTGTGCGGCCGCTTAAAGGGAATTTGCTGATTTATCAATCAAAGACTCGCACATAATTCAATACAATCAATTCATAGTCCAAATACTTGCTTACTAAAGTAAATAGAAGGCAAAATTAAAATTATTGACCAATAACGTGGTCAGTAGTGTCCATTTTTCAAAACGGTGCTAGGGGTCCTGTGTGCGGCCGCCTCTACCCCTGTGAGCAGCCGCCCATGATATGTCGGGCATTCAGCATCATATTTGTGACTAAGTGAAAGAAAATTAATATCACATTTCATACATTACATTCCAATACTTTATAAAAATTAATAATATTCTGTTGAAACCCATAAAATCTGTCAAACATGATGATCTATCAAATGCCATGACCAAAAAATGAAAGCAGACTACAATTTCCTACAAAAACCTGCATTTTGTACACGTTTTACACAGGGTGGCTGCTCACCAGACCCACTCAGAAAAATGGCACTGGTGAGCGGCCACCCCCATGCAGCTTTCCCTGTGGTAGTGTAAATAAACATTTCTGAAGCAAAACATGGACCATCAACTTCATTCTCTTAAATAAACATCAAATTACACATCAAATTGAACAAATAAAGTTTAAGTATTGGTTTAAGTATGTCATAGTCTCTTAACTTAAAAGTTAAGAAACTGCAATTTTCTTGTCGATGACTGGTGGCGTACATTTCTCATGATGTTGAGCGAGATTCAGGATACTTACTGCTTTGGCTGAGTATGTTTTTTGGTGCAATAGAACCTACCTGAGACTGTCCAGGGTAATTTTTGAAGGGATATCAAAATTTTTTTTTTATTTTCATTTTTTATTCACCGCCGGCTGCTCACAGGGGACCGGCCGCCCACAGGAGCACATACTCTAGTAAAAATGTGAGAAAACACTTAGAAATTTAAATACAGGACCATATTAATACATAGTATATACATGCATGTACTATACATACATGTATGTGTATTACATGTAAATTTGGATGTAAGACAAAGTAAGACATGACAAAATAGGTTTAGGTTTAGGGTTAGGGTTAGGGTTAGGGTTAGGGTTAGGGTTAAGGTTGTGTTTTGAAAAGTATATTTACAATCAACTCACCATTTACTTGTTGGGATCATACAACTCAGCAAACGCACGCGCATATAACAGCAAACAAAGTAGTTTTCTGCGACAGCAGTTAGTTGTAGGTACTAGTAGGCGATATCATTGCTATATGGCTTTATTCCGTTAGCTCACAGAACGAACAGCTGATATTTACCTTATGAGGCTAGCAATATGAACCAAAATGCAAACGCCATCTAGTGACCGCTGTATTATAGTCTAAGCCACCTATATTAATGTTAAAAACCCTACAGCTATCATCTCTCATCCGTGGATACATGGTGTAGTCGGAGGTCTGCCATCCTCGAGGTTCCAGGTTCGAGTCCCAACGCTTCCTTCCAAAAATTTCATTGTTCTTTATTATATGAATATGTATAATATGCAAATGCAAATTAATCTATGACATGAATATTAATGAATGTTTCCTCACAGATACTTGCAGAGACAGATATGGTGAGAGAGAGAGACGGAGTGAAAGAGATAGGGACAGAGAGAAATATACGATAATTTTTTTTTTTCTTTTTTTCTTTTTTTCTTTTATAATAACCCCCCCAAAATTTCCAGGCCCCATTTTTTACTCAACCCCCATCAAAAAATCGCCCTCTTTTAGAATGTAGGCTAGAGCTGTAATTTGGAAAAATTTTAGTGGAGTGTACATATGGAATTCTTTCATTTGTAACATTTTATTAATTTATTGGTGTGCTTTTATTTTATTGAAATTTGTTTATTTCTTTTGCATTCACTAAAATTTATTAATTTTGAAGATGGGGATCTATGACTATGCAGCAGTATTATTAACTGGAGTTGAGTGAAGTTAATTCATGAAAACAGAAAATAAATTAGTCTTTTTTAAAACTAGATCAACTGTAAAACTAGGAACTCTTCTCGACATAAAACTTTTGTGAATTGTATATGTATTGCCAGGGTCAGGGCAGGGGTCCTAAAGCTAAGCTACACACCCCGCAAATATGCACAATGTGACACATGCAATGCTCCAAACTTCTCATGTGACTGAGCAAAACAAGAATATCATTGAGGTTTGCCAAAAAGAATTACAATAGAAGATCTCGTGATTAATCATTTTCCTTTATTTTTTGTGATATTATCATTGGAAATTGGGGTGAAATTCGCATCACTCAGCTTCAAAATCAAGATTTGCATTCATTTATTACGTGGGCATTGCTTAAGGACCCTTTCATTTTGTCAAACAAATTGTGACACAGGCATCGATATTGACTTGAAATTGTATGTTATTGACATTTGGCCCTTGTAAATTTCTCAACGATTTAACTTAAGAATATATGTCACAAAAGTTAGAACCAAGATATTCACATAAACTACTTAATAAAATTACTTTTAAACTGCTGAAAACAAAGTGTGTGGCTTATGGTCCCCCCATCATGATTAATCAACTGCTATTTTCGTGGGAAGTAAGTGACTTTAAACTGTCACAAATTGAAAAAAATTCTGTGTTGTGACATTCGTAATTCAGTTATTTCACTGCAAGAAACTTTAGCGAATTTGAACCACTCCTGAGTTTTGTGAGCGTTTTGTCTAGATCTAGTGCACATGAAAGTCTGTATAGTTTTTGATTATTTCAATAAGAATAGAAGACAGATTATCTCCAAGTTGATAGTAGTTATTGCATGCAGAGAACCAGGAAAAAGAATGAAGGATGGGAAATATAAACGTGAAGAAAAGAAGACTTGAAAATCACAGGCCCTTGCCACAGAACACCCCCCCCCCCCCCCCATCTTTGAGCAGTACATATATAATACAATTAGCGAATCATTAAAACTTGTGTGAGAAATTTAAGAGAAAATGGTGAATGTGAATTCTCTTCTAAAAGGGTACCAACAGTAAATACTTTCAACATGCCAAGAAAGCCTTGGTCTCCCAAACCATTCCCCTGAGAATTTGCAGTGCCAGTTCCTTCAAATGTGATTAAAAGTTTGTAAACAAATGTTTGCTGAGAACCAGCCCTGTGTAAGCCTAAATTTTATGCTTGTAAATATTGTAAGCAGGTCATCACTTTGAATTGTTATTAGTTTATATATTTTAAAGGTCTACATTGTTAAAAAGATTATAAGCTTTGGCAATCTGTTTGTAACAAATATAAAAAAAAGAACAGGCAATCACAATTCAATTTTGTCACTTCATTTTTTCAGGGTTTGACTTAATTTCCGTCAACAATGTCTACAAGCGCTGATACATCTGTTGGACAAGGTCGAGATGCTACATCACAGGAACCCTCGCCATCCGACCATCAGGAATCCAATCCTCAAATTGGCAACCCTACACCTGACAATCAGCAACAACAAGAGCAACAGCCGCAAGCAACAGAAGAGAGCCCAGCACCACCACCTCAGCAGGCCCCTGCACCACAAGTTGATGCCGAGCAGGCATTGCCCAACATCCCAGCCGCTCAGAACGCGAACAACGCTAGGGCTAACAATAACAACAACAACAACCCCCTTCTGAATGTGAGGGATCGTCTCTTTCACGCCCTCTTCTTCAAGATTGCTATTACCTACGCCAGAGCGTTCCCTCCTCCTGTTAGAAGATTCTTTGAATTTGCCATTCTCCTCAAGGTAAAGTAAAATGATGTAAGGCCTCCCCATGCCATACAGCCTTCTATAGCTAGATATTAGAAGAAATGACAAGAGGAGGTCATACAGACATTGAAAAATGTAAATCCTCTGTGATTGCGGTCCTTCTCACCACATATCAGGCTTTGAAGTTCTCCCCACCTCAGTTCATTTCTTCTTGATCAACTTCCTTGAGACATGTCACTCTGGTCTTTGTTCATGTATTGAATTTACTCTACTTGTCCCCAAAACGTAACTGTCCTGGGAAGATAGGGCATTTATGTCAGTAGCTCCCTGCTTTTGGAATAGACTCCCCAAATCATTCAAAGATTGTGAGACTGTAGATGGCTTTACTAGAAAACTAAGTCTTTTCTCTTGAATATGTTTTTAGTGTATTTTGTTATTGTATATTAATTGTAAGCACCCTCAGGACCCTCTTTGGTGGATATGTTGAACATTATTAACTGTGGCGTAGCGTGAGTCCTGCCAATGAGGGGGCACTGGCGTAGCTATGCCACTGATTATAAATGTCTGCATTATAATTATTATTGCTATCCTAATTCTGCAACTTGTCTCCGTCAAACAGGCCTTGACAGCTTTATTTGTCCTTGCTTACATTCATCGAACATTCTCTCGTTCACCAATCAACTGCCTGGCCGACTATCGGGACAAGTGGCCCCGTGATGGTATCCTCAGAGTGGAAATTGTGAGGAATCGCAGCGATGAAAGCCCCATCTATGAAGTCTCGTATGGCAGAAGAAAATTAGGTACATGATCGCAAAGTTGTTAAGTCTTCTCCCTCCTGTTGATGTATTGTTAATGAAATTATTTGTAGAGTGAGGAATTGCAGCGATGAAAGCCCTATCTATGAAGTCTAATATGGAAGAGAAAAATTAGGTAGATGATTTCATAGTTGCGAAGTTTTTAGTCTTCTGTCGTTATATTATTAATGAAAAAATTGCTTTGAAAATGTTGGGAAAACACTGAAAAGTTTCTGTCAAGTGTCAACATTATTATCATTCATAGCATGAAAAGATATTGTCTTTTTCCTGAAGAAGAACCATCATTATTTGTTATTTCTGTAAAATTGAAGGTAGTCTTCTACTCTTCTGTGATTTCTATATTAACAGAACAACATTCCAAAAGGGGTAGAGCCAAATCTCATTATAAAACAGTATTAAGTACCTGTCCACTTAAAATTTGTATTATCCCCTTCTGTGCCGTGAGGTTGTTGATAAATTGTCATTAATACACTTTCAGGTCAGCCTGTTTTATTACATGTAGGCATACAATAAATTCTATGAGAATAAGCTGTACATCTTTCTTTTGGGGGAAAGAAAACTGGAGCAATTCATTGTCCCAAAAACATTGTTCAACACCCAAATTCCTTTAAACACACCTATTGCAGGAGGCATGACCAAGATTGAAGATGATGAGATGCAGTATGCCAACATGACCCTGATGCCGCCTTATTGGGACTATCCAGACCTTTTAAAAGCAGAGGACGCCCTCCGGAGGCAGGAGCAAGAGAGTGCGGAACCCGTCCAGACCTCGTTCTTCAACGGTCTCTCGTGGCAGACGACAAACATCACCATGGATCTGCCCACTACACAGAAGCTGGAGAAGAACATGCAGCCTTTCCGGGAGACCGTGTCCGAGTTTGAAATGTTTACAAGGGCAGGTAACTCCACGTTACTTTGGTTTTATGACACACGCTCCTGCGACAATTTACGTCTGGACCAGACACTCTGTATCCCTAACCTCAACCTGAGCAATAAAGCTAACCTAAAAGTCAATCGCAAATTTAACCTAACGCTGTATCTTTGACGAAATAAGTCCTAGGACAATCATCACCAGATCAAATGGTGGAGCACCTGGGCCCTGTTTCATGAAACTTGTTATCAATAATAAGTTACAGTAATTGTTATAAGCTACTAAAATCCTTGAATCTGAATGGCTGAGAGCAAATTTGTCATAGAAATTGGGCAGTTTTTATTGATAACAAGTTTTATGAAATAGGGCCTTGATGCTTTTCATCCCTGATGAGCCATTACTGTGCTTTCCTGTCCTGTTGAAAGCTTCGATCATAAGGAATGAAACATCCATATTGCTGTTTTTAAAAAATTTATAGGTATCGCCTTATCTGTAATGAGATGAAATAAAACATTTTCATTCTTCTTCTGAAAATGGCAATCCCAGTGCAAGATATTTTTGCCCAGTTGTCAACCAGAAATCTGAGAATATCATGACATTTTGCCCTTTCTTATTTGCATAATATGCTTGTGGATTTTTGTAGCAGAACTTTTTAATGCACAACAAAGGTCCCATCCTCTTTCACTGTAATATATCTTTTTATTCATGCTTTCTCTTTCCATACAGTCTGGCCAGTTGATGAGTACATCATGGAGTATTCGCTGGAATATGGTTTTCTAAGGCTATCATCTGGCACAAGAGAGAGACTAGGAATCCCTGTCATGGTCATTCAACTTGGTAAGACTTGATAAAAAAAAAAAAATATGTACCCCCAGGATACCCAACAGAGGAGTCTTTATGGTACTGTAAAACCAGAAATTTTAGCGTGCATGAAACTTTCGCGACTTCTGCGAGTGGTCGAGATTCGCGAAGGTTTCATGCCACGAAATAATAAAATCACAATCGAAACAACATAAAATTATTACAAAGTTTCTTACTGCAAAATTGGCTGTCATTAACAATTTGCGAGAGTTTTATGTCGCGAAAGATTCTGGTTTTACAGTATTTGAATAGAGGAGGAATGGAATTGTTTTATCTCGTTTTTATCTCTTGTTTTTCATCATTTCCTTGTCTTGTTCACATACATGCCACCTGAAACCGCCGTGGGGAAAATAAAGGCAATGCGCTTCACATTTTTTAATCTTATAACACAGAGATAAGTGAGGACACATACATGTAGAACCTTATTGCACACAGCTACCTTATTTTTACCCCCATTTGCTATTCACATACATGTAAAAAAAAAAAAAAAAAAGGCTGCACTTTACAGCATTGTGTGCAAGCAAGCCTTTATTGGGTCAGGTTAAACATTGTGTAAAGGAGATATATTTATTCATTAGGGACGAAAGAGCAAACTTTTATGTGAATCTCTCCATATGCTTCCTTTCATGCAAATATATTCATGAGGTTGTACTCCAAAACATGCACAATTCAATTTGTTCATTGTAACAAAATTTAGAAGTATCATCTTTCAGTTTGATTTATACATCTTAAGGCTTTTATGAAATTTTTAGTTATTCTTTACTTTCTGTCATCTTGTTTGTGTAAAATATGTCACAAGATTAATAATTTAGAAAATATCTCGCTTGAGTTGAGTCATATTTTTTTTTTGTCATATCATTTTATTTTTCTTTTATATAAATGGCTACATTGTGTCAAGTTATGAAAGGAAACATAATTACATGCTAATTCATTTTTGCATGAAATACATTTAATCCTGAAATCTATTTGTTGATAATTCTTAGATCCAACCCAAGACGAATGCTTTGGTGATTCTCTAAGTCGGTTTCTCTTGGATGAATTCCTTGGTTATGATGATATTCTTATGTCCAGTGTGAAGAGCTTGGCCGAGTATGAAGACAATAAAGGTATGTTCAAAGATACATTTATATTACTATTACCTCTATCAAACCTAATTCAGTCTTGCCAAGTTCAGATGTCTGATTTTCAACAAAAAAAAATTAAATTGTTACAGAGAAATTAAATTCAAATTTGATGTCCTGTTGTGTTGTGAGAAACATAGATCTGAAAATGCAAAGAATTCTGAAAATTGTGGAAGAAGTGTCATTGTGAAGAAGTGTCATTGACATGCTAAGGCTTTTTAGGTTACCTTCAAATTGTATATATATTAGGCCTGAGTCATAACAATTTTTTTTTTGACCGGTGCCCGCCGGTGATTTTTCGGCGGAGACCGGCGGACCGATGAAATTTCATGAAAAAATATGCGGTGCAAAAAAGCTGCATATAACGCACCTCCCGCATCGGGAAAGTAGCATGTTTTTGATTGTTGAAGAGGGAAAACATGAGAGATCTTAAAAGAACATAATATTTATATTACAAGTAGGCTTGAGTCATAACGGTTTTCTTTTTTTGACCGGCGTCCGCCGGTGATTTTTCGGCGAGACCGGCAGACCGTTGAAATAAAGAAATACCGGTACATAAAGAAATTCAGTGTTAATGAAAGACTTTGAAAATCAACCAGTTTAAGAAGGAACTAAATTCCCTTATCTATATTAGAACTTTCTCATGATATTAAATTTCAAACCATTAATCGACCAAGTGGGACTATGGAAATAAGATTACCGAGCAGGATTTCTCAATTTTCTTGCTTGAATTTATCGGCCCGTAACATGATGATATTGTTGCATTCTGTATATGTGTATGGGCGCTGCCATCTTTTATCTGTTTGTTTGCAACTCGTAATTACTCCACTAGAGTTAGCCTGGAGTTAGCGCCATCTCGGGGCAAGGTGCGCAGAATCGTACCAGCAGCGCTCACACAGAATTCAACAATAATATACGGGCCGATAAATTCAAGCAAGAAAATTGAGAAATCTTGCTCGGTGATCTTATTTCCATAGTCCCACTTGGTTGATTAAAGGATTGAAATTTAATATCATGTGAAAGTTTTAATATAAATAAGGAAATTTAGTTCTTAAAACTGGTTAATTTTCAAAGTCTTTGACACTGAATTTCTTATGTATTTCTTTATTTCATCGGTCCGCCGGTGTGCATGAAATTGCACTGGTGACCGGCTGCATCGGTCAGGCGCCGGTGGACCAACCGACTCGACTCAGGCCTAATATATATATATTTTTTTTTTTTTTTTTTTTTCAAGGAAATCTGTAAAGATCTAATTCTGAGATTTCAGGTTCCAAAGATGTAAATTTCTGCAATTGTTTCGTGCTTTGACCAGTATCAATTCAAAAATCTCTGAAACTATCTTGTCATCTGTAATATCTCCACCTTCGCAACCGCTTTTGACCCAGGCTACCTGCGCAATGTTGTGACTGGAGAGCACTACCGCTTTGTGAGCATGTGGATGGCTCGTTCTTCGTACATCGCAGCGGGTTTCATCATGCTCATCTTCACAATCTCTATTTCCATGCTACTAAGATACTCTCATCATCAGATCTTTGTCTTCATTGGTGAGTAGAATCAGAATTTTTGTCATCGTTTGGAGAAGTCTGTGGATGCATAGGTGAATGCTTCTTCGGCCGTAATCGTTAGATAGTTTTTACTTTATGAGAAGCTGTTTGAGAATTTGAAAGAAATTGGATATGATCATATATGACTAGAGTGATTGTTCGGAAGCTGGGATCGCTAAATTTCTGTGAATCTCAAAGTGGCAAATTATTCCTTTGACTGTGATATCTCTGGGGGCACCTCTCTGCTTTGTTGAACAGAAAAATATTGCAAACTTTTCTTTTTTAGTAACCTTTTCCTTGAGGCTGTACTCAAGATGTATGACATGTTGTTATATCCTCAAATAAAATAAAGATCTGGAGAATTAGGAATGAGTAATATTGAGTTTATGAGCAAATTGGAAAGTTTTCCGACAATACAAATAATTTGCCAGCTTGAAATTCCTCTAAAATAAAATCGTGACTTTCATATTGTTTATCCAATTTTGTTCAGACCAATCTTTTTCTTCCATCCAGGTAAGATTTCCCTTAACTTCCCTAAGCGATTTTAGACATTTGAAATTTTGCTATGAAACATTATTTTGTTGACATGTACATTTTCCAAAACTGATTTTCTTTGCCTTTTCTCGATACAGTGGATCTTCTTCAGATGCTGGAGATGAATACAACAATTGCCTTTCCAGCTGCTCCTCTTCTCACAGTCATCCTTGCTCTAGTTGGTAAGTCGGGATACCTCATTTTCATACTTCTCTCTAAACATGCCATGTAAAGGGTACCAATTACCCAAATATATTTTGCTCTGTATGTTAGAGGTTCCATGTTGTTATACTATATTCAAAATTTGGGCTTTAAATGTTACTTTTAATAAAGAGATATTGCAAGTTTAATTACACTCTCTACAAGCGTTAAAGCGACTCCTGAGTAGACTACTCAACGCACCTGTACCCGCTCTCCAATGTAAGGGCTTGTGCAGAACTTTAAATATTATTTCCAATATATTTTATGTACCAACTGTTTTGATATTATGTTGTCATTTAGAATGACAAGAGTTTAAAATATGGCCAAACTGAAAAGAGCAGCAGGAATTCTTGAGATTTATACCTGATATTGTGAGAGTTCACCTCCATGTACTCTTAAACCAGAAACTTTTTAAGAATGACACCTTCGCAGATTTAAATGACAGCCAATGAACTTTTGCGAAGTGCAAAAAATGTGTTGTGTCAACTGTGATTCAATTATTTCCCAGCATGAAACTTCCACGAATCTGAACACGTAGGAAATTCAAGATCGTTTCATGCATGCAAATACTCCTGGTGTTATGATATTTTATCGGATACTGTGAACTTACCTCTCTTATTCAAGCATGGCTAGAACTTAAAACTACAATGTTTTCTGTCGTATGTGTTTGCCCCACCTCGTAAACAAAGAATCTTTGTATAGAAGCTGTATTCTGTCACAGGAAATGAAATGAAATTAATTACTTCCCTTTTGATTGTCTGCACTAGGTATGGAAGCCATCGTGTCTGAGTTCCTCAATGATACTACAACAGCTTTCTATATCATTCTCACTCTATGGGTGGCTGATCAGTTTCAAGATCTATCACATTGTTGCCCCCAACAGCCCTCAACAGCCCTCAAGCAATGGGAGATAGATAGATAGATAAATAGATAGATATATAGATAGATGGATGGATAGCTTGTTCCATTTTGATTTTTATAGAACCTAATTCTGTTGCTGGAAAAAATTAATATTTTGATTGCTTTTCATTTTTGCATTTTGTCTGCAAAAGGTATGGAAGCCATCATGTCTGAGTTCTTTAACGACACCACCACAGCCTTCTATATCATCCTCATCGTATGGGTGGCTGATCAGTACGATGCTATCTGCTGTCATACACAAATCACCAAACGACATTGGCTAAGGTAACATCCAATAGCCATCCACTTAAATTTCAGAATGGCTGCTAGCCAATAGTAACCTTTGTTCTTGTTCTACTCTTTCAGAAATCTGGTCATAAGGTTGTTGAAAGAAAATGTCTAGAAGTTATTGGGAAAGGTTAATAAGAATAAGTGTGTATTGTGACGTTTTGGAACCATCAAAATGATAGGAAGGTGACTCAGTGAAGTGCACTGCACACAGATATGGATGTATGGGGCAGCAAATACATTGTGGCCTCGAAATTTGGTCCCAAACTCGATACCACCACAGCCTTCTACATCATCCTCGTTGTACGGGTAGCTAATTAGTATAATAGGGGGCTGCAATCTACAAGCCCAGCACAGGGGGCTGCAATCTACAAGCCCAGCTTTTTAGCAGTTCCCTCCGCGACCAACCTAGTTTATGTTTGCTATGTACGATGTAAAACTGTGCATTTAATTTGTTGGAAGTGGAAATAAATGAAATGAAATGAATGAAATAATGCCATCTGCTGTCATACTCAAATCACCAAAAGAAATTGGCTAAGGTAACACCTGGTGGCTACCACTAACTGTCAAAGTGACTGCTAATTATGAAGGCCTTTGTTCTTGTTTCAGTCTTATACATAAATTCTAAATGAAGCTTCGTTTATTTGTTTATTAACTTAATGATTATGAAAATATAAATTTTCCATAATGAAATTTCAGTCAGTAATATATGAGATTTACATAATAAAATTTAAATTATTAACACAGTGTTTAGATAATTATTGTTGAGATACCCCCAAACAAGCCTGATGTTATGAGCAAAATTTCCCTCATACAGGAAAATAAAAATGAATAACAAAATTAAAATAGGCAATATACTATTGATAAAAATACAATTTAAGCTTCATGTTATTAAAAATACTGTATCAATATGCTATCCTTTCTTGACTAGTTTGCAGGTAGGATGAGATAAGATTTTCTGCAAACTGTTATTAAAATTTCATTAAATTATTTTATAGATATATGTGAGATGAGATTGTGTATTGTGTTATAATTCCTACTTAAAGGAAAGGTATTCACTCGAGTATGTCAATCCCATTTACACTTCAAACAAGTGTGAATAATTTAACTTCCTTATGCTATTTGTTATTTGTTCTTTCTCTTCAGATTTTTCTACCTATATCACTTTGCATTTTATGCATACCATTATCGCTTCAATGGGCAGTATAGTGGATTGGCACTCATTACATCATGGCTTTTTATTCAGGTAAGTAGGCTTATGGAGATTGATTTGAAAATGATGTATAGATAAAATTATTGTTATCCGTCAAATGCAGCTGGCCTTTAAATGTATGTGGTACAGATAATCAGACTTTAAAGCCAAATAGGCCATTTTTGTAAAGTATTAAAATTTATACCTGTTTGCTTAATGACAAACTATTACATTCACCTGTAAAAAAAAAACCTATTCTTTTTCAATAGTCAGAATGTGAATTGCATGTATTAGGCATTGTTGGGTAGGACAAACATTTTGGCTTGCCCAACTTAGCAACACTTAATGTATGCAATCTGCATTCTGACTATTGAAATACAATGCTTTGTAACAGGTGGATATAATAGTTCATTACTCAGAGTTTGACTAAGAGGTAAGTATAAATTTGAATGCATTACGAAAATGGCCTATTGAAATAATAACCTTCAGAATCTTGAGAAACACAAGAATGGTTGTGCAGCAGTTAATATTTTGTAAATTTGCTTAATCTAGTTGTAGTTTTTCTCTCTGGTATATCTTTTTTACTGTTCGCATTTCTTCTCTTCCCCAGCACTCCATGATATATTTCTTTCACCACTACGAGCTGCCTGCCATCTTGCAGCAAGCCAGGCTACAAGTGTTGCTGCAACGTAACCAGCACGGTGGCATGCACCCGCGCATCAACATCAACATCAACCTTGGGGAGAACGCACCGCAACAACCGCCACAACCAGGCAACACTGACGGAGGGGAGGCCAACAACCAAGGAGGTGGGAATACGACACCGAACGGCACGCAAAATCAACAACAGCAGCAGCAACAAGCGGCACAACCCATACCTGCTGTTAATGTGGCTGCTGTTCAACGTCCAGTGTGGCGGCAACGTCGCACACTATTTAGCCTGTATCTTGGGGCGCTTTTGAATCGGCGGCAGGCAACTACTAACGCAGGGGTTAGCCAGCAAACTGGGGTCACTACCACCACAGCAGAAACATCAACCACAAACTCAGCAACTCATGCCACAACAAATACAGACAGTAGTCTAAATGGGGAATCCCCTGAAAGCAGAAATCTTACAAACCTTAGTGACTCCAATCAAATCAGTGTAACACAAAGAGAAACAGAGAGGAGCAACTCTGATGTGTTGCCGGATCCAGTAGCAGAAACAAGTAATCCTGTTTCATCATCGAATACGAGCCCGTCAGACTCTTTTAGACGTGATACATCGAAAGAAAGCAGTACATTATGCGGAAATATTTTACCTACAACTCAACCTTTGCCAAGTAATACTCTACAGGATTCAACATTATTGCAAAGTATATCACAAGCGTCTAGTGCTACACCCATTAAATCTAGTGTTGAAGAGCCACGATAGTACTCACCGGTGCATTTAAAGCCGGTCCCAATAAAAACGAGGAAATTCTGACCTCATTTTAGCCCCATAGGTCATTTCTCCCGCAAGATTGCTCTCTTTCATATATTTTTCTTTTTTTGAATTGCATTTATTTCATGCTGCTTTTTTCCCTTTTCATGGAGATTAATATCTTGACAAAGAACATGCATTCTGTGCTGGGCTTGAACCCATGACCTTTGCATGCTCATTCAAGTGATCAAACCACTGGACCCAACTATGACACCTAAGTTTTTATTCTAGAAAGAAAGGGAGAGCACAGTTAGGGGCTTGTGTTAGTCATTGAACGTTCTTTTTTTATTGGGACATGCGGTTGAATAGGTAGTAGATCTTCTACTCCAGAAAACCTTACTCCAACCAATACTGCTATTTTTAAATGTACTACTTAACATTTTGACGTAGTTGTGAAGTTACATGCAGCTGAAATGTTTCATAATTTGTCCTGTGTAAAGGAAAAAAAAAATCCCTGTAAGATGTTATTGATATTGATCAATGCTTAGTAAGTGAAAAAGTAATGTTGAGTTTCTTTAGGCATATTCCGAATCCTATTTGTACCTCGGTACTTATACTAAAATCATACTACATTTAGGTATCATCAAACGTACCAGTGATTTTTAAGGAATTCTACTTTGTTATCACCCCCCCCCCCCCCCCATAAATTCTTGCTTGACATCACTTTTTAAACTGATTTTTTTTTTCAAACTATGGAACTAACTGTTGAAGAGTTAGATAGTACCTGTAACACACAAAGTATTGGTTAATGTGAGGTTCTCTGCAGTTCCTTGATCGATATTTAGGTAATACATGGGCGTGTAAATATACAGTATATATAACCAATGAAATTACTTTTGTTTGAAATGAAAAATTGATTTGAAATAATTTGTTCCCTACACAGAGAGAGAGATGCTTTTATTCTACCGTAGTAAGAATCAGATTCGTGCATTATCCTGTATTAATGATGTGCTTGAAAATCTATAAAGTCGCATTTGGAGGGTGATATTGGGATTTAAATGTTCAAGTATTGTAATGAATATTTAAGTAAATTAATGCATTATACAGATGGCATCATATTCAAAAGATAGAGAAAAATGTATAAATAGCGAGAAAATATCCTTATTTGCCCATCATCATTGGATTGTAGGAAAAGAGCTGTATTTTCAGTGTGAAATTATACCTCAGATGATAACATAAGACATAAGTAGGCAAACGTAGATCGCGTCGACACACTCAGTTTTTTCGCATATTTGAGATAGTTCAAGCTTTAAAAAAATAATACATTATGAAATTGCATGCTGAGATCTTCATTTCACTGCAGTAGTTGGGGTACTCGCCAGCACGTAACAATTTTGGTGCAAATACCGAGTGTGAAGGATTTGAAGGGAACGAAAAGAATATCAAGGGCAAATTCTCTCTGACAGGGGAATAAGGCCGATATGTCAAAAGACAGTGCATACTTCTCAATCCGGAAAATTGCTTTGGTCCTTCCGAACAACCCTCTTAGGATGCTGCAAGACCACATTTCACTCCATTTAGGCCAAGGGTAAATGTATTGCTGCCCTAAAGTTTGGCAGGAGATATTATTATTATTGGGGCTTATGTGCAGTTTTCATCACTGAAATCAAATACAGGGATCGTGGAAATGGGAGGAAAACCTTGAAAATTAGATCCATTTTTAAATTTTTTTTGCAGTCGGGGGAAAAAGTCAGGGAATTTGAGAAAAATCACTCAAATATGGGGAAAATCAGGGAATTTCATCGGCCCAAAAAGAAAGTAGTCAGTCTCTTATGTTTTGTCACATGTCCAAGCAGTGTATCCACTAATGGATTGTTATAATAGCTTTTTAGAGCGTAAAGTGACTCCTTTAACGATCCTGGAATTTTTAATCTCATTCAGGGCAAAATCTGGATTTTGTTTTCATGAAATACAAGGAACCCTGAAATAGCATCAGGAAGTTTTGACAAGTTGTGCATAACAAATAAACCAGACAGACTTACTAATAATGGATTTATCGTCTTACAGTTCCTGTTTTGAATCGTTTCAATGACTTGCATCTTGCCATTTGCAATGTTTGCAAACTGCTTTCGGCTTGCATTTATTGTAACGTATGTCAGGTCCAATTAATGAGTTCAATACATTAGGTTTCACTAGATTCAGTAAATGAATAATTCCTCACGACACTGGTTACCAAATGGTAATCAAATAGTTCTTACCATCAATATATAAGATCCTTTAACACCAACATCACATACTTGAAAATGATATTATTGTCATTTTCATCGATAAGCATTTTGTTAATTGCCATTAGATATTTTTCAATAATTTTCAAAATTATGATTTTGATTTGTCCACAAGCACTTACCTTGAGAATTTATTGGATCTTTTATACAAGTCTATATCTACTTCAGTCGTCCAGCTCCAGCTTTGTACTGCTTTTATAGTCACTTACAAACATCATTCGCATCGCTAGTTGAAAGAGAGAGATAGTTGCATCACCAGAAGTTGCTCTTGATTGGTCAGTCATTTCATGGAGCTCAAAATTGTTCCCTCCTATTTGTATGGTATGTGGGAGTGGGAGGGGACTTATTGGACATCATTGGTTTAACCTATGACCATGCTTGTTTACACGTGTCCCAACTATCTCTCAAAATGCTACGATCATCATTGCGTACTCCCTCTGTACTAGTAAGTATATTTCAGTCATATTTTGTGTCTAGAAAAATCTTTCTTTCAATATAACAATGTACAAGTTCACCTTTTGTTAAAAATATTGTCATGCACATTGCATTTCACTTTTTTTTTTTAATTTATTGTCCATGCGCCTCTCAAACTACAATTATTTTTTTTTTAAATTGAGATGTCCCAAGCGTGATTACATCGTGTTTTATACTGGCCACTCTGATACTGCATGTATATGTACCACATCAAATGCCACATGAGCTTTGTGTTAAAGGCCTTCTGTTTGTGAGATTTATCTGTATTTTAGGGACAGAAAATATTTCCTTTTGATAAAAATGTGTATTCACTAGTCAAGTGAGAAAACAATATCAATGGAAGTTACCCAAAGCTAAATTTGACATGGTTCTGTTTTCTTCTGTAGGAAAAAAAGGAGATTATTTTAGATTCTTTAGAAGCATATGTTAGGATAAACCTGTCACCTTAACCCTTTCAGGACAGGAATTATTTAAGGGCAAAATTTATCACATTTTGTTCTTCAAATTGGCAACAATAATATTTTTCTTTTAGTGCTGCATGGTTCTAATAAGGTGTAATGTCTTTGAAAACAATATACATGGTTAGAAATTTGTTGAATAGTTGAAAGAAATTGCCAATTTTGATGAAAAACAATTATTTTGAACCTCTCAATGTGTTGCCAATTTAAGGATCTCAGAGCTTATTCTTGTTTTTAAAATTCCTGGCATCAAACGCAATATGGTCATGCAATAAAAACGGACATAGTGTGTGCAGAAAATTTTGCTCTTTCTACTCGTGCATCTGGTATATTTTTTAGAGCTCTGGATCAAAAGTTATTGAGTCAAACCACAAAATGTGGTCAATTGTCTCGAAAGGGTTAAAATGATCCACCTTCACTGCGTGTAGTCTCCATTCAGCCTGCATTGTTATGGGGATATACTTTGATGGTTAGTTATGGAATAAAATGTTTCATATTCAAACCCGGAATTTTTTTTTTTTTTTTAAATTGATGAGGTGAATAAAGTGGAGAGGACCGTTAATATTCTGTTGGTATGGTGCTAGGAAGTATATGTTGGAATCTTTCTAATTTTTACGTTGTTCTATTCTATATGTTTACAACCCCCAAAATAAGTAAAAGGGATGAGGATGTAAGCCTCTAAAGATATATCTATTCCAATATTTAAGACTAGGTCCACTTTTGCATACCGGTAGTCCTCGTGAAAATGCAAATTAAGTGACACAACATTCATATGTATATTGTACTACCCAGGCCCCAATGAGTTTCGAAAACCAGGATGATTTTTATCCACTTTTTTCTCTATCTGATGATGTTCATGGATGAATCAATGTAAAGTATATTTAAACCTAAGACTCCTGCACTCAAAATACACAAATTCTCTTGGAACTTCTGAAATACATCTAGTCGCCTTCCAAGTATAAATATCTCAAGGCTACATGTGTGTTTTCCCTCCTCTTAATAATGAATTCTTCTTGGCAGAACTTGAAAAGTTCTAGAATCCTGTTTTTCCATTGAGCAAATACCCATTTTGGCCTCTCTCATTGTGATGCAGTCACTTTTCATACACAATTACTAAAACTGAAGAGAATGCTGATATCCAGACTCTCAATGTGTGTTGTAGGATTTGGTATGGAAGGTATATTGCTTGTCAGAACTATTCAAATAATTGCAGTTGGTTATACAAATCAATGGCAGAATCCTATGTTGCAGGGAAATTTGTTTTACAATATTTTTACAATATGATTTAATCTCACTCAATGTTGTTCGGATCTTTTCCAACCATTTTTGTTGTGTAACATATTGTCTGCCAAGAGCCCTTCTGGCTCTCAGCAAATGACATTAAGGGCATAGTCAGTTCCCACTAGAGTATGAATATATCATCTCAGAGCCAAAAGGGCGTTCAGTCTATCGAAAAATTGCATAATACTACATGTTGGAAGTAAAGTCTTTGCATCATTTCTGAGGCCTGTAACATAAATGAGATACAATCAATCTTACGATCAATTGTAACTTTTCAGTACATGGTTTACCATAGACTCACAATTGATATCTATCGTGAGATTGATTTATCTCCTTATGTTACAGGCCCTAGGTCGCATTATTTTGAATAATGTATTCTGGAGCTTTGTTCTGTACAGAATTGATCTAAATATTTGACAAGATACTGTGCTTTGTAGAATAAGCTGTTGCAAAGTAGCAGATCATATGATCAATCTTGACTGCCTGTATTGATGATTAAAAATATTATTGAAGAGAATCTGTTTAGAGGTTTCATTTAAATGCTTATTGTACTTTATACAAAGAGAGACTGGTATGGTCCTACAGAAGTTACCCCCCCCCCCCCCCCAAATAATCCATCTGCCTCACGAATCACAATACATCATTGACAAGCATAGGCAAAGGAAATATGTTATTGTAAAGTTCATGGCAGAACATGACATGCAGTACCCAATTTTACTATTTAGCCTGTTTTTAATGTGAAAGAAAATATGGCCATTAGAGGTTGTTAACTAATTACTGCAGTGAAAATGTATGAAATTCAGGTATTTCAACATTTTCTTTTTAGCTGAACAGGTGCCCTAAGATATTCTTAAGCTGAAGAGTTTGGACAGTAAGTTCTGATTTTCATTTGATTTTATAAAAAAAGTGTTAATTAGCATACAAACTCGTGTGAAAACTTGGTAAACAGTATGATCTCATTTTGGGTGGTGCCAAGCTATGGAAAGGTGCTAGGGATTTTTGGTTAGAAATGAATAAATGATCTTAGTTTCAGAGCTACCAACTTGTACTGATTTGTTTTTCAGTATTCATGCTTTTTTTATGATATGCCCTGTACTTTTGCATTGTTCCAGGAAAGACTTATTTTGAATTTCCATTTGTCATTCTTTTATAGTAATTTGAGAAATTCTCACTTCCTTAAAGAAATAGGGATTTGCAGTCAACGTACTGAAATTCTCAAGTGAAAGTAAGCATCTAATTATTTTGCATGTTTCCCTTTTTTTTTCGTGAGTTTTTAGAATACACATTGCGAGATTTAATGAGCCTTTTGGTTCATGTTGACACACTCATTTGCATGATGTTACTGCTAGATTTTTTTTTTACTGGGTTTTATTTGTTCATTTTCATAGCTATGCCTTGACTTGCAGTATTGTACGAAGAAAAAGCATGCTATTATTAAAGAGTTGGATCAACTCATAATCTGAGAGCTTTTTTTAATGTAACTCAATTAGAACTATAATATATATTGAATTTTGTTTTACTTTTACATGCGGATAAAGCTTTCCAGACAACTGAACAATGATATGTCAGTTATAAACATGACAGGATTTACTATTAATACAGAAAAATTTATTACTTTACAAATTTTCTGTTTCTTGATTATTATTCTTTGATTAAAATGTGCATTTATGACATGTCATACATTCTTTGTGTTCTGCTGTATTTTGAATCATACTGTGAGAAAGCCTTTTGAAAGAGAGAGAGAGAGAGAGTCTTAGGGATTTGGATGAAAGTAGATAGAAGGAGCAGTCTAAGAGCAATAAGAAAGGGATAGATAAAAGGAAAGATAGAGGTATGGAGAGATAGAGGTATGGAGAGAAAGGGTGTGCGAGAGAAAAGTAGGAGAGAAGGAGATCAGACAGAGAGTGAAAGAACTTGAAGCACGATAGACTAAAATAGGTATTATAAAGGAGAAAGTAGACAAGGAAAATTCATTTTTCAAAAAATTGGGTTGGGATTTTTAAAAAAAAGGAACTGTAATTTTACTCGTAAAAAATACGGAACAAGTTCGTCATTTTTCAGCTTCTACATATACTCCAACAGCTTTAAAGGTTGAATAGGCTTCAATATGCTTTATGTATATAAGCGAGGACTGGTCCAGTCTAGATCATTCATACATGAGCAGGAAAATAATTATTTTCAATTTCCCTTTCAACTCTGAAACCCGAAATTTTTAGCATAGTAAGAGTTAAAGAATCCCTCGTTGAGGTAATCTAGCCAATTTAAGTAAATTAAATCTTGCTAGTAGCGATTATGTTATCTGTTTTTACAATAGTGTAGCAGTGAATTCGCATCACAGTTGCACAGAGGGTTTGTCATGCATGAAAATTCAGTCGCTGGTATCTAGCAGACGACGATTTGTGTGACGTGTATGATGAGCGGACCAATCACGTTGCGCCATTCGGCTCGATCTTTCCAGTTTTGCTTGACTGGGTCGACCAGTCTCTGAATACATAATGGCAGGAATTCCCAGGAACATCTAATTTCCAAATGAAACGGACTGGTTAACATTTACCGACTGTCATAAAAAATAAAAGAGGAGGAATTAGAGATTCGATCATGACACACTCTATTATTTTTTTTATTTTTTATTTTTTGCTTGTCAGAGAATTTTGTAGTAAAAGACACCCCCTTTAAAAATGGTATTTAAAGGTTCTATTAAAAAGTTATATTCAAAATTGTCAATGCTAGTAATACATGGCGGCCATTTTGAAAAAAAATGGGCGCCATTTTTTTTCAGCAGCATATTTCCGAGCTAGTCCACTCCACCTGGAAGTTGTGCAGGGTGGTTCCCCAAACAAATTGATACCCAACAAACTTTTACAACAGCCTGTGTCTCATAAATCCCCTTTTGCCCCCTGGGTACATCTTTTCAGTAATGGAGCGTACCAACAAAGGATCCTTTTGAGCACATTCGCGGGTGCATTGATGAGTAGAATCTGCGAGCTCGTCATTATTTTATTCAAGTTGGTTGCTTCTTTTATAATGCAAAAATCTCCAAGACGAATAGTCTACAAAAGTAAACTAACTTTGCCGCGAACATAACGCCACATGTTACGAGGAGGGCGGTGTCTGTCACATACAGCACTGTGAGTTGTGTCTGCCGTTCTACAGCGAAACGGAAAAATAGGTATGAAATTTATAAATGTTTGCATGTTCATTTTTTCCCCTTTCTTTCGTAGCAAACTGTCGATACTAATATAGACCTTATCAAAATAATTTATAAGTAAGTAACGAACCTTCTACATTAATTTTCAGTACAGTGTATAAAATTCCGCAATGTGTATAAGCAAATACATGTACATCGAATTTTTCGATGCTGCGTTTAATCGTATAATAATTATGTCAGGGGCGGAATGGGGGGGGGGGGGTGTGTGATCCAGCCTCCTTCATTATTTTGTTCGACATATAGTTTAATGTGATTTAGTCCCATTATAGATCCATAATCCCCCCCCCCCCCTGCTCTTTTTTACTCCTGGATACTTCGTTGTAATACAATGATGATCTTCACTCCCATTATTTTCTATCAGTGGTGACGTCATTGATGACAAAAATACCTGACCTATAGGATCTCTATGATGGAGTCCACGAGAAATAGATAACGCGGTACCATTATCAGGCCTACAAGTAAAATTACGGTGAGTATCTTCTCATTAATATTTTGTGGCATACTAACGTTTGTCGGTAGAATTAAAGAATTTATTATATTTTCCGTGCAAGTATACGCAGTCAATTATTTATTTATTAGTTTAATATATTATGACCCCCCCCCCCGCCCCCGCATGCTGTTTATCTCTATTCCACGAACAATATTAATGTTTCGAGTATATACAATCTCCATGGTCATTTCTTTTTTTCAATTTCATTTTATTCTAGTAGTTTCAAGTATGCAGTATTGCAGAAGATCTCTAAACCATATCAAGACATTATGTAGATTATCTTTATATAGTATCCAAACCTGTAAAAATTCTTTTGAGAGTCTGGAAAAGGTTATTACATCAAAAATATAAATTGACGTAAAAATTCGTCACAAAATTGTTTTTGACCAACACTCGCCAACACTACATAATAGGGGGGGTGTATGTATGCGTATTATGTAATCTAATGAAAAGTAAAGAAAAACTTGAAAATTCTTATTATTCAACAGCAATGGATGAATACTTGGGAGAACGCTGTGAGCAAGCCAACATAAGGCGATCAAACGTCTTTTCCGCCATGAATAGTGATGATTTTAAAATCACTAAGGGCATGTTCTTAGAGATATATAGTCAATTCCCTCCTAAAGAATTAGAAAAAGAATTGAAGACTTCGGTCCTTCCGTTAACTTCATTAGCTTTTCGGATGAAAAAGAAATTAACGTTGTTAAGAAAAAGTATCAACAGACCAGGGACTGCACACAAAATTTCGGCCCTTTTAGATGAAGCATTCATTCTCCCAAATCCTGGCAAAGTAGAAATGGGAGAAAAGGTAGACAAGTGCTCGAAGTGCGCTTCTCTTCTCAAAGTAAATGCAGATCAAACAGATCTGCACCAGAAGAAAATGAATGCTCTTCTTGTTAAATACAAAGAAATTGAGGAAAGAAGAAATGCAGCTATCAAGAGATCAAAGGATAGGATCAGGGAACTACAAAGTGCCCTTGCCCCAAAAGGCGGGGCAAGGGATATTCTCAGAAAGATCAAGAGACATGCCCATGCAAAGTCTCTTTTGAAAGAAAAGAATAGAGTACTTACAAAAGAAAATGTACTACTAAAAAAGAAATGCGAAGCAGCGAGAAAGAGATCGCGTATGCTTCGAATGAAATATTACCGTCTCAAGAAAAAAATGCAAAACCCCGCTCCTCCTCCTGCACGACCTGCAAGAATTCCCGAAGACCCAGATAAGGTAAAGCTCCTGCAAGAAATAGAACTCCTTCAGGAAGAAATCGCCCGTCTCAACTCGTGCCCATCAACTAAAGACGGCACATCCTACAACCACAAAATTCGGGAAGTGTCATACTACTTGCAGGTACGTGTAGGCCCAAAGAGTTTTTTTAAATTACAACTTCAAGCATTAAAGGTACTGTTCAACTTTCAACTTTCTTTTTTTGGGGGGGAGGGGGAGCTTTGACAAAGTGTCTGACACAGGCGTTCGGTAATCGGTATAATTATCTAACCCCAAAAATATAACATTGGACTAAAAGTTTTAGGTAAGAGCAAATTGATATACTTGGGGCATTTTCTCCCAAGAACAGGAGCAATACAAACAAATTTTTCTTATTGTACCACACTTGGTAAAGTAGGCCTTTCCAAGCATTTCAGCCCTTACTGCTGTGAATAGGCGTATTGGTCTTTTTGTAACTTTGGTGACGAAATTACATTTTCACTACAATGAAATGTGCAAATTAATATTCGAGCAGGAGACGTCAGTCCACTGCCGAAATTGAGCCCGGACGCTTATATATGCTGCAGTTATAAGGGGATATCACAGCCCTCCCCCCTCACTCCCCGGCTACTTATTTAGAAAAGGGGGTGGGAGGGGATTACACAAATCAATTAAGGCACTAAAAAGGTTGAAATAGTACCTTTAAATTGTTTGGACTAAGTGCGAAATTGTCAGATTTTGTAATAATTTGAAAAATAATGATTTCAAAACGATTATGAAAATATAGTTTCCGAATAAAGATATAAGACAGATATATTACAGATATATCCAGATGATTTACTTCTTATGTATTATCGCGTGAGGGTCTGTCCAATCGGACGAGAATGGACAACATTGAGTGCTTGCATGTGCTCTGCCTATTCCTGTCCAGTACATATAAATTGTATGGCTAGAATTTTTAAAAAATGAGTTTTCAATTGGATTAAAGTGCATGTCAACAGGACTCAATATTTAAAAAAATGATTGAACTATGTAAAAAGGTCCCACAATATGTGCCTATAGCATAATTTAAATCTTGTCTAAAACGCACAGCGGATTTTACTGTGTTACTGAAAATGCTCGAAAATGCAAAGTAATAATAATTATCAAAATAATGCTTTTTCCCGCTCGCGCCCCAACCAAATAAATACTTGTTACAACCAGCGGTATCGCAAAGAAGCGAAAATTTTATGCTATAGAGATAATGCAAATCATTTTTATAAGGGCCAACCGTAACAGACCATTGTCCTATTTGATGGCTACTTTTCCTCCCCCTCCCCCCCGCAAAAAAGGAGAAACCAAGTGGCCAGTGCTCACTCAATTAAGTATAACATGTAATCCTATTGAACAGACATACGCAAAACAGGCTTTATACATAATACAGTTAATCATAACGATATTATACCCTTGCTTTCACAATTTTGTCAAAGGTCGGTGATGCACTTTCTGTGTAGTCGAAGTACATTTATAATTGTAATTTTCTAAAGTTTTGGGGGTCATTGGGAATCACAGTTTCAATTCTTTTAAGAATATGCGACGAATAATGAGATTTTATTTTACAATGACAGGATATTGGAGTGCCGGAACACAAAACCTCTGATGCCATACGCGTGGTCGCCAACACCCTCATCGGTAAACCAATAGGGCCACTCCCCTCTGAGTCCACGCAAAGACGACTAGGCTTCGAAATGAAATCCTTGAGTAAGGTCCAGGTCAAAGAGGCTGTCGTCAATGAAGACGCGCTTACTTTAAAGTACGACGGTACAACTAAGGGTAAACTCGGCCATTTGGCCGAAGTGGAAGTGGCGACTTCAAGCCAGACGTACCTAATAGGTATAGGCCAACAAGTGGGAGGAACGGCAGACGAGTACGTGGAGACTATAGATTCCTCGATTAATTCCATAGGGTCCGATACTCTGCAGAAGGTGACCAATACAATGTCTGATCGTTGTGTCACGAACGATAAAATTGATCGCCAGTTGAAGGGGGACGCACCATTGAACTCCTTTAGGTGTGCCATGCACCCCCTGGACAGCTTAGCCAGAGAGGCGAATAAAGCCCTCAAAGATAGGGATCCCGTTAACGGTCAAACGAGAAGAGCGCTGCCGTTCAGTAAAGTGGGCGAGTGCAATGCACAGGCTCTTGTAAGAATTGCCTCAAAGCTGTTCAACAGCGATAGTTGCGGGAATAGCCATGAACTTAGGTCATTTATGAAAGAAAATGGCTATAATCTCTCTGTCCCCCGCTGGATAGGCAACCGCTTTAATATCCTTTTCCGTAGTTCAGGCATTTTGTATGTCATCGGTGATTCTATTGTCGAATTTTTCAGTGAAGTGCAGAAGCCCACAAATGACCTTCATCGTAGCTTTGTTAACGGATGGACTCCCGAAACAGTTTGTCATCTTAAATGCCTTGGGATCATCGGGTGTCTCATCACACGGCCATGGATGGAGCTAGTATCCTCGACCAAAAACATCCTCGATCTCAACGACCATTACCACAAGGCATATGAGACAATGAAGAGATGGAGGGGAGATCCGAGGATAATGCTTCACGAACATCTGACCGTCTTTGGAGACCCACCCATCAATGATGCCATCTGGGAAAGAGTGTCAGGTGGTCAACATGAAGAACAGCTGGTGAAAGCCCTAGAAGTGACGATTGATGCGATGATAGCAGTGGTTGAGAGGCAACTGTCGTCGCAGCTGCCCGGTGGCGGTTTTTGGGAGCCCAGTCAAGAACTCAAGAAGCAAGCCGCATCATGCGCCACCACTAACATCTCTGGTGAGAGGAATTTCGCGCTCCTCGACACACACCTCCATCATAGCCCGAACATTAGTGTCGGCAAGATTGAAGCCAAGGTAATGTTCAAGACGAACAGGACCCAGGAATGGCTTAAGTCAAAGCCACCAGCCATACGTGCTACCTTGATAAAGAAAGCGATGAAGAGAGGAGCACTCACAGAACTACACGATGGTGACAGAAAGAAGAAACACGTAGAGAATGTAAAACGGAGAGTAAGAGACAAGCAGACAAAAATGATCCAGCGAGAAGAGAAGGAAAGGAAAAAGAGAGAACACCTCATAGGAAATAATCATCCATGATGGACTGTGGGAAAATGTTGAAGAGACTTAAAGGCAGCTGCAGGAGCTGAGGGAAAAAATCCCTACCATCATTGAAGCAGCAAATAAATTTCCGCAGAAAATTTGTAGGAATGAATATAAGAAAAGTAACTTTGAGTAAAATGTTCGATAAAAGATCTCACAGAATTTCGTCTCTTGAGAGCCAGAAGCATTAACTCAGTGTTAATATAATAAGTATATGAGTTAACGCCCTTCTGGCTCCAAACATACGAACTATGTTCCCTCCTTATCATATATACATATACCAGTACCTCTGACTTAGATATGAATCAAATCGAGGAGTTTATTTAGCGATCTATTGGACGAAAATGGGAATTTCATTAATCCAGTCCATTTGGTCATCATATATTTTGGATATCAAAACATGATGGGTGAAAGCGTGTTTGAAATGAGTGCATGCAATGCAGAACAAAATAAGATTACGGTATTTAGCGCTCAATTGGACGAAAATGGAAATGTTATAGAATGCCAACATTTATTACATTAGTTATAATTATTATTATTATTATTACTATCATTATTATTACGATGATGATAGTGATTGTTTTATAATTAATATTATCATGATCATTATGGTCGTTATATTACTGATATTGTAATTATTATTATCATCATTAATGATTATATTATCATGATTATAATCGTCATTTTTATTAGTATTATTGTTATCATTATTATTGCTAATGTTATCATTGTTATTAGTAGTAATAGTATTAGTATATTTGTTGTTGTTGTTATTATTATTATTATCGTTGTTTTTATTATTATCACTATGATCACAAGATGATCTTAATTTGCAAACAAACAAATTGCTAAATCTATGAAAGTAAATGTAGTGGCAGTATATTCTTTTTCTGCGAATGGAGGAAAATACCAGCCATTTCATGGGACGACAAAAATAACCCGGTTTAAACTGTTCTTCCCAGAATTCATATTCTGTTTTTGGAATAATGGGGTGATACTTAAATGAGAAAAGTAATTTGGATAGAACAACATTTCGGGTAAAGGGTACAAGAATAATATATAAGTCATAGCGATTTGACCCCCAAAACATATAAATTGACACTACTGAAAGGTGAAAGGCATACGTCGCACACACGATTGTCAGAAGGGACGGGGCGAGATCTTTCCTAGCATGTTTTCCTCGGAAAGGATGCTGCCCCTTCGATCCACCTTTTGACCTATCCATTCTATTCTGTTTCATTTGAATATTGTAATGTATGTTCACAGGGGTGGCGCCAGGGTATTTTGATAGGAGGGGCAAGACGACCTAAAGATGACGTCATATTTTTTCTCCATAAAATAACAGGGGTAATATAGAGTTATATGTTTAAGACCTCTCTTTTTAATACTCCTCTTTCTTCCCTTTTCTTTTCTTTTCTTCCTCCTTTTCTTCTTTTTACTTCTTTTTTTTTCTTTTTTCACTACTTGAAAAATCATAGGGGGCGGTCGCCCCCTCTGCCCCCCCTGTAGCGCCGCCCCTGTATGTTCATGCTTGTATTCTATCAACTGTGTTTATTAATAGTGATCAATAAAGTGCCTTTTGGTATTTTATGTAGCTGCATGCAAACAATGAAAGGTTGTTTCAGATTTGTTTATTTTTTGTATCGTAAAACATTTTATTTACTTGTTATTATTTGTTTATTGCTTATTGAAAAATCATTCCTTTCATAATCATTGATAAATCGGAAACAAAACGGGTGATATTGGCATTATAATGAAAATGCAACGAGATCGTTTATGTAGAGTTTTAGTATTCTTATGAACCTTTACATGCATCATTGTATCGTGATAATTCAGTATCATTTTCCCTCAACATGCTGGTAAAAATTGAGATAATAATTGATACAAGTAAATAACCAAACCCGTCTCGGTTTCTATACTAAATAAATTCAACTATATAGCATGGTATGCTATTCTACTCAAGTAGTCTGCATCAACGTTCTCATGCTCTTGATATATAGCTTAACCCAGGGAGTTATCATTGAGTATTGATTGCTGTGATTAGTGTGATGGTGAACTGATACAGCTGTGCACAGTGCAAGAGCCTATCTCAAGATCCTTGCGTTTGCTACCTTCCATTTTGCAATCCACTTCAGTGGCTGGTGGTCATTTTTCAAGTGGAAAATGCTTGCAAAAGAGATACGGTTCAAACAAGGAAAATAGTACGTACAACTGTTTTGCCAGAAAAATGGCACTCCGAGAAGTTTAGTAAAGGATTTTTCCCTTCAAATTTTCCCAAACCGCTACCATACACTGATGCTGAAAAATCCTGTTTCCGCAAGACCAGTCAAACGTTGTTAAAAAAAAAATTGTACAGGTATGTGATATTTTGTTTATCTTTGTTTGTGTTAAAGGTGTTAAAGGTATTTATCTTTATCAGGAAATAGTTGTATATTAGTGATATGACGGCTGATAACATCATTTTGACTGGTCGAAATGTGGGTGTGGTTTAGACGGGGTACCCCCTCGGTGAGCAGGCTGTGCGCCCGGAGTTATGGGGGACAGTGTCCTCCCCGAACCGGTGATTTCAGTGCACAGTGGCTCTTTGCGAATCGTGTAGCATTTGTATAATTGTACATTTTCGTGATTCACATTGATCAGTTCTCTTTTCACTGTTAGGCAGTACATGCATAACACTGTCACTACCCTTTCAAGAATAATTTAATAGATCAATAGATCTAGATATAGACCCTATTTAAATTTCTAAAAAGAAAAGTTAACCCTTTTTTTCGGGGGGGATGGGGTCCACTCACACTTATGCGAGGTTATTGGAGATTGGATGGGGTCGGTGTTTATATGTTATTGTGCAGACATTGGAATGTGTTAAACAAGACAAGTTTTGACTGAGACCCCCTGTTTAATGGGGGTTTTTTACCTTTTTTTCATGGGCTTAAGATAAAATAAATCCAGGATGAACAACAGCCAGTAGGTGTATGAGACACTTCTTTTTTTTTTCCAGGTCATATCCACTTCAACTGTCAAAGAATTAATAGCCCCTCATTTTGTATTTACCCATTTCACTTTTCAGTATCAATTTTGACCTCAAGAAGCAAACAAAAAATGGAGAAAGAAGGAGAAGAAATACCAGCTGCATCTGGAGAAAACTTTGATGTGTATGATGAGAAGACAGGGAATATTGATCATGTCAGAGACAGACAAGAGCCAGACAATGCATCAGCCTCAGGCTCAGGGGTCGTGTAAGTATGTTTAGGTTTTTTTAATTGGATGGCTGTTTGTTTGTTTGTTTGTTTGTTTTTGTTTTGTTTTCTTAAATTTTTAATGTCATTGTAGATGTTTTGTTGGATCAATTAATTCATGATTTTTGAAAAGAAAATAGTAATTGCATTTGATTGAAATTATTTTTATTTCAAGTGAGCTGGCCTTGTGTCATTCATTTTATGTATTTATTTACACTTATGGGGTTGATTGCCTTTTGAACTGAAGTTGAGTTTCAAAGGGGTCCACACACATTTTAGAAAGTACACGTGTAGTTGCAAATCAGTATTTACCAAACCTTCTTGTTTGATGGTTGCTAAATTAGTACTTGTTCATGGGGGGGGGGGGGGGGGGGGGTATTTAGTTATAAACATATAGACCAACATAAAAATCAGAAAGATTACAACATATACTTGCTAGCACCATACGAACAGAATATTAACGGTCCACTTATTTCACCATAGCTACTACCAAAGCCATACACCTGTATTGAATGGCTTCACATTTGAGCACCCACAGATGAGTTGCTGAAATGATGAGCCAAAGGTACCTGTAGATATTTCCTGGTGGCCATGAGGAATGTTGTACCACTTTTGTACTTTCGTAGCGTAAGCTGATTGATATGATTGTGATTTAAATCAAAATCTTTTTTTATGAAAAGAAGCCAACCCTGCTTGTAATACATGAGTAAAAAAAATAGTGTGATGGATGTAAATACTGTGACTTTCATTTTCCAGGATTGATCAGGCGAGTAGCAGTGGGCTGCAGGCAGATGGTGATGATGGTCAGACAGAGCCGACCCCGCCAGAGAGAACGACCAGCCAGGCAGCAGGGAGTTCAGAGTTCAGGTCCCGAGGTCCCTCGGAGACGGAAGGCGGGGCCAGTGATGAAGACGGTGATAGGCATATCGTGAAGGGGCCTAGGTTACCATCGGTCAACTGCCCTGAGAAAATAGTAAGTGAGAGAGGTGAAAAAAGGAAGAGAGGATGAAAAAGAGAAAGAGGGAGAGAGGATGAAAAAGAGAAAGAGGGAGAGAGGATGAAAAAGAGAAAGAGGGAGAGAGGATGAAAGAGAGAAAGAGGGAGAGAGGATGAAAAAGAGAAAGAGGGAGAGAGGATGAAGGAGAGAAAGAGGGAGAGAGGATGAAAAAGAGAAAGAGGGAGAGAGGATGAAAAAGAGAAAGAGGGAGAGAGGATGAAAAAGAGAAAGAGGGAGAGAGGATGAAAAAGAGAAAGAGGGAGAGAGGATGAAAAAGAGAAAGAGGGAGAGAGGATGAAAAAGAGAAAGAGGGAGAGATGATGAAAAAGAGAAAGAGGGAGAGAGGATGAAAAAGAGAAAGAGGGAGAGAGGATGAAAAAGAGAAAGAGGGAGAGAGGATGAAAAAGAGAAAGAGGGAGAGAGGATGAAAAAGAGAAAGAGGGAGAGAGGATGAAAAAGAGAAAGAGGAAGAGAGGATGAAAAAGAGAAAGAGGGAGAGAGGATGAAAAAGAGAAAGAGGGAGAGAGGATGAAAAAGAGAAAGAGGGAGAGAAGATGAAAAAGAGAAAGAGGGAGAGAGGATGAAAAAGAGAAAGAGGGAGAGAGGATGAAAAAGAGAAAGAGGAAGAGAGGATGAAAAAGAGAAAGAGGGAGAGAGGATGAAAAAGAGAAAGAGGGAGAGATGATGAAAAAGAGAAAGAGGGAGAGAGGATGAAAAAGAGAAAGAGGGAGAGAGGATGAAAAAGAGAAAGAGGGAGAGAGGATGAAAAAGAGAAAGAGGGAGAGAGGATGAAAAAGAGAAAGAGGGAGAGAGGATGAAAAAGAGAAAGAGGGAGAGAGGATGAAAAAGAGAAAGAGGGAGAGAGGATGAAAAAGAGAAAGAGGGAGAGAGGATGAAAAAGAGAAAGAGGGAGAGAGGATGAAAAAGAGAAAGAGGGAGAGAGGATGAAAAAGAGAAAGAGGGAGAGAGGATGAAAAAGAGAAAGAGGGAGAGAGGATGAAAAAGAAAGAGGGAGAGAGGATGAAAAAGAGAAAGAGGGAGAGAGGATGAAAAAGAGAAAGAGGGAGAGAGGATGAAAAAGAGAAAGAGGAAGAGAGGATGAAAAAGAGAAAGAGGGAGAGAGGATGAAAAAGAGAAAGAGGAAGAGAGGATGAAAAAGAGAAAGAGGGAGAGAGGATGAAAAAGAGAAAGAGGGAGAGAGGATGAAAAAGAGAAAGAGGGAGAGAGGATGAAAAAGAGAAAGAGGGAGAGAGGATGAAAAAGAGGGAGAGAGGATGAAAAAGAGAAAGAGGGAGAGAGGATGAAAAAGAGAAAGAGGGAGAGATGATGAAAAAGAGAAAGAGGGAGAGAGGATGAAAAAGAGAAAGAGGGAGAGAGGATGAAAAAGAGAAAGAGGGAGAGAGGATGAAAAAGAGAAAGAGGGAGAGAGGATGAAAAAGAGAAAGAGGGAGAGAGGATGAAAAAGAGAAAGAGGGAGAGAGGATGAAAAAGAGAAAGAGGGAGAGAGGATGAAAAAGAGAAAGAGGGAGAGATGATGAAAAAGAGAAAGAGGGAGAGAGGATGAAAAAGAGAAAGAGGGAGAGAGGATGAAAAAGAGAAAGAGGGGAGAGGATGAAAAAGAAAGAGGGAGAGAGGATGAAAAAGAGAAAGAGGAAGAGAGGATGAAAAAGAGAAAGAGGGAGAGAGGATGAAAAAGAGAAAGAGGGAGAGAGGATGAAAAAGAGAAAGAGGGAGAGAGGATGAAAAAGAGAAAGAGGAAGAGAGGATGAAAAAGAGAAAGAGGGAGAGAGGATGAAAAAGAGAAAGAGGAAGAGAGGATGAAAAAGAGAAAGAGGGAGAGAGGATGAAAAAGAGAAAGAGGGAGAGAGGATGAAAAAGAGAAAGAGGGAGAGAGGATGAAAAAGAGAAAGAGGGAGAGAGGATGAAAAAGAGAAAGAGGGAGAGAGGATGAAAAAGAGAAAGAGGAAGAGAGGATGAAAAAGAGAAAGAGGGAGAGAGGATGAAAAAGAGAAAGAGGGAGAGAGGATGAAAAAGAGAAAGAGGGAGAGATGATGAAAAAGAGAAAGAGGGAGAGATGATGAAAAAGAGAAAGAGGGAGAGAGGATGAAAAAGAGAAAGAGGGAGAGAGATGAAAAAGAGAAAGAGGGAGAGAGGATGAAAAAGAGAAAGAGGGAGAGATGATGAAAAAAGAGAAAGAGGGAGAGAGGATGAAAAAGAGAAAGAGGGAGAGAGGATGAAAAAGAGAAAGAGGGAGAGATGATGAAAAAGAGAAAGAGGGAGAGAGGATGAAAAAGAGAAAGAGGGAGAGATGATGAAAAAGAGAAAGAGGGAGAGAGGATGAAAAAGAGAAAGAGGGAGAGATGATGAAAAAGAGAAAGAGGGAGAGAGGATGAAAAAGAGAAAGAGGGAGAGAGGATGAAAAAGAGAAAGAGGGAGAGAGGATGAAAAAGAGAAAGAGGGAGAGAGGATGAAAAAGAGAAAGAGGGAGAGAGGATGAAAAAGAGAAAGAGGGAGAGATGATGAAAAAGAGAAAGAGGGAGAGAGGATGAAAAAGAGAAAGAGGGAGAGAGGATGAAAAAGAGAAAGAGGGAGAGAGGATGAAAAAGAGAAAGAGGGAGAGAGGATGAAGGATATAACTAGTGAACATTTTAAAAGAGAAGAAAGCAATTCCATTATACTCTCGAGGTTGCAGATTATTGAGGGGTATACTTATTGAGTAGAGGGAAATTATTATTGTTTCTCCAATTTTTTAGGGTGGGGACTACAAGTATACCAGTGGCGCAACTGGACCTAGGCGTCAAAAGGGGCAAAACTTCTGAGGAAATGATGAGCAGAAAGTGCTTGGGGGGGGGGGGTACCAGATTTTATGGGGTCCAGTTTTCCTCCGTAAAAACTTAAAAACATAATTCTCTGACAAACAAAAAAAAAACAGAATAAAAGAAGAAAAAGGTTATCAGTTCTAAAAGAAAGGGGGCACAATGTATACTTGTCTTTCAAACTCTTTTTTTTTTTGGTCAAAATTTGTCAGGGGGGAAGTCTGCCCCCCTTGCCCCCCCCCCCCCCCCCCCCCCCCCCCCTTAACCCCTTAACCCCCTTGGGTACGCAAGTGAAGTATACTCAACCAAAAAAGTAAGTTCCCCCTGACACTTTATAGTGTAACTGAAGAATATTTTATGAAGTTTGTTCATTCAAAAAGCAACGTATACAGAATTTTCCTACCAACATGTTGACTGGTCATTTGTGAACAGTTGATTATGGTTTCATGAGGAAATTACGGTTTGTCTTGCAGTCGGTAGAAGAAAAAAGTTGCACTTGCGTTTCATAATACAGTGCAGGGTGTATTATATATGTGTTTACTCCTTTCAGTTGTTTTGTTCATGTTTCAGGTGCATAAAATTCATGAAACTGCATTGCCAAATTGTGATTTGTAACACATTTTTCATGAATTTGAATTGTAAATTGTGCATTTGTACGTGAACAAAAGATGAAAAGTTGTATACACATATAAGCCCTGCATTGCATTATGAAAATCGAAGTGTAACTTTTTTTTTATCGTAAGAACTTTGAACATTAATTGATTATAAATGAAAACATAATCAGTTGTTCACAAATAACGAATCAAAATGTCGGTTAGCAAAATTATTCATCCTTTATTTTTTGGGATGAACAAGTTTCATCATATGTTTGTCGAGTTTTATTCAAATGCGTCAGGACAGGAGGAAATTTACTTTGCATTGCTGCTATGTCAGGCAAGCATCTTGCAAGCTATTATGCTGTCAATAGAAACTTATGTTCAAGAAGTATGCATACAATTAGTATTAGAAGATCTGTTTATTCCAATAGACCTGTTCACAAATATATTCAAATTTTATGCATACTTTTAAAACAAAGGTTGTTCTTGACAACCTGAAAGCTTGTCAGAGGCTTGTCAGACATAGCAACAAGTAATGAATGCAAACTGTATTCCAAGTATTGTAGTTCATTCATTAATAACAGGTTTTATGGAATACCTGACCTCGTTACTAGGTCCCCAGGAAAGAAACATCCATAAATTTGAATAACTTTGTGAACAGGTCTACATGTATTTATTTGAATAGAGAATACGTTGCTCGGCATGCAGTCAGGTGTTTTCTTTTCACATGCATTGATCTAGGCTGAGCAAGTTGCTATGTTAGGCATTCTGTAGCCACACCCTATATCAGTACCAGTACAGTAGCCAGCAATGTCTACATTGTGTCCTACATGTAGGCATGTGATCAAGTTCAGACATTAGCCGTTTTCTGGAGTCTTCTTTATGTTCCGGGTTTCCTCACTTTTTCTTCATTTTCCTTACTTCTTCTATGGTTTGTCATAAATGAAATCTCTTATCAACTTTCATCATAGATTATCTGCTTAGATCTTGCAAGTGAAGTCAACAGAGTCCCGTTTGTACAGAGAGATGGGTGAGTTTTATTAAAATCAACAATAAAGTACCGAAGTGTGGCGTCATACCGGCCAAGTTGTCAGGGTTGTTGGTTCCAAATAATTTTGTGCTAAACAATGGCGTGGTGATGGCACCAGCGCCAAACACTGAAATTGCCCTGCTCCAGCCCATTACTAGCCTTTTGACAAGGCCTCGTGACTTGGCTATTTTCCTCGTCATGCTGTGCCTGAGATGAGACTAGCCGGCGACGAAAAGAATCAACACGGCCCGGGTGAACGCGCGATCGAGCGACTTCAGTCGCAAGGCCTTTTGGAACCTGGGTTTCCATCGTCCGATATGAATTATTCACGAGTTGACATTCGTATGCTAACACGCCTACCGAGGATTATCGACCAATCACAACGGTATCTGCGGGGCTTGCTTTCCATGTGATTCGTTCATGGTGCCTGCTTGTCCTCCAGCTTGAGCTTGCGATCGATCGCCTGGTAAATAGCGCTTTTGCCATATCCCGTGGGAAGGCTCACAAATGCATCCTGTCCTTTGAGGACTGAAAGAATTGCCCTCAGTTGTAAGTCCTTGAAAGCTGAAATTTTCAGCATTTGCGAGGCAAATTCCGTGCTTTTCAGCAACAATTCTTCTTCGGACACCATGATTGATGTAGCTTGCACGGGGTGCCGAGATGAAGGCGAATTTTCATACCAAATTTATGCTGACGTCATGCGAAGATACGTTCGCTGATTGGCTCCTACCTATAAGGTAGCAGATCCTCGCTAGGAACAAGGGATAGCATAAGAAATACAGGCCAGGTTCCAAAAGGCCCTCGCGACTCACGTCGCTCGATCGCGCATTCACCGGGCTGGGCGGCTAGTCTTGTTATGCAGCCACCACTAGCTTACTTGCCGAGAAAAATAGCCAAGTCACGAGGGCCTTGTCAAAAGGCTAGCCCATTACTTGAATGATTTCGCGACGACGAGCGAATATGAAGTCAGCACTTCAGTACTCTATAACATCCTCATTTATTCAGTTATGTAGATTTCATAAATACAAATTATTAGTTGCTGTTAATCAGTATGGATGCAGTGATGCTTCACAACTTCAAACGTATCAGATATGTTGTTCATTGAAATGAAAATGTAAAATCACCTCATTAATTTTTATATTTATGAAATAAAATTGACAATATGATGATGCCTTTTAGAAATACTTTACAGTAAAAGTAAAAAGTATTTTAAAGTAAAAGTATTGCCTTACTTTATATATGTTTGTTTCCTTGTAACGAACACTGATCTTTCGTGAAGTCTCCATAACAAAGGAAATTATTTTTCACTGGAAAATAAAGAAAGTAGAAAACTGTTGCAGTTTCAGCAAGTGATTACATGTTTACATCAAAACAACGTAAAGGAAATTATGCACCATGATAATTTAACTAATGTATTGTAATTTGTTATTCTTTGAACATAGTGATTAAAGTTGTGAAATATCTTGAAAATCAGTCATTTCATGAATAATAGAATACCTCATCTAATCACTGTGAATTACTATGCATACATATTTAATAATATTGGCCATTGTTGATTTCAATGGGTTTGCAATGAAATCAGTGACCTTGGATACTTGATTTAAAAATTATTCCCTTTTTTTTAATGTTAACAGGAAGAAACATCTCCCTATTGAACTGGTGAAAAGGGCTCTGAGTATCTTCATACGAACGAAGAGTAACATCAATCCCCGACACCAATTTGCATTGGTGGTGCTGCAGGAGAGTGCTGTATGGGTAAGCTTCCATGTAACGTTCTTTCAAACGGCATCCGCAGAGAGAATATGCTTTGGGGCAATATTTTTGTGCACTTAATTCCTTGCATCATATTCTCCATTTAATTCATTGCATTCTGGTGCTATACACGACAATAAAAGCGGAAAGTACTCCATTTGCAAACTATTCTTGAATAATAACGGCATATTCAGCTACAGTATTGTAATTTTGTACCTTGGACCTGGCAGTTGCACGCATGATGCATACCATGATTTTTTACCCTGCAACTAGCAAAGTAACTTTCTTTTTTTTTAGTTTCTCACAAGTTCAGGGATGTCGCTAAACCATTTTGAGGGGGGGGGGGGGTGTCATATAAAATTTGCTAACAAGTCAACAAAAAATGATTTTCTACTGTCTAAGAAAGGATTCTCTGATTTTCAAATTTTCTGACCAGGATGAAGACTGGTCATCAGTCCAATTTACTGACAGATGCTCCCAAAAATTTCTGAAGAAACAAAAAATAAGTTGAAGTAGACAAATATTTTTTGGAGATATGCTATCAAGGCTAAAGAGTTTCAAATTTGTTAACATGAAATTTGAAATTTAACTGGAAATGTCACACCTCCACATGCCTTTACCCCCCCCCCTCCCCCACTCTCCCCTCCCCTGCAACGTCCCTGCAGAACTAATGAATAAAACACAAAACTATAATCATGAGTAATAGGCCTCATGAATAATCAAGGTCATTGACATCACTTGAATATTTTGAACGGAGACAGGGGGGTGTTGGACCAAATTTGCCAGCAAGGGTAAAAACTGGTCCTCCGATTTTCAATTTTGCCAACAGATGTTTTAAAAAGATGAATCCTGTCAAAAAGGGTCCATTTACAATGCTGACAGAAAGTTTGAAGGAGGGGTATCACACACCCCCCCCCCCCTCCCTTGTGCCCCTTCGGGATACCCCTGATCTAAATTACATTGATAACTTATGTTCCCTCATCATCCCGCTTCTTTGCATTTCTTCCCTACTGCTTTTATTAAAGCTACAAGACTTCACATCTGACGTCGAGGAGTTTCTCAACGTGATGTTTGATCTGACCAGTGAGACGCAGGATTGCGAGTCATGTGACCTCACATCATTGTTTGAAACCATGTAAGTCGAGCTATCACCTCTAACATGGAGAGCATTTCTCTAGTAGTGGATGGATGGAAAGAAATATTTATGTATTTCCACAAGAATGCATTGCGAGCAGGATTAGTGTAGTAAAAATCTAAATTGAGTGTCTGACTGTCTAAATGTGATGCTCTGAACGGGATCTACAAGGAAGTGAAGCTTGGGGAAAATATTCTCCAGAAAGCATGGTCTGGGAACAATGTTGGCGGTATTTTGACCAGAACAAACTACACCAGGAATGTTGATGCCAGAAGAAGAATGTTGTCGACAATTATATGCATGAGATGCAAAGGTACAAATAGAGGGGGGGGGGGGGGTTCAGACTACCAAATACCCCAGCTGTTGAGAAAATATAGAAAAAATGTTTGGCAGTTATTGTAAAAGTTAATAGAATTGCCAGCTGTAAGGGTTGAAAAGTTACAGGCTTATTCATGAAGCCATTTAGAAAAACTTGTACTTATTAAAGGATAGGTATATACTGGAATTAGCTTAACCTAGATTCATAATGCTACCTATTCTTTTTATTTTACAGTGCACAAAAAGTGGAATTGCCAGATATTGAAGACGTAGAGGTATTGCCGCCGCCGTATGTCGTCAGAACACTGTTTTTCTACGGAAGGTCAGCTCTTATTCCCGAGTTTGACAATGGGCGAGAGGTAAGTGTTTATGTGTCTGTTCTGTATCATTTGTAAGAGCTTGAATGGGAATGATGCTAAACAAATTTACAAGAAGAAAAAGGTGATTGTTAGAGATAGTTTAGGAAATCATGCTGCAAAAACAAAAGAAATTGTTCGTACCAGGAGATGTGTTCCATATGTGTGTGAACGTTGATACAAATGAACACGATGGCAGATGACATCAGTTTGTTAACACCATTAGTTTTATTTTATAAGTACTGCATCAATGCCCTGTGATGTATGAAGCTTTATTTTGCACACCCAGCTCATTTTTATCTGGATTATTTTAAATTTTTCCTGAATCTTTCTCTTAAAAAAACCTGGACATTCATGAGCAATGCTGAACTAATTTCTGGGCCCTGTGTTATAAAGAGTTGTGTTTGATATTAATCAATTGCAAGTCATCTAGTAAATTGCAAATTTACTATCGCCCGGGGTGGCACTTGATATTTAAACTCAGTTAAGTTGCAAGTAGGGGTGGGAGTTTCGGGTATTTTTTCAATTCGGGAACCCGACTATTTTTCGGGCGGGTTCCCGGTTACCCGAAAATGATATAACACGAATTACAAGCCAATATTTACCCCTAAGAAGCTACAAACACTGTGGGAAAACTCCTTTGTGTTTGGCAACTGAAATAAACCATTCGAGGAAAAAAAAAACAACAACAACAACAACAACAACAAAACAGGCGGAGGAAATCGCGTGGGCGCAAGACAGGATAGGCATAAGCCGCCTAAATCTAATCTGTAGAAATTGTCTACCGTCTAATCATGCCAGCGCGCCAGCGCCTTAGGTAGTCACGCGCGGTCAACAGTCCCTCGCACATGTTTATCCAAAATACATGAATGTACATGTACTTATAAAAAAGGAAGGGGAATACAAAGAAATCTTATGAAGAAAAACTCGTTTGAGACGATGATCATGATGATTCTTAATAATTTTGTACGGGCAGCTCTTGGGAATTTTGACATCGTGATCGTAGAGATCGAGTCACTTACTCACTTTGTACACAAACTTCACTGTTCACACGGAGTATTGATTTGCCTGGCGAAAATGGCGAGTAGTATCTACACTCCTCATACTCTAATTATACACATTGCGAGTCCTCACGCACGCGGTCATCGTCTCACCGACAGTTTCATTCTCAACGTGTGATCAACCCGCCAATTATTGAAATTCACACACACGTACCACTACTAGTACACATAAAATCATCAATACATGCCGGGTCCTCTCTCTTCGCCAGTAGCACCATTGATATCATCATCGATCATCATAATCATCAAAGACATCATCATCATATCATCATTATCAAGATAATAACATCATCAAAACAATTATCTTCATCAGACATCAAATATCATCATTCATCAAACTCATTATTCATCAAGAAAATCATCAAGCTAACATTTTCTTCTCTGTCCGACTGCAACTTCATCCTTTAACACACACATGCGGTTCCCTTTTGAAATTCGATCTGTTTATACAAAGCGCCTTTCCGCCCAATGCCGCCGCGGTATATGAAAGGAAAAAAGAAAAAAAAAAAAAAGGCGCATACCTTCATTGGCTGGCTGGCATATGACTTGTCATGACTTGTTATTAACGGACCGCTCATGAAATGACGTCACAAGCCCAATTTTATGAATGAAAATGTTAATCGCGCGCACTGTAGACATCCTTTGCTTCTCACAGCCTTGCTTTTCACTTTCGTATGAACAATGAAGGATATTATTTTGGATATATCGTTCATGTACTCTTAATCTGATTTCAGTAATTGGTAACTTCTTTGCTAAAGTTTCAGGATATTGTGACAGTGTCAGATCGTGATCGTCGATGTTAAAAATACCTGTTTAATAGTGTACGAGTTGTGAGATGCCACGTGCGAGTGTGGAGCGACTGTTGAATATGCATGAGTTTGTAAACTTTACGCCCTTTAATCGCTCATAGACTTATCGTTCACTGCAAAGAAGGGGGAAGGGCACTAAATGCAAATTATGTCATGGGTTCAATGAACCAATGAGCAGTCTCCGAATAGCGGCAGTGAGCTTTGCTCTCTGTGTATACGAATGTGTAAGGTTATGTTTCACAGTGAGTTGAACGAATCAAAAGCGCATCACTGCAATGGTGCGCTAGAGCGCTACATGGATTTTTTTTACATGTAAATAGTAAATGGCTGTTCGACGTTCGTCTACCGCCTTGTCGTGTACATACATAGGTGATAATTAAATACTCATTTTCGGGTATCGGTTATCTAATATTTTGACCCGGGTCCCGAGGCTCTCGGGCGGGACTCGGGTACCCGGTTTTTAGTCCCAGCCCTAGTTGCAAGTAATCTGGATCTGTCACAACTCCTCGTCAAGCCCAGTTCAGGAATGACACGGTAATCCTACTAACAAAATTAAGTGCTGCTGCAAAATAAAACTCTTTTACATATAAATGCATAGCAAATTAGGGATATAAAAAAAAAAATAGCTGCGTGCACCAGAAGTCACTTCTGATACAGATTTCTAACAAGCACTATACCTATTATGTCTGTCATTCCATTTTGCTATGGCAGTTTTCTACCATGGTTTACTGTGTCACGCTGAATGAGGCTTAATAATCACACATATATCGACAGAAGGTAGGGAGATTTCATGACAGAGATTAATTGGCTACTATTCACTAACAAGTGACATGAACAAAATGTATGACTAGTGTTTTCTTTTATTTCCCCTGTATAGGCTCAAGTAGCCCTATCCAGCTCACCTTATTTCTTCTTTGATGTATTTTATCTCCATGAACCACCCTCGGAAGACAACTGCTGCAAGGTATTCAGAACTGGTTATTCTGTCTTTGAGATTCGTTCCCCTATCAAAGTGCTTCCGCATTGATTATAAATACTGCTTTATAGTAAAATTAATCCATTGCATTATGTAAATAAATCATATTGCAGGGTCGTCCACATGATATCACTATCAATTGAAAGGCACTTTGATTTTTGTTAACCAAATTCCTGACCTCAGCCTTGGTCCAAACTCTTTACCTAGCCCTAACCCTAAAAACCAATGATAACCCTCATCCTAGCACTATGTCTTCCATTAAAAAATAAAACCTGGAGCAATCTTCGCTGGATCAAATGTTGGATCACCTTTGAAATCCCTTGATTTGAAATAGCAAATTTTGAGGGACCAGTAATATCATACATAAATAATTTTTGCTGTTGTTTTAACTTTCTGCCTCTGCAGGACATCTACGATGTCTTCCTGGACCTGGACAAGCACAACACATCATACATCCACGAGGTTGGACGAAACACACCTCACCTATACAACAAGATGGCATCCCTGGTGTCTCATCCGCTGCAGAGACCAGAACAGGTGTTTGCCTCGTATTCTCTGGACACGGAACAGTGATGGACACCTTGGATTCTGAACAGTGATTGGTCACTTTGAGCATGATATTGATGAGGATTGTGCCTGCAAGGAGTTCATTCTTTCATTGATCATATAGCCAAGGGCCTGACCAAGTGTTTGCCTCATGTGCTCGAGACACGGAACAATGAAAGGTCATTTGGCTGCATGGTGCCTTGGGGAAGTTCCTTCTTTCATGGAGCATCTACCTGAAGATCTGAGCAAGTGTTTACATCGTATTTTCCAGATACAGAACAATGATAGGTCATTTGGCTGCATGGTGTCTTGAGGATTGTACCACAAGGAAGTTCCTTCTTTCATGGATCACCTAGCTGAAAACCTAAGAAAGTGTTCACCTCATACTCTCTGAACATGGAACAATGATGGGACCATTCTTGGTCACGTGTGTGAGACGAAAATTGTTTATTTAAACCTAATTTTCTAGTATTTGTCTTGTAGTAGAAGTCTCTGCATTTTGGATATGTGAATAACAATCTTCCCTGCAACAGATGGAGGGTAATTATAAATGAGAGTATATCATTTTCTTTCAGAGGTCAACATCAGGTCGGTCACGTGTGTGACCTTGTACGAAAAAGGGTCTTACTTGTTGGTATTCAAACCTACTTTTCTCATATTTCCCTTGGAGTGCAAGTTTCCACTTTTCATTGCTGTATGATGGGCTTGTTCTCAACAGTTTGAAAGCAATTTTCCATAAATTAGTGAACATTCTTTTCTTTTAGAGGGTGAAAATTGGGTCGTTCATATGTGTGGCCACTCAAAAAAAAGGGCATTTTTAAATGTCTTATAAAAAATTATGGTTGGGAACTGACTGTTGTCAAAGAAAAGGAAATCTTCTTCATGTAAGAAACTGGTAATATAAAAAAAATCAATAAAATGTAATCTGACTTTCTGGCAATGAGACAAAATTAGATGGTCACGTGTGTGACCGATAGTTTCACTTTCCTAAGAATGGCCCTGATACAGTACATCATATTGCAGCATAGTATCAGGAAGATTGTACCTAAAGGAAGTTATTTCTTTTATGGATCATCGACGACCTGTAGACCTGAGGAAATGTTCACCTCATATTATCTGGACAATGAATAATGGCGTTGCGGCATTGTATTGTGAGAGACTATGGCTGAAGAAAGCTGAGCACTAGATTCATGGATCAGGGCCCTATTCCATATAACTTATGAATAACAAGTTGCTTTTTTTGTTATAAGCCACTGAAATCATGGAATTTGATTGGCTGAGAGCAAATTTGTCATAGATCTGTAGCAGTTCTTGTTAATAACGAGTTTTATGAAACGGGGGCCCAGCCCTAGACCAGAGCAAGCATTTGCTAGAGAGGAGAACGGGGAATCGTTTCCCTGCAGAATAACGTGAAAGGTTCATACCTGAAAAAGGGGCCAGCATGGTAAACATGTGGATCCATTTATCAAACTGAGTGGAAATGGAAGTTACAGCATATGACAAGTACTCAGCTCATAAAAGCTATTTCATTTTAAAGATTTAAGATTTAAAGTGTACAAATCACCTGAAAAAATAATTTGTGTACAGCTAGAAAGTATAAAATCAACCTCAAAGAACTTTGTCTGGTATTCTATAGGTCAACAGTTAACGAGTATGAAGGAAATAGAGGATAATATGAAAATGCTCGCGCGGAACTGAACTCCGAGTTTGGTTCTGCGCAAGCCTTTATCTTGGCGAGCGTGTACGGGTGCGTCAAGTAGTCTACTCACGAGTCACTTTTAAGCTTATAGAGAGTGTAATTAAAATTGCAATATCTCTTTATAGAATTAATATTTGAAGCCCATATTTTGAATATAGTATAACGACATGAAACCTCTAACATACAGAGCAAAATTATTTTGGGTGATTGGTACCCTTTAAGCCTATTCAAAGGGGAGAAAGGCCTATACCCTTATGCTTTCAAGTGGAAAAAATTTAACTTCCACGTCTATCGAAAATTGTATAAGCCAAGTTATTTCTTCTGTCGGAATAGATGCGATGTTATAGAGGTTGACTGTACTCTTTTTCTCTTGACCAATGTTTACTCTTAAAATTATTTTCCTTTGTAATTTTTCTATTCTGTGAAACTTAAAAAAAACTTCATTTCTTTTTTAACTTATACGCTCTCACAGGAAATAGTGATTTTTATGTTGAAATTTCCTGCCATAGTTGTAACTTCTAAGCATTATGCAATGCTATATTTTGTATGCTAACTTGGTGATGTAAATAAAAAATGAGGGGTAGCAGTCTGAACATTATTTAATCTTTTATTCTAAGGAAGGTCTAAATGTAAGTTTATATCACGTGGAATGAACTCTTTTTTATTTGTACTCTTGCACATCCCTAGAACTATCCACACATAAATTTTGATATTTTCCAATTTTTGGCCAAAAAGCTGAACTAACCCCTTGCGGGTTTTGTCAAAAATGAGTGTTTTCCAAAATTTTATGTAATTTGCCCAGATAATCTGATAGACTGATACCCTCCTTTAGACAAGTGGGGTCACATTTACATGTACATGTACCTGGCTTGATGGCAACACATGAACATAGGCCCAATAGACCTGTTCACAAAGTTATTCAAATTTATGGATGTTTCTTTCCTGGGGACCTAGTAACGAGGTATTCCATTAACCTGTTATTAATGAATGAACTACAATACTTGGAATTCAGTTTGCATACATTACTTGTTGCTCTGACATACTTTCAGATTGTCAAGAACAACCTTTGTTTTAAAAGTATGCATAAATTTGAATATATTTGTGAACAGGTCTATTGAAAATGTTCAATTTTTGGCCAAAAATGTTTTTGACAAATATTAAAAAGGGTGTTTTTCCAATTTTCAGGAATTTGCGCCGGATACCCTCTGTTGGAGAAAGTGGGGTTACATTTATCCTGGATTGATGTAAAAACATGAAAGTATGTCCGATTGAAAATTTTCAATTTGTGGCCAAAAACCCCTTGCCGGTTTTTTTTCAAATATAAAGGTCGGTATATCGGCCCACCAACAACAAACTCCACCCTTTTAAAGATTCACACAGACTGGAGGTTGAAATGCTGCATCAACACAATACAATTTATTATGAAAACAAAGGAACATTTCATATATTTTCTCTTTTTTTCAGAAACAATTGAATAGACCACATACAAATTCAAACTATGAATGAAATGAGAACAATGCAGCTTTGTTCAAATAGAACCTCTCAGTGATTGGTAGACAAATTTTAAAAAGAAAAACTAACATAAATACCTGGATAAAATTATTTTCTTACAATCTCACCACAGAAAGTAATAAAAATATTGATCATGCGAGACCCAACAAATTTCTCTATTTCTAAATGTATCAAAATATGATTATCATTAATCATAATGGAGAATACATCTTTCACAAATTATTCTCGCTTATTCTTATCCTTTTTATAAAATGGTGCACTAAAAAACAGATACAGTGAAACCTGCTTTAGCAACCACCTGTCCATAAAGGAACCACTTTTCTTGTCTCCCTTGAGCAGTCTTTATACACAGGTTTCACTGTATGTAGGTATGTAATTGATGGTCACAGATAATTCTACGAGTAGAATAACCACAAATAAAAATCTAACGATTGGTACACAAAAAAAAAAATCTGAATGAGATGCCAAAGCTAACTAACTGATTTCTCCTCTCACCTTAGAATATAAATAATACATCACATTTAGAGTTGCGAATATCACTATCACAACCATATAAAAATTACTGGTCTTAATCCTCAATATCCACTAACAAGTGCATCAAAATGGAACTCTTAAAAGAAGATTAGTGCAAGAAATTACATGATCCATATAACATGGCCAAAATTGCCACGACAGTTATAATGTTAATGATCTCAATAATTTATCGTATTGCTCTTTCAAGAAAAAAAATAAATTAACTGCCAGATTCCCCCAATATATAACAAAACAACATGTACTTACACCTCGGTGCAATGATAGCTTTCTTATGATTGATGTAAAAATGGACTGAATGGAACCGACCAACTATTTGGTAACTTTGGTATATTTCATGAGCATGTACCCAACCTCTCCTACATGTATATCCCACAATCAAATATCTTGCGCAGATGACTTGAAATGGGGACACATCTATTCCAGTCGTAGACTGGAATGATTTTGCATCCCCCAATGCAATGAATGCCTTCCTGGTTCTCCCTCTGTACTTGTTAGAAGGTCACAAGTCCACAGGTAATATATCCTAACTTTGAAAGTAAGAGAGTCACAAGGTTTACATCAGCTGCTTAAAGCCAGACGAGCGTTAGGTCAGTAACACAGATTTAACGCCCTTCAGGCTCTCAACAAAGGACTTAAAAGACATCACTTGACAGAAATGACAGCACAACAGAAAACCCCAGAGCACTTTAATTATAAGCTACCACAGACTAATAGTTACTTGGTTCTGTAAGAAAATATTTAGCAGTTGGACACCACACACATCGGCTGAATGGAAACAAAGTGTACCTGCCCACCCCCTCCCAATTTTCTAAATCATTACAAACCCAGGAATATCATTTCCTTTTATATGCATCTCCCTTTGATATATATGAAAGTCTCTTTTTAGATCCGAAGGTCATTTTACAATTCGTCCCTTGGCACATCTTCTTCTTCCTCTTCCTCCTCGTCCTCCTCATCAAAATCACCCATGTCCAGATCTAAATCGTCCATATCCATGTCTTCGTCGTCTTCCTCGTCATCATCACCTTCCTCTTCTTTCCTCCTCTTCTCTTCCTCCTCTCGTTCTTTCCTTTCCTCCTCGTCTTGTTTATCTTTCATTTCTTTTTCTCCACTCTGTAAAGTGGAAGAAACCAGTTGAAGAAAAGGTTACAAAATGTCTTTCACCTTTCAAATTGTTTAAAATCATGCACTCTCAAATACAGCAATTACTTCAGTGCTGAATTCATCATCTTTTCTTCTTCAAATTGGCAACACTGTTTTGTTTCATTTGTATATTATTATAAAAGTCATGCATTGGTAAAGAATACACATGGACAGAAAATATGTCCAAAAATTCAAAAGTTGCCAATTTGATTGGAAAAAATGATTTTGAACTTCTCAGTATGTTGCCAATTCAAGGTTTTAAAGCTTATTTTATCTAATTCACAGCCACAAATTTCACACATACTACTCAAATTGCAGTACTTGCATCTGAACATTAACATACATTAATCAAACAGAAATGAACTAGATTCAAAAGTAACAAATTGAGTTAACTTAAAGTGATTTGGTAACTTTGCAGAGGCTTGATAAAATCTGAGCTGCCTGGCCTTACATGCCATCAGTGTATGTAATATGAAGTAAAAATGAAGCCCACAAAAAAAAAAGCACTTCAAAATCATGTGCTTCACAAAAGTAAACATATGCAAGTGACCGGAAATGCCAGACTCATTTTCCCCCATAAACTCAGTGTTAGACTAAAGCGTATGGCCATATGCTTTCGTAAATGGGAGCATTCAGTCACAGATATCTTGATAATAGCATTATATATTTGAAAACCTTTCTATGCCTGGCTATTTATTCATCCTTCTGAACATCATTATACATGACAGATAGCAAAATTCAACAATTTATGAAATCAAGCCTCCACAAAGTTACCGAATCCCTTTAACAGTATCATCCTAAAAACGAGATCAAAACATTTGAGCATGATACTTTTCAAATAGATCATTGTGGAGAAAACAATTATTTACCTTTGTGGCTTCAAATAATTCTTTTGCTTGTTTCTCTGCTTCTTCCAGATCATCTGTTATAAGAACGTTGTCAAAAATTGTTCCTGATTTAACCTGTGGGAGAAAACAGAACAAAATTATATTGATAGGCATCATTCAGACATCTTTACTAGAATGGTGAAACCCTTGTCTGATGTCAGTCCATATTGTATGTGAATTCAAAAGCATTGCCCAACAATGTCGTCCAAGTCTTGCAAAGTACAGGGGAAACTGTTTACAAAGAACACTGCTGTAACATACTCTCATTATGACAGGGTAATATTGCCGGCCACATCTTTTTGAATTCTAATGGTTTTGAACCAACTAAGTTACAATACTAGATGCATGAATGTGCCTATACACAAGCTTTATAGCTGGAATTAAGGGGGGACATGCGATCATGCATGTTTATCAGCATCTTGAACATTATGCACGATCATATCAGCATCGAACAATGTCTCATAGAAAGGTAACTTCCTTTGTCCCAAGTGGTTTGTTCTACAGATGTTTCACTGTACAAGAAATCTCTTCAAACAAAACATTTTCATGCCTAGATAAATTCAAGAGTAAGCACTGCCAGGAAAATCTAGGATCGATACATGTATATCCATACAGGGACTAATTTACCTACTGAAATTTGAACAGCAATTTCAGTCATCAGACAAATATTTTGTTTAAAATTCCAGAGTTCAATGTAGCAAACTGCTACACATCTGTAAATTTGTGTGGTAATCATACCCGAAATGCAGAGCAAAGTGCTATGCTATACCAAGTAAATTATTCCCTGCCATACAAGTAGACTGCTTAACTGAAATGCCCTTTGTCCTGTGAAGTAGCCCGGTGAAGCCCAACCTTTCACATTTTGATAAAACCATTGGGGGGGATTGAATAAGGAGTTCACACAATAGGGTGTGAAACAAATGATGTTGTACACTAACCTGCCATAAATCAAATCCAATAGCTCCAAAGCTTGAATATCTGTAAAGGTTTTCATCGGCTTCATATTCAGGATTCTCAATCTCTGGGTGTACCCATTTTCCGCTGTAGTTGGGGTTGTCGATTTTCTTTGGTGCCCATTCGCCCTGTGGGAAAAAAGGAGAACAAATTGGTTGTAAAAAGATGGACGGAATTTTAAAATGCAATGACACATAAAATTTCACCCCCAAAAAAATTATCAGACAGCTCTCCATGCTATCTCGTCCTTGTCCTGAGCAACTACAGAATACCACACTGCCTAGCTGTAAAATAATTTATCTGTAGCTACATAGCAGTGAGAATTAACCTACTTAGCCCCTATTCATATTAAAATTAAAATTACATCACAGCCAATTAAATAAAATTTAACAAGAGTTGAATACAATTAAAGAAGTAAATTATAAAGATCACTCAAGGGAGATATGAAAAGAGGTCATTATATGCAGGGGGTCTTTATATACAGGTTCCTTTAGTACATGTTTCAGGGAGATCAACTTTTCAAGGTAGATGAAGAATGCGGGCTTATTAGACAGGTGGTCTTTGTACATCAGGGATCACTATAGCAGGTTTATTAAACTGTGAGTGGAAATTCCAAAGTGGAATCATTTTTCCAAAATGGGAATGGTTGGCAGTTAGTGTTGGAGGGGCAAGAAGTGACGTATATGGGAGATGTCGAGAAGGTTGATAGGTTTTGTTATCTTGGGGATGCAATCAAACAGAGGTGGTGGATGTGAGATTGCAGTGGCAAGAAGATGCAGAATGGGGTGGATGTAATTTAATGGACTGGTCTCGATCCTAGCTGGTAGAAGGTTTACGATGAGAATAAAAGGCAAGATCTTTAAGGCTTGTGTTGGAACAGCGATGGTATATGGCGCAGAAATTTGGAATGTGAAGACACAACTGTAGAAAAAGGTATCTTGAGAGCAGAAACAGCCATTGAACGGAAGATGTGTGGTGTGAAACTGTCTAACAGAAAGAATAAAAGTGAGCTCATGGAAAGATTATCCTGGAAGAAACTGTTGTGGACATGGTAAAGAGAAGTGGATTGAGATGGATGGGTCATATGTTGAGAAGGGAAGATGATGAACCTGTGAAAAGAGCATGAGATCTGGAAGTGGATGGCTTAAAAGGAAAAGGAAGAGCAAAGTTTACATGGAAAGAATATGGTGAAGAAGGAAAGCCAGTAAGGTTGGTCTAAAGAGGAGGATGCTCAAGACAAGAAGAAGTGGAAGGAGGGAGTGTCATGTCATGAAAGTAACGCCTCATAAGAGGGAAATGCTGACTTTAATACATGATAATGATGATGACTATGTATGTGTCAGAGGAACTCACCTGGTATTCTGGGTTGTTGATCATTGGTGGTTCCCATTCTCCGTCCATCTCATCATCCCAATCCTCTGGCTTCTCTGCGTCAGGGTCAGCAATGAATTCTGGCTTTTCCCAATCCTGCAAGAATAGATATCACCAGAAAAACATGATAACCACATCGGTGGTGTAGTGTGGGTCCAACCACTGCGAGGGCAATAGCATCATGGGTGGGGGAGGGGAGGGGGGGGGGGGGGGGGGGCACAGGTCTTGTTAGCTGAAATTCAAATTTACAAGGCCACCCATCACGGTGGGGAAGTGGGATGGGGTCGCATCACCTTTTCATGTTTTCCCCTCCCTTTCTTTCCTTCTCTCTTTTTTTCTTCTTACTTTTTCTTTTTTCTCCCCCTTTTCACCCTTTGATAAGAAGGGAGAGGGGGTTGTACCATCTTCTTTTCACGTTTCCTTTCCAGTAGTGTTGCAACGAATCACCGAAATTTTGATTCGATTCGATTCGGGTTCGTTTGATATTTTTTCCCCCGAAATTCGTTTCGATTCGGATTCGGAATAATTATTATTTTTTTAAATAAAAAGTCGGAAATCGCCTTTACATGTGTGTTTTTCTGTTTTGACTTCCTTCTTATTTAACATGCGAAGCGCGGGGATCCGCGATTCTTGATTATTCACTCGAATACAGAATTACTGGCACACAAAAATATCAAATTCAAATAATTAATCTTACTTGTGATAGCTGCATCATGGAACCTACGTTTGTTCATAATGCGAGAAATAAAGGCTTTCGTCGTGTATATATATCCGGTAGACAATTGCCAATTTGATGAGAGAAAACGTTGCACCGATATCAATGTGATGTGGTTATTGCAAACACTCGTACGAAGTTACAAACGCCCGTATTCTATCCTGGTCAATTATACAATCATCAAATTGACGGTGCGATAAAATTATCGCTAACTCGGTCGCTAACTTCAGTTTTTTCTCTCGCGAGCGACGTTCCGCTTTACCACTGATCTCTATGGAAAAATATTCCTATCGTTCCGAACTAAATTAGCGACTAGTATTTTATCGCACTGTCAATTTGATGACTGTATAATAGACCAAGATAGAATACGGGCGTTTGTAATTTCGTACGAGTGTTCGCAATAACCAGATCACATTGATATCGGTACAACGTTTTCTCTCATCAAATTGGCAATCTTCTTCTGGACACACGCATTATTTCTAGCAATGTGAACAAACGAAACAAACGTGGGTCCCATGCAGCTATCCAACGTAAGATTAATCATTTGAATTTGATTTGAATTTGATATTTGTTTGTCCACGATTTAATTTTGCATTAAAAAATTGTGAATTCTCAATTAAATGCTGTACATGTAGTTCCCAAATCTTCAGAATCTTCCGAATCTTCCGAATCTTCCGAATCAAGCAACAAAATTCGGATTCGGCAGGATTCGTTTCGACAACGCAAATTCGCGAATTTTCAGTTCGGTTCGGAAATTCGGAAACAACACTACTTTCCAGGAAAGTAAACCCTAACATTTTTAAACTTGATAACATTTCGGGATTGCCGTTACAGGAAAGTTAGAGGATGGCACAACCGAACATCAAGCAGGTTGGAATGAAAGAAGGTTAATTCAATGACAAGGGATGATGAAAACTGACAAAGAAAGTAACATAAAGAACTAAGTCACCCTTACTGGAAATCTTTGAGATCACTACACCAATTACCTGGTGACATAACGATTCTATGACACACATTTCCATGACCATTGCTCTGCGGTAAATTGCCTACAATGATCAAATTTTTAACTTCACCCCCGGGCCCACCCGTATACCTAACCCTAACATCTAAACCTAACGTAAAATCCAATGAGAACCCTAAACCTAACCCTATATCTTCGACGAAATAAAGCCCAGAGCCAATGTCTCAGGACCACATTTCTGTTGGATCACAGATACAACATTGCCTCTCAAAGGGACCAACCCCTAAACCTACCTCAGGTTTGGTGTCTTCGGGGTCATCGATCTTCTCGTTATCATCCCAGTCCTCAGGCTTCTTGGCTTCGGGATCCTTGATCATCTTGGGTGGGAGGAAGTCCCAGTCTTCCTCGAGATTGCCGGCTTGGGACTTCTTGTTATCAATACGGACCTCGTAGGTGTTGTCTGGCTTGACGATCAGGGTGTAGAGATGAGTGAACTCATCATCCTGTCACAGAAATTAGGAAGAGGCAAATACTTTGGATTAGTCAATGAAATAGAATCATTTTGGGGTCTAAAATTGCACCCCCCCCCCCCCATAACAAAAACTATTTTTTGCTAGTTTCCCCAATTTTCCCAATTTTTCTTTTTAAAACAATAATACTAGATGAGGTTGTTCTTTTTTTTTTAAATATTCACAGGTATTAAGATAATATGGAATTCAGGTAATTTAACAGAAAATAAATTTTCGAAGAATCCAACAAAAAAAGTTCAAGACTATAAATAAATGAATGTTGTATTAAATAAGTTTGGTGGAAATTGGATAAAAGCTGAATTATGAGCAACGAAAAAAGAGGAGGATGTCCAGTAGTTGTTCCATCCATGTGCATAACACGTCGTTTATGCATGCACGAGATCTGTGGTTTTCAGCAAGTGACATGTAATTCCATTACCACAGCTAAAGATTCGCTTTAAATTAAAGCATGAGGCAGATGTTATCAGAAAGCATTTTTCTCAGCAGGACTTGCTCAGCCCCGAAAGATGGTTTGGTTTTATGCCATTTCATCATTGCACATCTGTTAAAAAATCAAATTTGTGCTCTGTTAATGAACAACAAAATGTAAACTGACAAGTCTCATGAGAACCAAAAGGGCATTAACTCTGTGTTAAAGTATAGGAGTTGACGCCCTTGTGCATTTCACTCAGCAGATGATGTGTTAATAAAAATCAGAATGCATACCTTGCAACGAATGTCCTTCTTGATGAGCAGGTTCTTTCCCTTGTAGTTGAAGATCACATGAACCTTCTTGGTACCAGGTCCACAGATATCAGGTCCTGTCAATTCAAGAGCAAGAAATTTGTTTTAAAAGAATGAAAAATGTAATCAATTTGTAATGTTTGATTCTTCAATATGTTACATAACAGCAGCTAGTGGTTCCTGTTACAAAATAGGATTTTCAATGTATACTCCATTACATTGACCATAAACCTGGGGTGCGTTTCATCAAGTGTCTTGTCGGTGATTTTTACCGACAAATTTGCTCTCAGCCAATCAGATGCAAGAATTTCAGTAGCTTATAACAGTTATTGCAACTTGTCATTGATTAAAAGTTTTATGAAACAGGGCCCTGGCCCCGGACCCAGCATTATACCTAACCTTGACCTATACCTGACCCAAACCCAATAGTAACGCTAGCCCTAGCCCTACATCTTTTGACCAAAATAAGGCCTGGAGCGAACACCACCAGAGCATGCGTTGAATCACTAAAAGCCTGTGACCACTGAGGATGTAAGCTGGATTGAGGAAATTAAAGATTAACCAAGGTGTGATTTCCTGCCTTCAGATCACTGCGGCCCCACCCTCTCCTTTCCTTCTAACCATCCAGGAACTCACAATGTCAATTAGGAAGAATCAGAGAAGTCTTTAACCCTTTATGTTACAGGAACAAGGAAGATATTCACCAGTCCTGTCCATCCATTATATTTCTCTATTACTCAATTCGTTTTTAGACACTGCTCTTATGTAATCCCATCAATACTCCCTTCTGTTATTGACATTCTCAAATTAATTGGTACAACGATCTATCGGCAACAGTAATTTACAAAATAAGAACATGATCTTGATCTTTTAGCATTGCAAATATATTTCTAGGGAGACTATCATTTACGTACTAACAGGAACAAATGATTTGCAACACATTATCAAAGCAGGCTCTTTGACACTTGCTCCTTGGTTAATTTCTAACACTTGACGCTGGACTCAATGTTATATCTATCCCAAACCTGAAGCATCAACGTAAACCTAATCCCAGCTCTAACCCTACTATCCCCGCTTTCACTCAAGGGTAAAATTCTGTAAAGCTGATTAGTTTAAAGAGTTTTAAACTAATCAGCTTTACATACGATGTCATTCACACAAAAAAAATTTCGATGCAATCTTTCGAGATTCAATGCTGATTAAATACACAGTAGGGCCATTCACATAATAATAGCAGGTCATGTCAATCAAAGCGCGCGCTCGGTCTTAGCTCTGCCCAGTTAGAGACGTATATCCGTTCATACACAAAATCTCTTGCCTCCTCCATACAAACTTTGTATCTGTACGCTGCTCTGACCCATCTTTAGATCGCGAGTTCATATCTGTACGAACATCGTATAGTTCGATGTTCACACGGAAAATTTGCTTTAAAGCTGATTAGTTAATCAGCTTTAAACTAATCAGCTTTCCATACGATGAATTTTACCCTCGTGTGAAAAGGCTGTATCTCTTATGAAAATAAGCCTATAGCTTAATACAGTGTAAAAAAAAAACTTTGGTCCACAGGAGCTCTTTTTGGCTTTGGTGTTGTAAAAGTGTGATTTTTATTGGGGGTGGGGGGTCATTATTTTTATACCCCAGCTCTTTTTTACTTGACCAGAGCTTTCCAGAGCTAAATTGCTCACTGCTGCTATGTATTCATTCAGTGGAAATAATCAAATCATTACCCACACAGCACAGAATTTTCACAAATCTGAAGGTATCTTTCGGCGAAAATAGTGGCTGTTTACTACTCGCAAAAGTTTGTGGGGTGAAAATTTCTAGCTTAACACCATGATGCCAAGGCAAAATTCGTATCACAGAATAAATTTATAAAAGCACCGTATCTGCCTTACCGAACATGATGTTGTATGGAGAATCGCCATGCATGTCTTCTTGGTCCAAGTCGGCAGCAAAGATCTTGACGTAGCCACCTCCGCAGTCGATCTTCTGCTCGTGCTTCACAGTGAACTGGACGATAAGGTCCTTGCCCTCGTTACTGAAATCGGTGAACTTTGCTGAGATGCCGTAGAACTTTGCATCCTGGCTTGTCTGGAGACCTGTATTTTAGAATTTTAGGAGAATTCTTTGGTCTGAGCAATCAGACTTCCAGTTTAAACTTGTGATCTAGGTGAAAACACTTCTCAATGTACATCCCATAACTAGGTAGTACAATATCACTGAAGGCAAATTATGGACACTCTAAAGACATGGACTACTAAGTTTACAGCACCCTCAAAATAGTAAACATTTATATCTTCATGGGGACTCTTTTAAAGTTCTGAGCAAAAAATAAAAAAACAAAAGTCTGAGTAAAATAAAAAAACAAAAGTCTGAGTAAAAAAAAAATGTGATGTGATACTTCAGCTTAGCATAATTATGTACTAGTCCAACATGTCAGATCCCAATGTTGCTCACGAAAAGCACAGGGTCTGACTAGTTTGCAGGCACAAACCCTGGTCAGTCGTAAAAGAGTGTCTGCACTGTAAGACTACCATAGGCCCTGTACTATAGCTGCTCCTGACACTACCAGTCGGTAGCTGGCTTAGGCTTCTCTCAAGACACAATGATTTTTCATAAAGTGTCAAATAAGGGTCTTGCTTGCAGACTAGGGTCTGACATGGATGTGCACTTTGCTATGCGTGCAAAGTTCATGAAAATATAAACTGGATACACCAGGAAAAACCAAGAAAAATTTGTCAAACTCATTCTTTTTTGCACACTTCTACTGCATTTTCCACTTCAAATTTACTTAAATAATCACCTAGTTTCTCTATGAAAAAAATTACTTATCGCAGTGAAAAAGATGGAAAGTGCAGTAGCAGAGTGCAAAAAGAAATGAGCATAACAAATTTTCCTGTTTTGTTTCCAGATCATATCTTTTATGAACTTTGCACGCACAGCACAGTGCATACTCATGTCACACCCGTGCTTCACATGGGCGGCATCATGAGAAGCACCAGCAGTATTCTTACCCTTATCCTTCTCAGCATCTCCGTAAAATTTTCCTGCCGTCCACTTGAACTTGCCAGCATCACTGCCCTTGTGTTTGGACTCTACCCAGCGACCTTCCCAGCTATCTGCAAAGGAATAGGATGGGGAGATAAAACACATGGCACTTTAGATTTATACTTGATAAATCTGTTCCTCAAGACATCTCAACAAAATGTGAAACACTGTCTGAAAATATGTGAAAGATAATTTTGCAACATACAAAGCTGGAGGCTAGTGCACACGCAGTACATGTATGGAGGTGGATCCTATTACCGAACACTTTTCAGAAAATCAACCATAGCAAATAAAATATCCAATGAATACCTGTCAAACTTACATAATGAATGCTTAAAGTCCTACAGAAAAAGAAGTTGGTGGAATTTGAAAAAGACAACATAGATTTATTACTATATACCCTTCTGAGCGAACCCCTTCCCAAGGACGCGGCGTTTGGTTCCTTGAAAAAGGTATTGTATTACCGAACGTGTGCCCCCTATGGGAAAAAAAAGATACACAACCTACCCTGATTTGGGGCCAACGGGGTGATGACTGGGGGGGTGACGAGAGAGTAGGTTATAAGATATTACTTATGTTTTTTTGCCTCACTTTATGATCTTCTGCCCTGTGTTCTCTGTGTCAAATAGTATTAATAGAGGTCTACCATCTTTTTCAAATAATGCGAAAAAAACCCTGTTATTATTAAGGATAGAGGCATGGGATCTACTAATTTTCAAAGATTTTGGTCATTCACCCTGCGTAAAATAAAATTGATGAACACATTTCATCTCCACCATGTCCTCTTTCAGTATGTTCACCTTAATCAATTCACAATGATTCAGAGACCCGACTACCATGACTACTGCACTTCATTCAGGCATGTCAATTTATCCGAATGTCTGAAGTTCCAGAACAGTTAGCCTAGATCTACATGACACACAAGTTCACAAGTCAACCTCCTTTCCAATTCCACCACCACAAATTCAAACAGTTCAGACAGAAAGTGAATAGGTGAAAATCGACCATCAATTATTTCAAAAAGGCAGTGTATACAGCCACACGCGTGTGGCTGTATCCACCGCCCGGCCTGAGGATACAGCCACACGCGTCTAAAATTCTCTGCGAGACTCTGCGCAGCGCGCTAGCAGTGCGGCACATAGCAAGTGCACAGCATCAACGATGTGTACATTTATGCAACAGTACTTGCAAAACTTCATCATGAAGGTTTTATCTCTTGAAATTCACTGACATAGAAAAATATACAAACAATATTTTTACTTCATTATCATCTGACAACGAAGTAAAAATATTGTTTGTATGTTAGTGAATTTCAAGAGATAAATCCTTCATGATGAAGTTTTGCAACATGTACCGTTGCATAAATGTACACACATGGCTTGTGCTATGCACTTGCTATGTGCCAGCACGCCGCGCAGAGTCAAAGTGTCGCAGAGAATTTTAGACGCGTGTGGCTGTATCCTCCGGCTAGGCGGTGGATACAGCCACATGCATGTGGCCGTATGGTAGAGACACACGGGTGTGGCTGTATACATTACACTGCCTTTAAAAAAATCAATGATGAAATATTTGTTTGGGGTTTTTGTCACGAGACCAATTCCTAAACTTAATAAGTTCTAAAATCAGTAAAATGACTATATTATGAAGTCAGGCATAATTTTTGCTTGGAGTTGGAATGCAATATTTAAAATTTCAAACAGCTTCACTATCATCAGCTGAGCCTGAGACCCTGAGCTGCTAGCTGAGCCTGCTGAGTCTGAGACGTATGCCTGAGCGCAGGCCGCAGTCATCACTTAGCTCAGCAGACAGCCCTCTCAAAAGATGTACGGTACGGGAGTGGGATGGGCACCATCCCGAAGATCCAGGGGGAACTCACCATCTTCGAACTGCTCCTGGAAATAAATTTCTGCATTCGTGAATGCAACAAGCATCAAGCACAAACAAGCCAAAATTATCCTCATTTTGAAGTTTTAGTGGTTCTGTATCACCAGATATGATATGTATAAGTGCCGCCGGCTAAGTACAGAGAAAAACTGCACGATTTAAACGTGATTTCACCTAACACAGCACCTCTGTTATGATGGTGGACGTACACGTGAATCCGTGGCCAAATGTCGAGCTGTGATTGGTTGACTGGAAAGGAGGGTCAAGTATTGGCCAATCACAGCGGACCACGCGGCGGCGAAAGTTCGTGACCCAGATGCGGAAGTTACGAAGCCTAATCCTCATCGAATATCCAATGAAATCACTACAGCAAGTATACATACTGACTAACGACATGTGGCAATAGAGGAGGAGGTTGATTTTACTTAGTAGGGTGAAATACTATATGTAAACAATAGCTTTGTGTCAAGTGAACGTAAATACAATTGAGCAAATTTTTATGATGTTTCCTTTTCCAGCATCTAAAATTTTAATTGGTAGGTCTATTGGTAGGCTGATGCTCGTAATTAGGCTATTTCATCTCATTTCTTGTTTATTTATAGTCCTCCTTTATGGGGTATGTCTCATGAGAATGAGTAAAAAGGGTTGTGTTTTTCAGTGAAAATTTTTCACCATCAGACGGGTAACTTGGGGATCTCGTTTAGGGTATCAAAAACAGGAAAATTCTGAAAAGGGGGTATCAAACTAAAGTAAGAGTGATGAGAAAAGATCCTCGAAAAGGGTAGGAAATTTGACAGTACATTCGGGAGCCGATCAGGAGCAGCGCCATACAAAGAGGTTGTTTTCTATTTTTTCAATGAAAACATCATTCTGTAATGTGTTCCAAATTGAATATTTGTTCTTAAGACTTCAACTCTTCCCAAGTTTTGGCCAAAAAAGGACCAAGGAGAACCAATCCTCGAATAGGATGTACTATAAGCTTCTAAAAAAATCCCCGTTAAGAATCTAACTTCAAAGTTTCACCGATTTCTCTGAATCAGGGTATCATCTTGAACCTTTCGACTTATATCCTCGTTTAGCCGGCCGTGGTTCTCAGAAAGTCATGGACGCGGATGCCTTACAGGCTTCATACTCCCCCCCCCCCCCCCCGGCCCCCGGGGTTTAGTTTGCTTTCTCTCAGCTATAGCCCTCCCCCTCCATTGCCCTAGCTCTCAAGTTAGTCTTATATATCTCCCCGTCTCCCTCCCCGGCCCTCCTTTCGGCTCTTATTCTCTCTTTTCTCTCCTGTGTTCGGAGCCGTAGCCTGGCCTATACGGCGGGCCCGTTAATGATTGGCGTACGTATAGGCTGCAACTGCATCGAAAAAAAGGGGCGGGGGAGAAAAATGTCACAGCATGCACGACGACCCCGCCCCGCCCCGAGGCTGCTTCGCTCTATACACCCCCCCCCCCCCCCCCCCCCCCCTCTATAGTAGGGTAACCTTGTTAACTTCGTATTACCCCGGCGATCCATGCGTGTCTAGGCCCAGCTACATCATATAACAAAACAAAACTACGAACAAACAAACAAACAAACAAACAAAATGATTCACCTCATGATCCTCTACTAGTCTACTATGATTGAGTTCTGTAGTATTATATTCACAAAATCAATATCAAATATAAATATTGATATCATTAATATCACCTATACTGTTATCAAAGTGATCTTCAGTGTCTATCATGAGTACCATACATATACATATATATATTCCATATATATTCCATGTATATATGAAGATAGAAAGAGGGACTGGGATAGACATATAGTAAGATAGGACAGAGGATATAATACGATTAACCTTGAACCATGAATGTGAAAGATGTGTTTGGAAATTCATAAACTGATTACTCTTACAAATCAATTAGCAAATAAGTATACATTCAATATGAATACTGACAACGTATATTTTTAGAATGAAACAAGGCTAATTCACATGTGAATTTCAAAGACAAATATGACTTTTTAGAGAGGTCAAACTATGATTTACATCTTTATGACATAAAACCAGAAGATGAAAAAATAAATCATGCATATTGTTCACTTTATGATACTCATGATGATAGACACTGAAGATCACTTTGCAATATTGGTGATATTGATATCAATATATAATATAAATGAAACTAAACAGAGCGATGATTATGCCATGACAAGAGAAATATAATCGATGGAGTTTCCAAACTTTTTTGAAGGGTTTATATTGTATATATACTTGACTTGTTTAATGTTTTGTCATTTTTGTAAACAGGCATCCCCAATCACAAGCACTGTTATGCTTTTCAGGGACCATGACTCCTTCAATTGAACTTGAATGTTTTTCTTTTGTTTGTATTTTATGTAACAAATCAGAAGGAAATGTTTATAGCTGATATTGATTATAACTGAATATAATACTAAAGAACTCAATCATAGTAGACTAGTAGAGGATAGGTGAATCATTTTTTGTTTGTTTGTTTGTTTGTTTGTTTGTTTGTAGTTTTGTTTTGTTATATATGACGTAGCTGGACCTAGACAAGCATAGATCGCCGGAGTAATACGAAGTTAACAAGGCTACCCTACTATAGGGGGGGGGGGGTTTAGAAGCAGCCAGGGGCGATGGCGGGGGCGTCGCCTGCATGCAGTCACTTTTTTCTCCCCCACCCCCTTTTTACGGTGCAGTTGCAGCCTACGCCAATCATATATATATAAGCATATAAACCCCTCAAAAAAAGTTTGGAAACTCAAGTGTGATCGATTATCTCTCTTGTAATGCCATAAATATCGCCATGTTTAGTATCATTATCTGTGTTTATTCCTCTTTAAAATGATACCACATTTTGTTATGATTTCGCAGTCATGGAATGTGCAGTACATCAAAATAAAGGGCAAGGTTAAAAAAAATGAAATATATGATATTTCATATAATAAAATACATTAGGAAAACGGATGTAACATAAGAAAGTTACGGCATTTTGAAGTTTTGCATTATTTCTTGAAACAGTGATATGGATAACATGGGCCGTATGCAAATGAGTGAACCGATGATGTCACACACTCAGTTTTCGTTATGTATTTTATTATATGAAATATCATATATTTCATTTTTCGCTTCAATAATGTAAAGCATGGTTTGACTTCTTATGGAACATGTAAAATCATCATTATTGTAACTTATTTTAGAGAGATTCTTTATTCACGTTCATAAAAACTGAAATATTTGAAATTTCATATAACAAAATACATAAGGAAAAGTGAGTGTGTGACATCATCTGTTCACTCATTTGCATACGGCCCATGTTATCCATATCACTGTTTCAAGAAAATGCAAAACTTCAAAATGCTGTAACTGTCTTATTTTACATCCGATTTCAATAAAAATGTTACTGTTATATGTTTGTCTAATTTTACTTTGTTTATTCAAATCAACTTGATATAAGTGTGGATTGGCCTTTAAGTTACAGCAAGGAGTTAACTCCTTGGTTAAAAAGGTATAAATAAACTTTCTATAAATGAAACTAAACAGAGCGATGATTATGCCATGACAAGAGAGATATAATCGATGGAGTTTCCAAACTTTTTTGAAGGGTTTATATTGTATATATACTTGACTTGTTTAATGTTTTGTCATTTTTGTAAACAGGCATCCCCAATCACAAGCATTGTTCTGCTTTTCAAGGACCATGCCTCGTTCAATTGAACTTGAATGTTTTTCTTTTGTTTGTATTTTATGTAACAAATCAGAAGGAAATGTTGTTTTGAATTGAATTAAATTAAGATAATAATAATAAAAATAAAGATTAATGTGCATATCTCAAGAGGATTAAGCGCCTAATTATAAATTGCTCATGACAAATACATGTGGCGTATCTGGACTTTGGCGGTGGGGAGGGGGGGGGGCGGGGGGCAAAACATCCGAGCCGTGAATGGCGTCCATGTGTTTTATAGGCTTCAGTCTCATTGGTCACACTGGTGTTCAATGAATTCATAGTTATTAGGGAGCAAGCGAAGAGAGCGAGCGAAAAGTTTGTCTTTTCATTTTTTTTAAAGAATTACAGATTTTGTGCAGGTGAATTATAACAGTAATGCATGTACAATGTATTCATTTGTATGTTGAGCATATTTCAGATTGAATTAAATTCATACTAACACTGGAACGGCGTTCAGTTTTGTCTATTGGGGCCTATACCAATGATATACGAGCTGAATGTAGTTGCCCCTTTTCTTTTGACTGCTGAAGTTTCGACATCACAGTATTGCGGCCTCGCAGAAGATTTTAGAAAAAAATATCCATGATTCATGAGGTTTTCAATCAATTTGATTACCTCCCAGTAATTTAATCTCTTAACTGAATTTTTTTTTTAAATTATCAGTTGGAGATTTGTAAGGAGAGGGGTAAACTGCCCCCTCGAAATACACTAGTGGTTCCGACATGAGGAAAGGAACTTCGACCCCTTCCCCCTTCCCCCATGCACCTCTTTTACGTATTGCATTTCTATAACAGAACAAAGTCGACACGCGTTTTCAGAAACACCCTCAAAAGTGTGATCTGTAAGACTGAAGAAAGTAACATGTATAATTATACATTATCGCACTGCAACCGATCGTACATTTTCTTTGAAATTTTGAACATTGAAAAAAAAAACACTATTCTTCTCACTTTTCCTTTATTCAGGACGCAATATTAACGTAACTCTGAATGAGTATAACATGAGAGAATTTAGAAAGGCAACCGAAAATTAGGATTTCTCTTGATTGTTGCACCTTTAAAAGGGAGACTTTGGGCAATTAAGATTTAATAAGATCTTGATCAAAGGGAAAGTCCATCCTGATATCAACTTGGTTTTAAAAGAAGCAAGAAACAGATCAGTGAGAGTTATAAGAAATAAGAAAGTTGTGAATTTTCGAAGTTGTAATCAACCAAACACAGATGGGCAACTCTGTGACGTATCTTACGAGGTCATTTCTTATTTACCCTAGCTGTACTGAAAAAAAAATCATGAATTTCCATTTTCTTTCTAAAAAAATACTTTATCATACATGCACCCTAAATACAATCATTTCACTTATGCTTTTACACAAAAACTGTATGATTCAAATCTGTTCCCTCATCAAAAACAAAGAAAATATAAAATTATCGGAATTTTTGTGTACGGAGCAAAATGGGAGAGGAGCTCACAAGTTGCCAATTTGTGTTTGGTTGATTACAACCTCAAAAATTCACAATTTTGATATTTCTTATCGGATTTTGCTCTAACTTTCATTGATCTGGGGTTTTTTTTTGTGTGTGTGTTTTTTGTTTGTTTGTTTTGTTGTTGTTTTTTTTTGTCTTTTTTGTTTTTGTATTTTTTTTCCTGCTTCTTTTAAAACCTAATCAATACCAGGGTGGACTTTCCCCTTTAAACCTACATGCTACAAGGAGAAGAGCAACGTGTAAGAATTGTTAACCCTTTCAAAATTTCATTTACTATTTGTTCGTCATAAGGGGCGCTACTTCATTAGATCCTGAAGTGGCATACGCGGAGCAAAGTAACCGAGCATTGATTTTTTTTTTTTTTTTTTTTTTATTTTACACCAATTCACAAACACTATTTCTTATGCACTTTAATCAGATTTGGAGGCACACACAATCCTTATCTTCTTTCTCTCTCTCTCTTTTCTCTTTCTCTCTTCATGCTTTTGTGCCCCCTTCAACTGCTGCCTGGAACATGTGCCCTCTCTGCCCCTTCCTCCCACATACGGCACTACTGGAGCAGATTATCTTAGATATGCTTGCATCTCACTCATATCCTCTCATTCGACTTAATTCACTCTCTCTCTCTCTCTCTCTCTCTCTCTCGTTCTTTGCATACCCCTCCCCCCCCCCCCTCTTTCCGCTCTCTCTCTAGAATCCCCCCTCTCTCTCTTTCTCTCTCTCTCTCTCTCTCTCTCTCTCTCTCTCTCTCTCTATATATATATACATCCCCCCTCTCTCTTTACATATACATGTATATCTCTCTCCCCCTCTCTCTCCCTGTAACAGTTAACACTATAATAAACCACACACTGATCTTTGTGTATTATGAAAAAAACATAAAAGCATATATATATTTTTTCATCATAATCGTTCAATCCATTAGTTTGGGAGCTAATTTCACATGAACTTCACTGAATAATGACATGTTTAATTCCTCCTCCATGCATAAAAAAAAGGGGGGGGGGCATGAAAAGGCCATTTTCCATACACTGCTGGTATTGGTGTTAATCATACAGTATAGTTATGCAGAACACTTATGTAACTCTATGGTGTTAATGCATACAACTTTCTGCAAAGCTTTCATGAATTTGGGGGAGAATATAATCACCGTAATACTGCACAGATAAACTTTATATCTTCATCCAGAGAGGTATATGTACATGATAATCAATGTTTGAAATCAAATTACCGGTCTTGTCCATCATTCGTAAATATGTATGTCTCCTCTTATGTACATAATATACAACAACAACAATAACAATTTTCCCTGCAACCAAAACTAGAACAGGTTTCAGATCGATAATTTAATGTTGGTTAAAGTCAAGGGGGTGGAAAAATACAGTTCCACTATTTCATTTTTTTTTTTGTGGTACATGATACGAGATTGAAACACAACCCCAGAGAAATTCGCTTAAAACAATTGCATTTTTGAGATATCGGAAGTTCGACGTTGAATTTTTGGTTCATCCTGTATTTTATATATTTCTTTGATTGTGGCTCAGCCTCAAAATGAAAAATCGCATAGACGAAAGTGATACTGAGTTCAAAAATCAGATGTAAGTTTTCACTTTGATAAATTTGAAAAAGTAAGAATAATTGCAAATCCAGAATGATTATTTAAAAGGGAAGCTGATACAGTACCCATAACTGTTATCGTCCCCTTATATTTCAGAAGTCTATTTGAATGAAATCAATAATCAATTTGGAGTTTGACCATCTAGACGCACAAAAAAAATATATTTTCACCCAGTCATGACATTGACCAACACCAAGTATTTCCTTCTAGCCTGCAAGAACTCTATTTCCTAAATATGAAAGAAAAAAAAATTGACATTTCTACAATGGTAACAATATGCACCCAACAACTTGCATATCTTCAAATAAAGAGCATACAGAAAATACAGTGAGCAAAACAGACTACCCACCGCACAGAACTCACTTACAAGTGAATGAACGACAACTGCACTTTTCGAGCCTAACCCTGTGGAGGAAAAAAATTGGTACAAAAATGGTCCCTAACCCTTTCTAATTGAATGTCTCCCCGAAGACCAAATGAAATTCCTTGATAAATCATCTTCAACACATTCAAAATGAATCAGACTAATACACTGCGGTATATTTTTATCTCAATGTCTAATGACATTTCCATGAGGTATTGTAAAGTCAGGGGTCATGATGCAACCCCCCCCCTTCAAAAAAAATTTTTTTTTAACCCATATTTCATATCATGCATAAATACAGTTTTCCACTGTAAGCAAGGATGATACGGACATTTTTAAAAAGAAGCACAATCAAATTTAACTTGCTTTCCCTCTTTTAAAATTGAATCACATACATCCCATACACACATACAAAATTAAGAAATCAGATCTACATAGGAAAAAAATTCGTTTAAAGATGAGATTGGAAGAGCTGTGGGGAATCTAAGCTCCTATGCCCCACCCCCCACCCATACAACCCCATCCCCTATTCTGATTCTGCTACTGTATATACCTGACCTATCGGTGGTTAAAAAAACACAAATTGTCTGTTGAGAGGCAGAAGGGCATTAACTCTGTGTAAATGGATACCGGTTCATGCGCCCTTTTGGCTCTCAGACTTTGTGCACCTATCAGAATAACCAACTATGGCAACATGAATTTTACAACATCGGTACGTAACATGCAATCAAAATGCAGCATAAATTGAGAGTGGGTTTTCACAAGGTATGATCGTTTGCCAGCACAAAAAAAGTGGTATATCTCGCACATCTCATTACATGCTGGGCACGTTAAATAAAACATATCACCGAAGTCAGGCCTGCTTTAGCCACCACCAGTATAGAAAGACCACCTGCCTATAGAGACTAAACATTTTTCATTTTCTCATGAAAAAAGCATTTCTCATTGAAACATGTGCTAAAGTTAACAGGTACATGTAGCTTAAAGACCACATGGAATAAGTTACCTTCACATATCAAAAGTAGTCCTTCTTTTAAAGTCTTAAAAAGGAGGTTGAAATCACTATTACTGAATAATAATAATACTTAGTTTACTTTACCCAAGATCAGGCTTTACTCTTACTTTTGTTGTATTGTTTGTTTTTTGCTTTGTTTTGGTTTGCATTTATGCATATAATATGATGAAGTTTATGTTTATGTCTCCTCATTCATGCACTATTATACCGTGAATGTTCTACAATTTTTTTGTAAAATGTACTTTTTTTATGAATGGATGAAAAAAAATGGAATGAAAATGAATATAGACCACTTTTCGCGTCCCCCTCCGATGGTCCTTCTAGATAGGGTTGACTGCATCCGTTCCAAAAAATATGCCGACATGCCACAATATCTGGAAGAGGTTGGTTAGCATTAACTTCCATCATTAGTACAGCAATTAAACTAATTAATAAATGGATACGTTATACACAGTTACTTGTAAGCATCAACAAATACATCATAAACCACTGTTAAAGCCCTGTATTTCTGGTCATTCGTTGAAATATTCAAACTTTAAGATATACTATACAATCAAAAGTAAACAAAAATACCTTGTACAAAATAACACTGATTAAATATCAATTGCAAAATTATTCATCACTTCTATAAATCACCACAAAACTATAATCTGTTTCCAGTTATAATTTAATAAATACATTTCAGAAATTAAGGTCAAAGGTTAAATCGCAGGTCACCCGTATTTTGTAAGCCATCATGATACCAATTCAAATTTCTCACTTGGTTTCAGCAAGAGTTTCATTTTGGTATTTCTCAGGTTTGAACAAAACCGTCACCAAAGAGGTTACATATTATCAACAACGCTAACTACACATATTCGTTAATCTTGCCACTATTCCAATTAGCAGAGAATCCTTTAAAGCCTACCACAAAACACCGCAAAGTCATACCTCATGCTAGTAACTATCACTGGTTATACATGTACATACACAAGAACCATCAGGAAAACAACCATATACCAACTAAACAATTACTCTTTCCTCATTTTCTATATGTGGGACTACACAAATTCAAGATAGATCAATTTCCATCACCCCATCCTCCCTCCCCCCAAAAAAGAAAAGAAATAAAGTTTGGATTCAAACAAAAATTTGCAGAGGGCCTCAACATCATAAGGATTATTTCACCTCCATTTATGAGTTGAGTTTTGAATTACTCTGCAAAACGGAGGAACTGATTTATTTGTATGAACTATGAACCCACTTTAGAGACACAACATTCCAAAATTGATTATACTTCTTAAAGTGAATTGGTAACTTTGCAGAGGCTTGATAAAATCTGAGCTGCCTGGCCCTACATCCTATCAGTGTATGTAATATGGTGTAAAAATGAAGCCCAGGAAAAAAGATACACTTTAAAATCATCATGTGCTTCACAAAAGTAAACATATACAAGTGACCAGAAATGCCAGACTCATTTCCCCCCATAAAGCGTACCCCTGTACGGTTTCGCAAATGGCAGTATTCAGTCATAACTTTGTATATTTGAAAACCTTTCTTTGCCTGGCTATTTATTTGTCCTTCTGAACATCATTATACAACACAGATATAAAAATTCAACAATTTATTAAATCAAGCCTCCACAAAGTTACCGATTCTCTTTAATCTGCTGCATAGTTTTTGTGGTTTTTTTTTTAATTATTAGATATGTAATAGTACCAGTGATCAATTTTTCCTTTAAAATGCAAAATGGAGAGAAGTAGGTTCCAAAATGAATGAAATCTCATAATTCAGTGCATGAATTCCGAAAACAGACAAGAGGACCTTGTCGGCCATGCTGGTTTCAAATTCTTTTGGAACCATGAACAAAATAATGCAGAACTTCAAAATGTAGAGGGAAATGAACAAATGACACTCAAACATGCATAGTCCCACAGTATAGGGAAACAAGGAGAGTATTCTACAAAAGCTCCATATACCATAGCAAGCAATTACCCCTTTTTTTTGCCATTTGGCAGGATTTCCATCATAGGCTCTTAATCTTGTATCTTAGCAGAACATTCCTTTTCAAAAATCAAATCTATTAATTCGATCACACAGCACATTGAAAGACCACAATCCAATCACAACCAGGATAAATAAAAATGTATAACAAAGTAGTACTACAAGGTTGAGATAAGCAGATAATGATTACACTTGTCAATTTTGGTATCACACCATCAAACATATATTAGGATATATAATTCAGATTCAGTTTTTTCGTTGGTCTTTGTAATTATTACTTATAAGCTAACAATTTCAAAATCCATATTTTGATAGTCATTTATCAGCGCGTTGTTGCTGACTTCGTATCAAATGTGGTCAAAGCATAAAGCATTCTTGATAACTGAATAAGCATCATCTATGATTGAATAAAATTGATTAACTATATGACATTCACGATAGACAGCATACATGAGTTGAGTAAGCCCTTGTTCGCATTTGACGCTGTAAACCAGCTAAAAAACCAAAACAACAGTGGCATAATGAAATAACATAATAATAAAAATACAGAAGATCTGTAAGACTCCAAATTTGCTGCATGAAGCCATTTTTTTCTTCACCCCAACTTGATACTCAATTACACATAATATGGTTTTCATTTTGCCACTGTGGTTTTTTGAGGCAGTTTACGGCAGCATGTGTGAACAAGGTAATAAATAGACAGTTGAGTTTTGGTACAAGGTGAACGATAATTTGTGAGCCTTCTCATCCTTTTCATGTCAGTTCTACATTGTAGGTCCTGTTTCATAAAACTTGCGATCAATAACAAGTTACAATAGTTGTTATAAGCTACTGAAATCCTTGCATCTGATTGGCTGACAGCAAATTTGTCATAAAAATGTGGCAGTTGTTACTGATAACAGGTTTTATGAAATGGGACCCTGAAAAGCATATCATAGAAGAAACGTCCCCTGAAGAGGACAGCTCTTCAAATGACCTCATATTCGAAATGTGACGAGAAAGAGCTGAAATATTTGGACAAAACTTTCATGCCAGGGGAGCGTTTCATCAAGTGTATTGACTGTGATTTTTACCGACAAATTTGCTCTCAGCCAATCAGATGCAAGGATTTCAGTAGCTTATAACAGCTATTGCAACTTGTCATTGATGACAAGTTTTGTGAAATGGGGCCCACATGTGTGTAGTCCTATACACCTATTTCTGAGTGCTGTGCATACATGTGACTTTCAGTAAGATTAAGTCCATTTCTTTATCACTTTGATGATTCCAAAACCTCACAGTATGCACCAATTCTTACGAAATCAACCTTTCGCAGTTGCTCCCGGTTTCTTTCGCAATGTAATCACATGACCAGAACTCAACTTTACCATGAAGGAGGTGATTTGTGCAGACAAGTTTGCGTTAACATTCTGTATTAAAACATTGACCTACAGCTTCCGCAGTGTCTTCGCAAGTCACAATGGAGCCATTCCAATGAATTGAGATGTACAGACCCATTCTAAGTCAACTCATTTTAAAATGACCCCTGAATAACCCCAAGATCTCTATTCAGTCTTATTCATCTCTCCCCCCTGGTTGATACAATTGAAATGAATTAATTTCCTGAATAAGGTGTTCAATTTTTCTTGCCAATATTAACAAAACTAATTTTTCGTTTCTTGTTACACAAATGTTTTCTACATATACTCTTTAGATGATTTTCTACTGGTGATAGATAAACTACGTTGCCTAATGAAGCCGATGAACTTTTACATGGAAAAGTGAAGTATAGATACAAGTACTTACAATATGGCCGTTGAATGACTTTAAATAGGAAATTGGCAAGAAAATGCTTATTTTTCTCTCTAGCAAAAGTTGATAATATACAAAGAATAAAAGGGGGAAGATGAAACTTGACAAAGAGGCAGTGACAAATGTACTGGAAATAGAATTATATATTTGTCACATTGTTATCTTGCATGTCACATCACCGTGAGTCTGAAGATAAAAGGTGGGTGAATTCAACATTGTTACTTTCTTCGACATGACGCTTACATTACAAGAACACAAAAATATATCTATTCAACACGATTTTTCTAGTGCCATCGTAGACACTGATTTTCTCTACCGACATATCGATATAAAACCATCTTAACGTCGACACTGTCAACATTACTGTATCAATAAACTGACAAATTTCTGGTAATTATTTTACCATCCCCAGAAATCAGTGTTAGTTCAAGAGTTCCCAAGAAAAATAAGTGTGATAGTATAATTGTTTTAAAAAGAATTAATGCCTCATTATATTTCACCTTCATCAAAATTCTGATTTGTGTAAGCTTACCACGAAAAAAAATTTGACACGGTATCAGGTTTCTTCAGGTGACATTGACGACGGCCCTAGAATATACCCTGTATTACGTATTATTACTTTATCAATAAGACTTCTGGTTTCCAACAACCAATTAACAAAGTTCACAAAGAAATGAAACGTCCCCTCCAGGACTTTAATGCAGACATTCACCCAAAGCTCACAAAGATCTCAAACAAAATCTAGACCAAGTTCTACACTCACACCTACAAGACAAATTTTTCCATAGTCAAGAGCTAGAACTATATTAAAACCAAAATTCTCGACAAAAATGTACTATTCAAAGCTAAATTTCTCTTTGTACATTCGTAAAGACTTTCTTTTCTGAGAAAACTCGAACAAGATAGTCCCAGTGTCCCTGAAGTCATTTTACAGTCTCATCAAAAATTTTGTCATTCACCATTGCTGTATGATACAGTACTGACCTTGTGTGTAAAGCTTATCGTACATTATATGATCTGACTGAGATCAGATTTTTGAAGAAATCACAACTGCATAACATATGGAACTTTAAATATATATGTAATCTTTCTTAATATGGAGGTTCAGAATACAACAAGTCAAAATGTCAACTTGACATTGGTATGAAAAATCCATTGGCGTCCTTTAGTAAAACAAACATATATCTATTATCAATTAAATAGAATTTAGTTACGAAATTATGACCATTAAATGACCAGATCTGACTGGTCTGGACTGGTATTTACCAAAAACCTCAGAATTGAGTTAAAGCCTTTTTGGTTTTCACACATGGCACAGGGAATAATTTACCTGGTATACCATAGCAATTTGCTATGTATTTTGGGTATGATTGCTACACAAATTTACAGATGTGTAGCAGTTTGCTACATTGAACTGTGTAGAATTTTAAACAAAAGATTTGTCCGCTGACTGAAACTGCTATTCAAATTCCAGTAGGTAAATTATTCCCTGTGACATGCTTTACGCTGAATTAAAATCATATGTGTAGAGTAAAGTTAAACACCACCCTACTTATACTTTCCTACCGATCATTGCACATTATTTCTTATTTGGAGGTGGTACCGGATCACCAAGCTACGGAGCTGTCTTTGAGAAGTCGATGAAGTGTAAGAAGTTGCCTTGTCTCTGCTCGTTCTCAGTTTTACGCTGAAGTATTAGTATCGTGTCAGCGCACTTCTACGTAAGTACCAGATCACCAAGCTTTGGAGCGGTCGAGGAGAAGGTAATGCAGCACAAATGAACTGCCTTGTCCCTGCCAGCACTCGTTTACAGTCTTACATCAAATTATCAGTCCGGTGTCAGCATTCTTCTAAGTACCCGCCCCATCGGAGGCGATACGTCCCTGTCCGCCACGTGACAGTCTGGCTAACGGCACCCTCTAGAAAGTAGAAGATGGTCATGATTTCGCGGTAGAACCAGGCCAATAAGTAGTCCACTTTTGTGAAGTTGAGAGGACCTCTCTGTGTAAGCAAAATATAAAATACAAGAGAAATACAAAAGAGAAGTTTAAGAAAAAAATGTTTGCAGTCCATGAAACAATTATATGATACATTATCTCAGCAAATGTTGTTGTTGTTTTTGGGGGTAGATCAACAAAAATTTGAAATAAGAGAGCAATGTTCACTTTATGTCAGAATTATGTCCAAAGCCTATACTGGTTGAAACGATGAGATTGATATTTGTAAAACCTCAAAATTGAGTTTAAGCTTTCCTGGTTCTTATCACACGAAACAAAAAAGTGTTACAAAATTTTTGACAAAAACAATAAAATCATATCAAATTTCATGATGACAATAAGAATAAGCTAGCAACAAGAATGCCTCAAGTGAAAAAAACTTTCTATTACTTGTCAAAACAATAAAGAGTGACAACCCTTTAGAAAATATTTGGCAGGGATTTTAAAAAGCCCTGAATTATTCAGATTCTCCTCTTCTTTCAGATATTGAAAGTGAAATTCATCGGTAACCTCGAGGCACATTTTTTTATAAGCATGGAAAAATAAAACACCATATTCCATCAAGTTTCATTTTAATTTCCTTTGAATGTCACTCATTCACATGGAATATAACCAGCTCTGAACATAAGACAAGACTGAAATTGTTTGGGAACCTAACAAGAAAATCATGAGAACAGAGGTCAAATGACAAATTTCTTACAGAATGAACTTTGGAGAGAAAGTGGGTACCGTACATTACATCCTGATGCATCTTATTTTAAGAGGAAGTCTACCCTGACAGTAAGTTACTTTTGATAAAAGCAGAAAACTGAGAGAAACAGACTGGTAGAGAAAAACGTTGAGAAAATTTCCATAAAAAATAAGAAAGATATGAATTTTTAAAGTTGTCATCCATAATGGTTACCTGATCAAAGGAATGTTAATTTGAATTTAAGATATATCAAAAAATACTCTCAATTACTTTGTAAAACCGACCGATTAAAAAAAAGTGCAATACCATATTTTATCAACATACTGAATGATTATCATTCTAACAATTCTTAAGCATTCATCAGAATTGAGTTTATATTTGGCAGTGACTTTATTAACCAGATATCAGGCAACCATGATGATATACTTTTACAGTTGCTTAACCCTAAGTTGATGTATTTGTTTTGTATTTGAATAGAATTTCAGTATATTGATTCTCACATTTATTTATGAATTTGTTTTTCTTTTTATGTCCATTTATATCTTTTTTGTAACCTTTTATACATGTATATTCTGTGCAATTCGACTTTTGGTCGCCAGTCAGAATCCAATAAAGACCTTTTTCAATTCAATTCAAAACAACCAAATTGGCAACTCTGTGGCATAACTTTTGAGCACCTCTCCCATTTGCTCTGTACTGAAAATGTCAAAGATTGCCATTTTCATGACTGTCGATGAAAAAATTGATCTTTTTCATAGAGGGGTGCGTAAAGACATGTGACAATTCATATATCTTGGGCAAAGGAACAATGAAAGTTTCTTTGAAAAAAAAAATTGAGAAAAATTATGAGGGTTTTTTTCTTTCAGAACAAACAGGAGAGGTGCTCAAAAGGTACATCACAGAGTTGCCATTTTGTATTTGATCAATGACAACTCTAAAATATAACTTCCTTATTCTTCTTCTGATCTTCCTCCAACTTTCACTGACCTGGTCCTCTCCTTTTCGGATTTCTTAAAGATCGACTTTGAATTAAGACTGCATTTCCCTCTAAGGGCTGGTCAGATCTCATCAACAACGACAGCAATAAAAGTGGTCAGATCTCTCTGATTTTCGCAACAATAAAATTGTTGGTTCTATCAATCAAACACAGACACTGTCTTTATCCCTTCTTCTGCCAATGACATCACATCGAAGGAGTGCAATTATCGGCTCAGAGATTTTATCTTTGAGGTCTGTCCTAAAAAAAAAAAGTTGCTGGGTGGGTGAGCGATCTCCAACGAGATGAAAAAATTGTTGGGGGAGGCTCACTAGCATAAATTGGCAAGGTCTGACCTACCATAAAGATTACCTACTCATTTTCCACATAAACAACGGCTTGGGGAACGATTTATTGTTATATAGTTCACTGCAAATATTCAAAAGGAGACTTAAGAACTTTCTTCTGAAAATGTACTAGGTAATGTGCATTTTCCCCAATTTAAATTACTCTGTAGTTAGGCAATATTTTGGGTGAATTTTAATGTTTCTTGTATATATTTTTGTATATATTTGTTATGTATATATATACATATATATATATATATATATATATATATATATATATATACATTATATATAAGCTCTGCTTTTTAGTCGGCCCTCCTTCCCTTTCATTTTCACGTTATTTATGTATTGTGTTGTGCAATTTGAGCTACATGTTAACATGTAAATATGTAAACTGTATTTTAATATGAAAGTTGAAAGTGGAAAATAAATGAATGAATAGATACTGCTTTCCATGAGGTCTGACCAGCCATTGCTGCCCTTCAAGGAGCAAGGGTTAGTTGAGCTCTTACCTGGAGGACTTTGAGCTGAAAGTAATCCAGGATAAACCAGAGAAGGGTGTGGCTGATGAACATGATGCAAGGATCCCAGCTGAACAGGTGGTAGACGGCCCACGAGACAGCAAAGCCCAGGACCAGGCACTCTGTTATGGGTTCCATGACGAGGGTGGACGGTACTGTGCTTATTCTTACCATGGTCCATCTGGGAGGAAGCAAAATATTTTATGTTAAAACACAGAACTTTTGCTACATGAAACAGAGTGCCTTAAGACCAGGCACTCTGAGATGGGTTCCAAGATGAAGATGGATGGTTCTATGCTTATTCTTACCATGGTCCACCTGGGAGGAATCAGAATATTATACTGTAAAAAAGGGAACTTTTGCAACATGAAACGGAGTGCCCAAGATCGACCAGGCACTTAACAGAGTGCCCAAGATTGGCCTGGCCTGGCCTTAAGACCAGGCACTCTGTTGATGAGGGTGGATAGTACTGTGCTTATTCTTATGATGGTCCACTTGAGAGGAATCAAAATATTATCCTGTAAAACAAGGAACTTTTGTGACATGAAACAGAGCGCCTTAAGACCAGGCACTCTGTTGATGAGGGTGGATGGTACTGTGCTTATTCTTACTATGGTCCACCTGGGAGGAAGCAGAATATTATACTTGTACAACCAGAAACTTTTGCAAATCTTGACCACTCACAAAATGTGAGAAAGTTTCATTCACAAGAAAATATCTGGTGTCATATAATAATCAGAGATGACAGCTAGTTTTACCTAATGAGCATGAGAAGAGACCCAACAATTTGGAGCCCTATACGTATTGCACAATATAAACAAATTGAGTTAGACTGACTTGTGACATCTAAAAACTTACTGTAAACCCAGAAAATTTTGCCAATTTTTGATGACAGCTGTTTTCGCAAATAGAAATTTTTGCAGATTGCCAAAAATTCAACGTTGTGTCGGCTGCACCTCGTTCATTGCACGGCATGAATATTTTGTGAATCTGAATCGCTCTCAAAATTCACAAACATTTCATGCATGCAGAAGTTTCTCCTTGTACAGATGGCAACAGGAAATGGCCGGATTCACAAAATCAGGCTCTTCCATTAGGGCATATGATTACATATATATGTTACCCTGGGGTACCAAATGAAAATTCGCCATTTTGTTGAACTTTTCAATTTTATTTCAGGGCTGTAACCCTGGGTTACCAAAATGTGTGAAATTATTTTTGGTATGCTTTATCAACATTCAATGCTCATTAGGTAAAACTAGCTGTCATCTCTGATTATTATATAACACCAGATATTTTCTTGTGAATGAAACTTTCTCACATTTTGTGAGTGGTCAAGATTTGCAAAAGTTTCTGGTTGTACAAGTATAATATTCTGCTTCCTCCCAGGTGGACCATAGTCTTGTGCTCCATGTTCTTGTAAAAAAATCTCATAAATGCTACGTTGAAAATAATACACGTAATCCCGATCGCGATGGTTACCTCCATTCCTTACCGCGCACGTAGACAATAAACCCGTACGGTATCGTCTGGGTAAATTTTCACAGGCTGCAACTGTAAGTATTAAAGTGTACTCAGCAACATAATGCGTACGTAGCAGCTAGCGAGTTTTGAAGCTTGCGGTGCAAGCAAGTGTAATCCATCGTAAGGTAGAGATCGATGGTGTAATCCTGTACTGTACTAGCGCGGTAGGGACCAAGGTAGCGTGCATACAAGCGCTGTATGCACAATGCAACGTACACCAGCGAGGCAGCTGCGGCACCGTGATTGCTCTGCAGTACGGTTGTACTTCGGTTGGACACAAGATGGCGCTACACAACGTGGTACTCCGGGGTACTGCATGGTGCATCATATGCTCCACTGAGACTACATTTGGCTCCATCGAATCCCTTTCCCAATTTGGAGGAGAGCCTCGAAAGTCAGATGATGTTATAAAATTCCTCCAACCCACCAGATTTTTCTGTCTGACTACACACTAACAACAAATATAGTGAATTCAATCATTCAAAACATGGCACAAAATTCATGCTACAAATGAATAACATCTCTGTACATGTCTCAAGAACTTTGTATTCTTGGTGGGAAGAACATTTGGACGCAGAAAAACGTACCTGACCATTCTTTTCCTGAATGACTTTAACGACGGACAGCCTGAATTCTGCATTGCAGGAAACAAACTCAGCCTCTGCTTCAAACCACTGTAAATGGAAAAGGAAATATTTTTGGATTAAATAAATACATGTTATACATCTTTTTCAAAAACTGATGAACTCTAGGCAAGTTTTCATCAATCATTTTAGTGCTTCAAAAGCATATAAAATGTATAATCTTCTATTTCTCAATTGAAAAAAACAACAAATAGTGTGATGATGGCTGTTTATTTGGTCAGCTATAAATGGGAATAGTAATGACATAATTTAAAATGGCTAAATACACCCATCCTCGAGCGACAGACTCTAGAGCATTTTTGGCAAGGAAAGCCTTGGATGGGGGGGGGGGGGGGGCTATATAAATAATATATCTATATCGTCGGTGGGGTGATAACTCATTTTATGTAATTTTTTCTTCTTCATAATTTTCTAGATAAGAATTAATTTGATGTTCTGATAAACCCATGTATCTGAAAAAAAATACTGCCAAAAGAGATCTGTAAAAAGGAAAATCACAAATGCACTTCCTGTCTTAAAGGGAAGGTTGAGTTCTGGGAAAGGTAAAAAATAATTTGTGAGCTTTCTCATTCTTATTATGTTAGTTTGGAAGATTGTCATAGTAGATATGTCCCCTGAAAAGGATTGCTCTTCAAATGCCCTCACATTCAAAATATGACAAGAAATAGTTGAAATGTTCGGGCCGAACATTGGTGTGAAGTCCCATATACACGTACACATTTCTGTGTGCAGTGCATGTGACTCTCAGCAAGATTGAGTCAATTTCTTATCATGTTGGTGATTCCAAAACCTTACAGCATACACCAATTCTTATGTGCTATATAATCAATCTTTCTCAATTGCTTTGAGACAGTTTCTTTCACAATTCAATCTTATGACCAAAACTTAACTTTATCTTTAAGCGTGAAAGCTTTTTTGCTCTCCTGAATATATACAGATATATATATATATATATATATATATATATATTTAATTCAGTTCAACAAATGATGACAGATATCCCAACAAGGAATGATCATAGAAGAATGATCATCATTGCTCATCATCGGCGCCAAATGTAACATAAGGAAGGTGACTGGCATATTCATAATTTTATTGTATGCTGTATGTCTTTATCTTGGTTTCTGATAATCATTCTTAATCTCTACCACAAGGTCTTGTGACCAAGCATGGTAACACCACAACAGAGTCATCATTCATTTTCTTTTTTCTTGAACTCTTTTCATTACATTGTGTGAAGAAGTGTGCAGAGGAGATAGCAGGCGTGATTTATACCCCTAATTTGCCTCATTCTGGATTTTTGACAGGAAGTGATTGACTTATAAATCACTGGCTGTTCTAATCAGGATGCGCTGACGGCTTCACACCTGATCCCCAATATAGGATGTGACAGACGCCAGTTGCAGAAAAGATGTCAGGAATGAGTTGAAACTGGGGTACAATAAACAAAACTTGTCCATTTGATTGAGGTATTAAAATGAAATGGGTCGATAGACAAGCAAATTCAGTTTCCACCTGCCCAGTTTGGACCAGCTACTGTAAAACCAAGTTGCGAATAGAATGGGTTGAAACCGCGCTACTACAGTCAACTGACTTGCCAATTCAAATGGGGTAACCAAAGTTTGTTGATAGGCAAGCAAATTCACTTTCTGCTTTCCTATATTGGACCAGCCACAGTTAAACCCAAAATTGTTGCGACATGAAACTTGCAGGAACCGTCGTGACGGTGATTTTCACAGCACAAAACTTTCACGAATCGGTGTTGGGATAGTTCTGATTCAATTATTTCCCAGCATGGAACTTCTGCAAACCTTAACCTTCCGGTTTATTAGGCAATTTATAAATTTACCTCATACTATCCGTCATTATTGACACCTCCAATGTTTAACATCCATATATTTGTATGCATACCTACCTTTTAAATACAGCTATGCCCATGTAATAATCTTCAGAAATATACTTGGCGAAAGCTATCAAGCCTCCTGCTTCCTCCAAGATGGATTTTCTGACGATGTTAAGCATTCCTGAGACGCAGTTTACTCCAAAAACGCAAGCCGTTATGTACATTCGGGCATGTGCTCCACCAAAATAAACCTTCAGGTAAGAAATGGTAAGGAAAGTGTGAATTAAAAAAAAAAAACATCAAAGAGTTGCCATTTTGTGTTACATCATGAGCATGGATCTTTGTTTATCAGATTAGCTCAACTTCATGTAAGATTTAGAGCTTCTAAATTACCCTATTTTAATCTTAAAGTTTACAATTCAACCATGGAACAACTTATAATTCTGGGATAGTTTGTCTGTTTACCTAAGAGAATCATACAACTTGCTTTTTTTCCTAAATGTTATTCAGAATAGATTCAGAGCTTCCAAATTTGCTGTTTCATTCTGTTTGAGTTTACTACAGTGAAACCTGTCTATAAAGACAGCTCCAGGGAGACAAGAAAAGCAGTCTTAATGAGCAGGTGGTCTTTATGGACAGGTTCCTTTAATACATGTTTCAATGAGAAACACTTTTCAAGGGAAACAAAAATTGTGGTCTTCATAGGCAGGCGTTCTTTCTATACCAGTAGTCGCTAAAGCAGGTTTGACTTTATTTGACTATGGAACAACAATGCTGGGATGGGGTTTAGCCCTACAACCAAATCATGGCATTAAGGTTATTCAAAATAGATAATAAATAATATTGAATATTTAGGAACACTAAAAACAGAAAGTACCATAGCGCTTACAAAATTACAGATTTGAAAAGAAAAGACAACAGCAAAAAGAGAGACTTTAAAAAAGTAAGAGATTACATTCAAACTTTATATAACAGCAAAAAGACAGACTTTAAAAAAGTAAGAGATTACATTCAAACTTTATATTACTGGGGAAAGAGATATGTTTTAGGGATCTTTTGAAGATTCACAGCTTCTAAAGTGGCTGTTGTATTAGTTTGCTATTTGACCATGGAACAACTTATAATTCTGGAAAGGTTTATCATTTTTTTTATCAGGATCCTAGGGCTATTTTCTTTAAGTTCATTCAGAATAGATTGAGAACTTCAAAAGTTCCTATAATAATTTCCATGAGATTTTGCTAATTAACCTTTACAAATAATTCTAGGATGGTTTATGGCCCTTTAACAAATCATGAGGCTATTTGTTCTGAAGGTCAAAGGAAAGCCACTTACCTTATCTAATGTTGACGAGAAACCAGCTCTGTCATGGACGAATGGAAGGCCATGGACCATACCGACATCAGGCGACATCCTGGACACCATTTCAGTCAGTGTATCGGGTGACACTAAAAGAACAAAACAAACAAAGTTAAGATTAAACTTGAGTACTGGTGTAAAGATGATATTTCGTATACTGTATGGCTAGAAATAGTTTAAATCTTTGGACCAGATCTTGGTGTCGCATGTTCGTGTAGTCCCACATACCCATAGCCCTGTTTGATGTTCTTCATTGTTACTTATTTCAGCTAGACTTGCTATGAATTTGATATTACTAAAATCACCAATACACAATTACTCCAATTTTAATCAAACAAGTAGCATGAGAATACAGTTTCTTTCACAATGAACTTGTATGACCAGTCCTCAACATCACCTTGGATAACCACAATCTTTAGATTTGTTGTGTAACTTGTGCCATCTATATTTCTAAGAGATAAGACTGTATTTTGAATTTTCTAATGTTCTTGACTGATAATTCTTGATAAGGCTGATTTTGCAAATTTCCAACTACTAATAGAATGTTATTTAATTGTGCACACACCTTCCAAGATAAATCGTAAGAAAAGTAAAGAGGCAAATCTAAATTCAAACCTGTTGATGTCAAGCCCTGTGCTTTGAGAAAAATGTTATGATTTCTAACAAATGCCGTTTTTTCAAAGAAATATTCTAAACTTCCGATAAGAATTTTTTCTTTTTTTATATTTCATATAATTTCATATCCAAAATATATAATAAATTTGTATCTTTTACGTGTTTAAATTCTACACAAACAATTTCGGTTGACAAAATCACCAAAAGCTTAATCAAGCATGTCTTATCACGCAAAATGGCTACTGATAACAAAGGTTCATTCATGAGGAACTGGAGACAGCTGATGAAATAATGACTCATTGTTACATGTAGTTTAATGGACATTGTATGCAGGAGCGGACAAGGACGGAAACTCTGTTGAGGAATTTCGATGCGACAGGCCCACTCAACGTACATGTATAAGATCGACGGGCCCTCAGATCACAACGGACCAGACCTCAAGCCAAATTATTAAGCGGCCCAAGGAGAAAAAATTCCCCAAACTCCCAATGGCCAGTCCGCCTCTGATTATAGGACAAAAAAAAGTTGATTCATACATGATAAAAATTGTTGGATACCACGCAGCAGCGTATCCACCATATACAGGGGATAGCGTTATAGGGGGATCCCTGCCCTATCCCGTACATTCTAAGACAGATTAGTAAATAATTTCACTATTTAGACAACCATGTCAAAGAGTTAAATTGTGCCTTTTATGAATGTAAGCTGTATTCAAAGTTTAAATCAAAAGTTTTAATTTCACACCCGTTTTATCAGACAAACTTAGACTATGTACATTTACCTGCCCAAATAAAGTGCCACTTTCAGTATTGAGAAACACACAAATGTACATTATTGCAATAATACCCTAGATCAATGTACAGGGCAAAAAGTGGACAAATATCTTGTACCTACATGCCCGTGATAGGATAATGCATTGAATAAGTCTTACCACAGCACGGCAACTTTTAACGAAGATATGTGTGCATTTATTTCATTGATAAGGTTGAGATAAAGGTCAGCTCACTACTTTTGTTAAGTGTCTGGACTTTGAGTATTTGCGTAAATCGTATATCCTAAGGTGAACGACCTATGAATAATTTAGTACATGTAGCTATCCTAGTTTTTGCTGTGGCCTGAACATTATGGTGAAATACTTTGCAGTCCTTGAAAAATTGGAGAGTGTTTATTTTTCTTTCTGGGTTTTTTTTTTTTTTTTTTTTTTTTGGGGGGGGGTGTTTGGTTTTTTTTGCTGGGGGGGGGGGGGTCCTTCAACCTTGACAAATGTTCTCTCTTTGAATATTTGTTTAAAACACATGTACATTATGAAAACAAAGTAGTACCCACTTTGCATTGCTTGATAAATCGAGTTGTGTGACTTTCGAACGTTGGATTTTATGCATTTAAATGTTTTTTTTTACCAAAGCTCTTTTTCAGTTTACCAGAGCTATTTTTGATCTTTTCAGAGCTAAATCACTCACCACTCCAGCGTATTTTTTATTTATTTATTGCTGTTAGGTACTTTATTTAGCCATGACAGAACTAGCAGTAATTATTCATGTTAAATGTTGCGTTCTCAAGAAATTCAATCATCTCTCCCTCCCTCCTTTATTTTCTACTGCCCAGTACAGGTACATGTTCTTACATTACATGAACAACTTCAGATAGAATGGAAGCACACTGCATGCTTCATTAATCTTTTTCACAAACTATGAGGCAATGGCCATTCACAATGTAATCATCATTAAGCCAAATTATTCCACATGATTAGACATTTATTATCCCACTTAATAATAACATATACATTTAAGTCCACTTAGGTAATCCTTTCGGTTTATCACGTGACTAGTGACATCACAATACATGTAGCCCTGTCCACATAGGGATAATGCCACACCTTTGGTATTTGTAACATTTGGTAAACCAATTCCTTTTTCCTTTTTGAATACTGGTAGCTATTTCCCATTCCAAAAGGGCAATACCAATTATCCAGCAGTACTGAGATACTGCAACGCCACAATATTTATATAATATTGAATGGCCTTGAGTGGGATACAAGGGTACATCGCATGTGCTATAAGCATATTTAAAGGTCAAGTCCACACTAATATCAAGTTGATTTGAATAAACACAGTAAAATTAAACAAGCATAACAGTGAAAATTTTATTGAAATCAGATGTAAAATAAGAAAGTTACGGCATTTTGAAGTTTTGCATTACATGTATTTCATGAAACAGTGATATGCATAACAATGAGCATTATGCAAATGAGTGAACCGATGATGTCACACACTCACTTTTCCTAATGTATTTTATTATATGAAATTTCAAATATTTCAATTTTTATGGATGTGATAATAAAGAATCTCTCCCTTGTATCAAAATAAGTTACAATAATGATGATTTTACATGTTCCATATGGAGTCAAACCATGTTTTACATTATTGAAGCAAAAAATTAAAACATATGATATATTTCATATAATGAAATACATAAGGAAAAGTGAGTGTGTGACATCATCAGTTCACTCCTTTGCATACCGCCCATGTTATGCATATCACTATTTCAAGAAATAATGCAAAACTTCAAAATGCCGTAACTTTCTTATTTTACATCCGATTTCAATAAAATTTTTACTGTTATGCTTGTTTAATTTTACTCTATTTATTCAAATCAATTTGATATTAGTATGGACTTGGCCTTTAACGAGTCGGCAAGATGAGTGAAATATATTCAGAGCAAGAGCGATAAACAACATGTACAATTGTGTCCCACAAAAGAGAAGCCATTCACTATTATTATTAACCCTTTCGAGACAATTGACCACATTTTGTGGTTTGGCTCAATAACTTTTGATTCAGAGCCCTGAAAATTATACCAGATACATGAGCAGAAAAGGCAAAAATTTGTGCACACACTACGTCCATTTTTGTTACATGACAATTTTGCGTTTGATCCCAGGAATTTTAAAAAGGAGAATATGCTTTAAAATCCTTAAATTGGCAACACATTGAGAGGTTCAAAATCATTGTTGTTTAATCGAAATTGGCAACTTTTTCAACTTTTCGCCAATTCTTTTAACCATGTATATTGTTTTCAAAGACATTACCCCTTATTACAATCTTGTGACACTAAAAGAATAATATCATTGTTGCCAATTTGAAGAACAAAATGTGATCAATTTAGCCCTTAAATAATTCCTGTCCTGAAAGGGTTAACTGAATGAAACCTATAGTACCTCATTTTCCACCATTTGCACCTTTTATGTTTTTGTGTTAACTTGCAAATCACACAAACAGAGGGAGAAACTTATTTTATCCTTACCCAAGCATTTTGCAAGGGCTGCGCACATATACCCATTGTCTCAGCCTTTGCGTATTTAAACGGTTATTCCCTTTTCTACGCGTTCGCGCAGCCCGAACCATGAGATATTGAAAAAAAAATTACTGCACGGTCATCCTGGTACATTTTCCCAAACCATATTAGATACTGAAAGATTACTGCACGGTCATCCGGTTACTATTCAGCAAACCATGAGATACGCAGAGCTTACTCGCAGGCTGAAAATCCTTCATACAAATAATAATGCAAAATACTGTATTAAGGACTCAACACTAACAGATACCCAAGACATATGGGCACCCAAAAACTACATATGTCTGGACCAAAAAGATTTCAACATTTTAACATGGGGCTCTACATGCAGACCCTTAAAATTTCAGTCCGTATCCCTATGGAAAACAAAAAATTACTGTGGAGCCTAGCTAGCTGTATTTCATTATGGTTTTGCCCAACGCATCCTGAATATTGCAGTATTTAGTTCACTTGGCTCATACAGCTGTGCATTGCTGTTATCCAAAATGCAATGTACATGTACATGGTGCCATTTATTAAACTGTCACATGAACAGTGCTCTCATCAGTCTCATTAAGGTTTCAGCTTCTCAGAAAAATGCTGCTCATTTGCAGGCCTGTTCAGTCTTCCACAAAGAGGCGCGGTGTACATGTACATTAGGTCTCGACAATGAGGGGGACACCGGCATGGGGGTGGGGGTGCCGTTCTCACTCAGTAGATGAAATGTGAACTGACAAGGCCATTGAATAGGGGGAATGGTATGGGAGGGGTCTTATCAAACTTTTAATGTTCCCTTCCCCCTTTTCCTTATATCTTTTTTCCCCTCATTCTGCCCCCCTTTTCCCGTTATTTGATTGGGAGGTACATACGCCCCTGTGACCCATGTCGCTACCTCACTGCAGCATTTAGTCCACATTCCAATCCACAATAAGTGAAATAAAATGAACATACATCAAGGTGACCTTTCATACATGTATTTGCTAATGTCACTAACATACACATCTGCAAATTAGCCATGACCTTTGCCGCTATTTCGCTGATATGGGGCAGATATGAACAGGGCTATTGAATCCAAAACGTAAACATCCTTACCAGATATACCGCTATCGCTGATCATGATGATGTCATACTTAGAAGCCTTGTATCCTGGAAGCATATTATTGACCTTTGGATTGATGCCGACCTTTGACCCACCTGCAGGTGTGAGTAAGACAAAGAAAATGAGAGAGAAGGAAAGAAATAAACAGTGATGTCACTGTACATGATTGGACTAGTGACAAGGATGATATGTGGTATTCATAAAATTGAGCAATGCATCTCCTCTGTGTACGATTATGGGGGTTGCAAGAGAATAGCTACATTCATATGGGACTTCTGGTTTTGAAACTTTAAGCAAAACTTTAAGTTAATGAAACAAGACTCACTAACCACAACAAGGCTTCACATGGGCCCGAAACAACTATGCTCGTTGTTCTGAAACTACAAGCCAAGCGATCATCGCTGTTAACACCGGAAGTAGATACCGATTGTGTGTACAGTACACATACATACATAATTTGTGCGAAGGGTATGACCCGGGAGTTTAACATGACCAGAGAGAGCTTGCGAAACTTCAAGTTTATTCTGTTTACATGGTCCGAAACTGGTTTCGGCCTTAACCAAGAGCTCGCTTGTGGTTCTAGAAGTACAAGTAAACTTAAAGTTTCGAAACTACGAGTCCGTTCATACGGTCTGAAACTACATGTACAAGAAGCCGGCAACAGACCCACCTGCTGCCGAAATGATAACAAGTTAACTTAAAGTTTTGAAACCCATTGTGTGAACTTGACTAATGATACAGAAGGGAAAAAATACACAATGATGTCATTAGACTGGACGAAATCAACATCACATGATCACTACAAGCATTCATATGACAATGCTGCTGTTCCATTAACCTACATTTATCATTCTTTTTTCACACAAACTGCAGGTTGCACTTTTCTTTCAATTAATTCTAGAAGCAAAAATAGATTATGATGTCATTACCACTATGAGACAGGCACGGGACAATGACGCGGGATAATTTTACACGAACTGGAAATTGCATTTTAATTCTATAAAAGCTGATTTTGATGTTGTTACCGCTTGGACACAGGCATGAGACAATGATTCTGTACAACTACAGTGCATGTAGGCTACGTTTATCTTTTTTTTTTTTAAGATTAACATTTTTTTAGACAAACTGTACATTGCATATTAAATCTTTAAAAGCAAAAAAAAGAAAAATGTACATGTACATGTATGTCATTGCCACTATGAGACAGGCACAATACGATTCTGAATACCCATGGACATCATTAAAATTTTCTAATATTTTGTAGGAAAAAAAAACAATTTTTTTCTTCAAGTTATCATACTGTCATTACGTATGTTGTACCAACACTATATTAATCTTTTTTTTTTGTTTGTTTGCCTGTCTAGATGTTAATGATTTATTTTATTTGCAAGTTTTTAACTTATTTTATTTGTTTGTTTGTTTTTATTTGTATCATTTTTTAATGAATTCAAAATAAATACTGAATTGAATTGAAAATGGATTTTGAAGCCATAACACAGTTTACGAGAAAGGGAAAAGACAGGGGTCCGAATTCACAAAAGAGGTTTGGTTTAAACCATGGTTTAAACCCCCACCTGGGTTTTTTAAGCGTACTTGCGCATGGAATCCGTTCCAATCATATATTTTCTTTGAGCGCGCTCATGGGCAATGTGCGCTTATTTACGCTTATTTCAGTACGCTTACGGAGGTTTAAACCTTACCCATGGTTTAATTAAACCTCCTTTGTGAATTTGGCTAGAGAGGCTACATGTACATGTACCAATTCAGAGCTATAATATTTGTCACATAGAAGCGAGAAGCAAAAATAGATTTCAATGTCATTACCACTATGAGACTGGAACATGAGACTGCCACATGAGAGAATAATGCTCTACACGTGGGCTACATTTATGCTATTAACACAATCTTACAAAAGCTGAAATTTTCTTTTAATTCTTTGGAAGCGAAAACAGATTCTGATGGCAGTACCACTTTGGGACAGGCACAGTTGACAATGATGTTGTTACAGTAGGCTACACTATACTTTAATAATAAAGAATATTATATTTTTTACAAACGGTGCACAAGGCATTTTCTTTTATTTCTTTAAAGTGATTAGGTAACTTTGTGGAGGCTTGATAAAATCTGAGCTGCCTGGCCTTACATGTACATGCTATCAGTGTATGTAATATGGTGTAAAAATGAAGCCCAGGAAAAAAAAAGCACTTCAAAATCATCATGCGCTTCACAAAAGTAAACATATGCAAGTGACCAGAAATGCCAGACTCATTTTCCCCCATAGACTCAGAGTTAGACTAAAGCGTATGGCCATACGCTTTTGTAAATGGGAGTATTTAGTCATAGATATCTTAATAATAGCATTATATATTTGAAAACCTTTCTATGCCTGGCTATTTATTTATCCTTCTGAACATCATTATACAAGACAGATATCAAAATTCAACAATTTATTAAATCAAGCCTCCACAAAGTTACCGAATCCCTTTAAAAGCAAAAAACAGAATTTAATGTCATTATGTACAGGGTCTTTACAGGGCAGCCAACAGGTGGCATTCATAATACATGTACCTAAATTCAACTTTTATTCATGCATGCATTACATTTTTCTGAATACAAATCAACTGGTGCATTCTTACGAGACAAAAATGTCAATATCTGTACCAGACTGTACCATGCAGGGACTGGGAGTGAATGAAATGCACATGAGCAGCGAGCTGTTGAGGTTGTGGGGGGAGGAGGGGCGGTATCAAGCATACAGGCTGGTGGCAGCAAAAGCATAACCCATACCCTCAAGAAATTACACTGGCTACCTGTGGACAAACACATCATATTCAAACTCATATTACTGACGTACAAGGCACAACACAATTCTTCCCCATCATATCTGACAGATTTGCTCACTCAGTATCACCCACCTCGCAACCTCCGCTCAAGCAACCAAGGTCTACTCCACACACCAAGAATCCATACATCATACTACGGGGGCAGATCTTTTGCAGTTGCTGGACCAAATCTTTGGAACAATCTCCCACAATACATCCGACAGGCACCCAATTTTTCAAATTTCAAATCTGTACTTAAAACCCGGCTTTTCCGCCTTCCTTAATTATTATTAATTTTCAATTTGCCAGTTTTGTTAATTGTAATATACTTACATGTATCATGTACATGTATTGCTATTCATATGTTTGTTAAATGTAATATTATTTGGTCTTGATCTATGTACATGTATGTGCAGCGCATAGAGAAGTGTAGTATTATGCGCTTTATAAGTAGAGTATTATTATTATTAAAAGAAATACATTGGAGCAATGAACAATTATAGCTATGGAAAGCTTTAAAAGAGCTCTGGAAAAGGGGAAAAAAGAACTCTGATTATGGGAAAAACAAGGGGGGAAATATTGTTGTAACAAATCTCACTTTCATGTTGGAAAATCCTAAAAATGCTCCGACAGGTATGAACAAGTAATTTGGACATTGCTCACAGCTTTTTTTTTGCTTTTTTTTTTTCATTTGTAGGGCAAAGAATTAACATGTTTACGGTCAGTGCTAAAAATCATGCTCTAGTAATCCCAAACAAAAAACTTAATTTCATTAAAATAGTTCTTTTCTCTAAAAATTATGGCAGAACAAAATTGCTCCTGGTAGGGGAAAGGGCAATCTTTTTCAAATTAAAGGGATATAAGGGATAAAAGGCATTAGAGTTCAAATAAGAATACTACCATCAAATCACTTGCATAGGACTTACTTTCGATTTACGATTCTAGGACAACTACCCCCTAGACAACTACCCCCCGGACAACTACCCCCCGGAAAACCACCCCCTGGACGACTACCCCCCTAGGACATCTACCCCCCAGGACAACTACCCCCCAGGACAACTACCCCCCAGGACAATTACCCCCCAGGACAACTACCCCCCAGGACAACTACCCCCCAGGACAATTACCCCCAGGACAATTTTTCCGGGGGTAGCTGTCCAGGGGGTAGCTGTTCGGGGGGTAGTTGTCCGGGGGGTAATTGTCCTGGGGGGTAGTTGTCCTGGGGGGTAATTGTCCTGGGGGGGTAGTTGTCCTGGGGGGTAATTGTCCTGGGGGGTAGTTGTCCTGGGGGGTAGTTGTCCTAGGGGGTAGTTGTCCTGGGGGGTAGTTGTCCTAGGGGGGTAGTCGTCCAGGGGGTGGTTTTCCGGGGGGTGGTTGTCCGGGGGGTAATTGTCCAGGGGGTAGTTGTCCGGATACGTCGATTTACATACATGTATACATGTAAATTCAGAGAAAAAAAGTTAATACATTGCAATTCTCTTGAAATGGAAGGACATTGATTTTGATGGTACAGAAGTGATAGTATAATAGTTCACTGATACTTCATAAAATCTCAGTGTACATGTACATGTAAAAACTCCAGTTTATCCGAAAAAGAAATAAAATACGGTGTCAAAATGCCCAAAATACAATTTTGTACTAATAAGTTGAAAATTGAACCCAATTATAACATACTATAGCCAGAATTGACATTACACCAGAAATACTATTGCATAGAGTCGTCCCATTCCAAACTTGATTTTTCAATCACTCTTGCAGACTTTTCAACTTACTTGCTATTTTCATTAATTCTGCCCTGCGGGCATCCCCCCCCCCCCCCATATCAAAGATAATTTTTCAACAAAAAAAACGGGACATGTATGTTCATTTTCCTAAACTACAGATTCTCAGCTTTCATACCATACAAGTGTAAACAAAAATTTCAATTTGAAAATTTAGGTCTTACTTTGACTTCTTTTGGCTCAGACCCAAATGTATGAATGAAAATCATACAGTCCTTCTGAATGCAGCCATAATTCAATTAAGAGACTACATGTAAGTGTACATGTAAATAGCGGTACCAGACTGTACCTTGTACTGTAAGGACAATGAGTGACAGTGAAAGGGATGGACGTGAGCGGCGAGCGATTTTGCTCACGAATCTCAAAATCTCTGAGAGTAGAGGCTGAGTTCAGATAAAGGTGAAAACTAATTTGTGATATATCCAATCTCATTCTTCATCTAAGGAATGGCCTCTGAAAAGGACTGTTCTTCAAATTCCCTCAAATCTGAAAAATGCCACATTACAGTCCCATATATATACATTTCTGAGTGTGCATGTGACTTTCAGCAAAAGTGAGTCGATTTCTTGTGAATTTGATGATTCCAAAACCTCATAGTATACATGTACATCAAATCTTTTGTGCTATAGTTACAGTGTACATAATTAAAACCTTTCCAACTACTTCCAAACCATTTCTTTCACAATGTAACTGCATGAATGAACAGAACTCAACTTTATCTTGAAAGGAGAATGAAACTCAATAAACATTAGTTGACAACCATGTGGAAAATTGTCAGCCTGTTCAAATTATCTTGAAAATACTCCTATTTGATTACTCAGTAAGGAGAACAATCTCTCCAAAGTTTGCAGATTCCTTGCTAGCTATTATTCTATGGGGGCTGCCATTTTGAAAAACTGTGATGTCATAGTAGTACATGTCCATTTACCTGTACTCAGTGGATATAATGAATAGCTATGGTACAACTAAAGCCACTAAAGCCACTATTGTACAACTAAAGCATTCAAAATGGCAGCCATATTGGTACCCCAGGGTCTCGCACACGTGATAACTAGGAGCAGTTGTATGTAGGTCTTTGTCACTTCTTTGAAGAATTGACAAACCTTTGTCTCACCAAGCAACAACTTGTGCATGCCAAATCCTGCTTAACAAAAGGAACTATATGCCCCACATACATGTATGAAACAGCTGAACCAGATATCTTGACACAAATAGGTTATATGACAGGATAAAAGTATCTTTATTTGAATGTACATGACTACAAAAAAGGTGTCATGCATTCCACAGGTGATCATGAGTGTCATTGTAGCTAGTATACAGGTCAGTGGGTATCTCACAAATAGCACTGCTCTGACATTACTTTGTAAAGAAAATGGCAGCCCCCATGGGATAATAGGGAGCTTACGAAATGGGACGGGAGAGTAACAGGACAGGAGAGTCTTGTTTTTCAATCAGTTATGTAAAAGTGGACGGCGACACACTGCACAGTATTCACGCCTCAATTGTCAGTTATACAACAACAATATGGCTTCCCGTCCCCACTTTAGACCGGACGTTATTTCGCCCGAGAACCGTCCTGAAATAAAACAGGACGGAGAGATACTCGAAGTTGCACATACGCACACCGATTTTTTGCTCGACTCCCCGTCTTCAAAGGCTCCCGTCCTGAAATCGTGAGCTCGTTTTTGCGTCCTTGGGGATTGTGGGCGTGAACACTGCAGTGCGTCGCCGTATACTTTTTCATAACTTGATAGAAAAACAAGACAGGAGAGTGCAGGGACCGTCACGGTCAGTTAACTCTCCCCCATCTTGTTGCTCTCCTGTCCCGTTTCGTAAGCTCCCTACCGTCTAGCAAGGAAACTGCAACTTTTTGAGACATTGTTCTCCTTCTTAAATAATCAAATAGGAGTAATTTCAAAATATTTGTAATAGGCTGACAATTATCTACATGATTACAGGCTAATGTTTGTTGCCTTTCATTTCCTTTTAAAGAAAAACTCTGGAAATCTTATAAGCACGTCTATTAAAAATAAAAACAGAAGTAAAATTGCACCAAGATAATCGTACTCGTACCATAAAAAAAAGGACGAAAATCCCCAACAAGCTCCTATGAAGAAAAAAAAACATTTTAACCCTGTGGCTTTGCACAGTTATATTTTTACAGAAATACTTACCTGTACATGCAGAGTACCAATCTAATATTCATGACTCAGCAAATATCATCCTTAATTCTTGAGCATGTTGTAATAAATTTTTCCAACTGCTTCCAAACCATTTCTTTCACAATTTAACTGCATGAATGAACAGAACTCAACTTTATCTTTAAAGCTCTAGAAATCTCATAAGCACGTCCATTAAAAATAAAAAAACAGAAGTAATATTGCACCAAGAAAATCGCACTCGTACCATAAAAAAAAAAGGATGAAAATCCCCAAAGAGCTCCTATGAAGAAAAAAAAATCATTTTAACCCTGTGGCTTTACATTGTAATATTTTTACAGAAATATTTACCTGTACATGCAAAGTACCAAGCTAATAATCATGACTCAGCAAATATCATCATTAATTCTTGAACGTGTTGTAATGAAACGAAAGTGCCGAGTTCAATGCAAAATGATCATCCCATCCTACCTGTACATGTATTTTGAGAATAAATGACCATCCTACACGTATTCTGAGGATAAATGCTGGTACGTGCACCGTCACTTTCATCTTCACCAAGTTCTCAAGTATTCTACTCTGTGCACATGGCAATGTATGAATAAACTGGACATTCCAATAAGTGCATGACTCAGCACATGTGTAAATATGGCTACATTATTTGCTTTCTATTGTCTCTTTTATAGTGAATGGACACTCAAAATAGCCATACTGTGGACATCCAAAAATAGATACACATGCAGGTAAATCAATGCTGTTCCATGAATTTCCTTTGATGTGTGAGGATTATATGACAGGGGTTTATAATCTTCTTCAATAACTGACTGCTGCACCCCTTCACAGAACAAATACAATGAATGATGAATTGAACAAAGAGACTTGCTTTCCTCCCAACACAAAAGGCAATCCTTCGCTTCAGAAATCCTTTACAAATTATGAGAATTACTCTTCCCCTTTCCCCCTGTTGAAGAATTTTGCTTCTTATTTTCAACAAAGTTCACCGAATAGCATGTCGTTGTGTGCCCACTAGAAGGGTGCAGACGGATGGGTGACCATCAGAGTCCTGTTCCATAAAACTTGTTATCTGTAACAACTGCCCCATATCTACATGTATGACTAATTTGATCATGGCCAATCAAATGCAAGGATTTCAGTAGCTTTTAACAGTTATTGTAACTTGTTATTGATAACAAGTTTTTATGAAACAGGGCCCAGATCTACATTTATATTATGCACTTTAAACTTGGACTACATGTAGGTTATACATGTACAACGCATTTCAGTCCGTAGTCATCTAAATTAGTCACAGTGCCAGAAGGGCGTTATCTCTGTTTAAAAGTATATAACTTAATGCCCTTCTGGCTCTCAATAGACAATTATATCTTTACCCTTTCATTTCAAAACTTAAAAAATAAAAAAAATAAACATTAGGACCCAAAGTTATGTTTGAGCCCTACTGCCGAGCACACAATGATATTCATGTAATTTTCCACCCCTGAAAACTGTATGCATCATTTCGACAACTCTTTACAATAGCTAAAGTTGTCAGAGCTTACCTCACATAGCAACAGCAATGTTTGCTGGCTGAACATCAAAAGAATCGATGCCAAAATCCAGATTGCTAAGTGTCAAACTTTACCTTCTTAAAGGCCTCCTACATGTAGGTTTTAACATTCTAAAACCCTAGTTGTAAAGAAAATTCAATACTGGAGACAAAATTCTTTCGAAGTTTTCTCTCTCTCTCTCCGAAATAGGGTGCTTTTTCAAACACTGTATCTGCCTCCAAATCTCTTTACCCCTTTGACACTAGCGAAACGGTTTCTTTACTATTGAATTGTTATCTTTATCAAACTTCACACGTTTTATACCTCTTCTTCAAAGGGAATCTTGAGTTCTGGGAAAGGTAAAAAAATAATTTGTGAGCTTTCTCATTTCTTCTAGGTCAGTTTGGAAGAACATTGTAGTAGAAACATCCCCTGAAAAGGATTGCTCTTCAAATGCTCTTATATTTGAAATATGACTAGAAATAGCTGAATGTTCGGGCCGAACATTCATGCCACTTGTGTGTGTAGTCCCATATACCCATTTCTGTGTGCAGAACATGTGCTTTTCAGCGATATTTGGTAAATTTCTTATCTATTTTGATAATAATAACAATAATAATGTATTTACATGTATATAACACATTTTCCATTCAAATGCCCGTTCAAATGATTCCGAAACAACAAAGTATAAAATAATTCTTATGTGGACATGGTCAACCTTTCCCAATTCCTTTGAGACAGTATCTTTCACAATATAATTGCATAACCAGAACTCTATTTTACTTTTAACCTCTTGAGTACTAGCCAGAGATACATTGTAACTCTGGCTGGATTCTATGCAGAATATATCTGTACCAAAATCATATCACATTCAGCAGGTTGTGTGCTCAACAAAAGGCAATACATGTAGCAGTGGAATTCAAAATTTCTAATGCACTGAACAATAGGGAGTTTCTTCCCTAAATCCTTGCAGACAACAGTAATGTTATTTTGGTACTTACCTATAAATGTTCTTGCATCTACATGAGGGTATTTTTCCATGAGTGGTTTCACAACTCTAATCGCCTCGTCCTCTTCATCTTGTATACAAATTAGCAATTCAAACTGTGGATAAAGAAAGAAAGAAAGAATGGGAAATTTTTCAAATGATATAGACTACATGTAATCTAACGGATACAGCTAAAACAACATAATTTTCCTGTTGGTGAACACACAAACTTTTATACAAAGCCTGAGATAACTTAGATTGTAATTGATTAGAAATATGTGTTCAGTTCAGATTAAAATGAAAGTATCTCTACTCAGTTAAAGGGAAGAATGCCCTGATAATGAAGTGTACCAATCACCAAAATATACTTTGTCCTGTATGTTAGGGATTCTATGTCGATATACTATGAGCTTCAAATGTTGATTCTATAAAGATATATATTGCAAGATGAAATACACCCCCAACAAAACAATACAGCCACTTGTCAGGAGACTGGTCGACACACCCGTACACGCTCGCATAGAATAAGGGCACGCTCGGAACCGAACTTTGAGTTGGGTTCCACACCAGGGGGCTGTTATATTTTCCTTCATTTTTTTCATACTCCTTTATGACCATTAACCCATAGAAGACCAGGTAAAGTGTTTTGAGGTTGATTCTATACATTCTGGCTGTACGCAAATTATTTTTTTAGTTGATTGGTACAATTTAAGTTGGTTTCAATAAAAGCAGAAAAATCAGAGGAAATCGATTAAAGGATAAGAGAGTTGTGAACTTTCAAAGTTGTAATCTACCAGAGGCAATTGGCAACTCTGTGATTTACCCTGCGAGCACCTCACCAATTTGTTTTGTACTTGTAGATTTCCACCTTTCTTGTTGATAAAGGAATAGACCTACATGTATTTCGTAGAAGGGGGTTTGTAAGACATGAGTCCAATAATATATCTAGGGCAGTTACGACAACTTGACAAGATATTTTCTTCAGAGAAAATTGAAAATGAATTTCTTATTGTACATAGCAAATGTGAGATGTGCTTGCAAATCAGACAACTGCCAATTTGTGTTTGAATGATCACAACCGTAAGTTTAAAACTTCTTAACTTTACATGTATGTTTTCTGCAAATCTCACTGATCTGTTTCTTTTATTTTTTTAAAGTTTTATTTCGACAAATTTGATACAAGAGTGGACTTTCCTTTTTAAAGATAAACCTCTTGGTTACTAATAGCCTAGGTTGTTTGACATTAGAAAATCAGTTCAAAATTTCGAACTGTGGTATCATTACTGAGTTTATTTGGGTTTAATGTTGGTAGAGTTTTAAAAATTGATTAAGCTATTAATGAAAACTGTCAAGCACACTGTGAAATTACAATAGAGAAATCCTGTTTAAACAGAAAATCCTAAATTGCAAATAAATTCAAGATTTCAAAACATCTTTGGGAAAAAGTGAAAATAAAAGTCGCTGAATTATGTATTATTCTGGATATCAGAAGTGTCAGGCTACATGTAAATACATTTTTTCTTAAAGAGAAATATGTCTCTAACACTCTTGGGAGAAAAATGTAACAACTATTGTGACAAATATTATCACCTGGTGTTTGTTTTTAACCCTTTCAGGACAGGAATTATTTAAGGGTTAAATTGATCACATTTTGCTCATCAAATTGGCAACAACAATATTTTTCTCTTAGTGCTACATGGTTCTACAAAGGTGTAATGTCTTTGAAAAAAATATACTTGGTTAGGAATTTTGTCGAAAAGTTGAAATAATTGCCAATTTTGATTTAAAAAAGCAATGATTTTGAACACCTCAATGTGTTGTCAATTTATGGACTTTAAACTCCTTTTTAAAATTCCTGGCATCAAACGCAATAACGGTCATGCAAGGAAAATGGACACCGTGTGTGAAGAAACTTTTGCTCTTTCTACTCATGCATCTGGCATATTCATATTTTTCAGGGTTCTGAATCCAAAGTTATTGAGCCAAGCCAAAAAATGTGGTCCATTGTCTCAAAATGGTTAATGTATACATTTTTTTTTTATTTCCCGAACAAAAGTACATATCGCCTGCTGGGAGTCAGAAGGGCATTAACTCACATCACGCGACATACAGTTGATGTCCTCCTGGCTCTCAACTGTGCAGATTCAATATATTCATTTATCAGTCAATCTGGCAGAAGTTCAATGTTTCCTAATCAAATAATAGATTACCATCCATTGCTCTGTGCCAGATAGAAATGAAAAAAAAAAAAAAATTGTGTACAATATGAGTGCTTTTCCAAATGGGCGTTTCCTACTCATATGGCTTTCTCTTTACAGAGTCTTTACTATACTTAGACATGGAGCTACATTTTACAGCATGGGCTACATTAAATGCTTTTAAAGGAATAGTTAAAGATTAACAATAGAATCAACGTCTTAACACAACAGAGACAACGAGCCTTCGTTAACCGCAGATATTCATCAAGAGCTGGCTACAATTTATAATGGGCGTAAACAGCACACTACCACCATTATAAAAGGACTTTGCAAAACAACAAATGCTAGTTAGATGTGACTTTTCATTACATGTACATTGTGCTAGCCACAAGATTCCCTCTGAAGCCTCATTCACATGTGCCGGGGAAAAAAAAGCTGCTGTAAACTGCTGTGGCAAATACGTTCAAAGGTAGTCTTCAGTAACTAGTGAGAAAGAGGGCGCTTTGGAGATTTAACTACTTTGACAGCTGGAATGAAAAATTACTACATGTGCTGATGTAAAATGATTAATTTCAAACATAGGTGATGTTTGTTTGAGAAAAATTGGTTCAGAAATGGCTAGAATATTAAAGAAATAAACAGAGTTTTGTACGTGGGCGTCATACTTTATTCACACACTTGTAAAACTAATGAGATTTCCGTTTACGCGACATGTGTACAAAACGCTGTGCACAGCTGTGAGGGGAACGGTCGGTGTGAGTGGCCCTAGCGTGGCGCAGTATGTGATCATTTCAATTATTTTACTGAAAGTCACCAGAAATCATTAGTGGAATACCAGATGATCTCATGCATGATCTTTTTTTATGCAAGCTGGACAATATGAGACTATTTTTAATCAGTTTCATGCCAATTTTCTTTTTACTACCACTACTGCACAATACCTTTAATGTGCTTCACATTTCTGCATCTTTATACAACACAGAGATAAATGAGTACACACAGACATTTGCAGAGAGCAGCTACTTTTTTTTTCATCCCCATTTGCCATTCATTAAAAAAAAAAAACCATCAGTTTACTGCGTCATACATGCACATGTGAATGAGCCTCAAAAGTGGAGAACCGAGATGAGCATCAATCGGTTTTATAAAACGGGTTCAAGAATGTAGCCATCCTGATTGGTCAAATAACACCACGTGACCGTGCAAAAAAAAAGTACTAACGCACGGCGAGGGGACTAACGCACGGCTAATCCAGATCAAACACTAAGATTGTAGACCCATTTTATAAAAATTTTAATACATGGTTGTGAGTTCGTGCGTTAGTGCGATCCAGCAACATGCAAGTATTTATCGTGGTGTCTAACACACTCGGATACGCCTCGTGCGTTAGTACACCACGATAAAAACCTTTGTGTTGCCAGATCGCACTAACGCACTAACGCACTCCCAACCATGTATTAATTATATACTGTCAATGACAAAAAAATAATTAAATTTTCCAAAAATCAAACAAAACTGAAACTGAACCCGATAAGTATGTGCTGTAGCATTGCTTCAACTTTAATAGGCCACTTGTCTTATTCAAAAGTGTCTACTTTTACCGTTTACCAGAAGTAGTTTAATAGTAATGGGAGATATAGAGACCCAGTAGAGATCTACAAGCCTACTGTTTCGCTTTCACTTCAAAATGAGTCAAAATACAGGCAAAATCAGATAATATACTTATTTCTTCACCTTTATGAGAACAATCTTCTTGTCTGCTTTTAATTTTGAACTTTCCAACAACAACAACAGCAACAAATGGAGTTTTTGCCCTTTTGGCAGTTAGGAAATTGGGGTTTAAAATTTTGAAAAACATTCATGAAAGTTGGGCGGTTAGTATTTTTACCGACTGTCACAATGTCATATGTAACAACTGTTACATTCAGATAGCCTGATGTGTAAAGTGTTTAAACTTGAAGTTGACAAAAAGGGAAAAACACTCAATCTTACCCTTGGATAACTGAGTTGGAAGTAAGATTCTAGATTCGGAGGGAGGTTGGCATCTACTCCGCAGAGAGGCTTGAGAATAGATATACCAGGCATCTCATCTCGGAGAACATTGGTTGGTTTTCTGTACATGCACAACTTCCTGTAAAGTGAACAAAAAAAAAAAAAAAAGAATTAAATTACATCATTAACAATGCAAGTCAAGTTGATGGGTTGACATATTATATTTTGGGTCAGATTGGAATTGCCTATTGCAGGGCTCTAAACTAACTTTTCTGCAAAGGGTCAGGATAGAACTATTAAAAGCCAAGTCCACACTAATATCAAGTTGATTTGAATAAATAGAGTAAACTTAAACAAGCATAACAGTGAAAATATCACTAAAATCGGATACATGTAAAATAAGAAAGTTTTTAGAAACATTTTGAAGTTTTGCATTATTTCTTGAAACAGTGATAGGCATAACATGGGCGGTATGCAAATGAGTGAACTGATGATGTCACACACTCACTTTTTCTCATGTACATGTATTTCATTATATGAAATATCATATATTTCAATTTTTTGCTTCAATAATGTAAAACATGGTTTGACTCCTTATGGAACATGTAAAATAATCATTATTAAAACTTATTTTGATACAAGGAAAAGATTCTTTATTATCACATCCATAAAAACTGAAATATTTGAAGTTTCATAATTATACTTAAAAAAGGGGAGTGTGTGACATCATCAGTTCACTCATTTGCATAACGCCCATGTTATGCATATCACTGTTTCATGAAATAATGCAAAACTTCAAAATGCCGTAACTTTCTTACTTTACATCCAATTTCAGTGAAATTTTCACTGTTATACATGTACTTGTTTAACCCTTTCAGGACAGGGATTATTTAAGGGCTAAATTGATCACATTTTGTTCTTCAAATTGGCAACAATAATATTTTTCTTTTAGTGCTACATGGTTCAAATAAGGTGTAATGTCTTTGAAAACAATATACATGGTTAGAAATTTGTTGAATACTTGAAAGAAATTGCCAATTTTGATGAAAAACAATGATTTTAAACCTCTCAATGTGTTGCCAATTTAAGGATCTCAAAGCTTATTCTTGTTTTAAAAATTCCTGGCATCAAACGCAATATGGTCATGCAATAAAAATGGACATAGTGTGTGCAGAAAATTTTGCTCTTTCTACTCGTGCATCTGGTATATTTTTTAGAGCTCTGGATCAAAAATTATTGAGCCAAACCACAAAATGTGGTGAATTGTCTTGAAAGGGTTAATTTGACTCTATCTATTCAAATCAACTTGATATTAGTGTGGACTTGGCCTTTAAGGGTCTGCATACATTCATGAGCCTCATGTTAAAACTTTGAAATTTAGGGGGGTTAGGACTTCAGATTCTGGGTGTCTATGAGTCCTTGGTGCCTGGTAACGTTGAGCCCTGCGTCGAACTTTAAAAACTACATGTACAAATAAATGGTATCTACAAACGGTTTTGGTAGGAAAAGTACAAATAGCAGAGTAATTCATAAGCAAAGAAAAATATCTAGTAATCCTGACCCATGTACATGTATATATGTAACACACAGTCTCATATGAATTGTGCTGTTCAGTAAATATAATTACCAGAAAGCTTTCATTAGTCTGATTACATGTACAGTTTGATTTATCATGTTTTGCCGATCCAAACAAGCCATCTACTGCTTGACAAATAATTCAAATTTACTTTGACAACTACACGAATATCGGTATCGGTTTCTCCGAAAATATAATTCCATTACTTGAATGAAAGATTTAAATAGCTTTATATGCGGGGCTGTTATTTTCTTTACATTTACCAAGGCTCATTAAAGTTTCACAGGTAAACCCTCCACCTCTATCAATCTAATTTCCATAATGGAGTGCATGTGTGCTCTAATTCTCTTCAAATTTTGTTTTTTTGTAACGAAAAAAAAAAATGCTTTCCATACTATTTCACTCTTTTTGGTTCATTACACCGTCTCTGGTTTGCAAGTGATGGACAGTACTTTCTATGAATACAGGCTTCTTTTTCTTCAGTGTATAATCATTCCAATATTATATACACATGTACATGTAGCCCTTCAAAATAATCCATTTTACATGAATTAAACGAATTAATTATATTTACATGTAACAGCAAAGGTAATGGCTGTAATAACTTGGCACAAATAATGTTGAAAAAAGTACTGAAATATAAAAGGAGTACGCTTTCCGCGACACACAGGAGTGTAGGATAAATGTAGTTCTATTTTCTTAATTAAATCGATGAGCAATGAGGGTTTTTTTGTTGTTGAATCATTATCTTTAAAATCAATTCAGTCATGGGATATAACAGATACTAGCTCCGTAACAACAACATCTTTGTGTACTGAAATATAAAAGGAGTACGCTTTCCGCGACACACAGGAGTGTAGGATAAATGTAGTTCTATTTTCTTAATTAAATCGATGAGCAATGAGGGTTTTTTTGTTGTTGAATCATTATCTTTAAAATCAATTCAGTCATGGGATATAACAGATACTAGCTCCGTAACAACAACATCTTTGTGCACTGTTGTTGTTTTTAAGACAAACTTCAACCGTACGAGCCTCTTTGGTGTGTGGAGAACAGTTCTGCTTCACCAAAAGTAGCAAAAATGCACTACAAGGAATTCTTGAGTGGAGCTTAAAGTGTACCAATCACTTTTAGAGAATTATATGTACAGCAACATTAGCAGGGTTCTCCACTAGCGGTTTTACCCGGGGGCTCCGCCCGGGTAAAATTTGAAAAACCAGTTTAGCGCCCGGACAAAATTTCCCCGCCCGGACAAAAACTTGACGCGCCCGGATATGAAAATTGACATATTTTCACGCACAGACAAGACAGCATCAAGACCGCGCGGCATTGCGCAATCAAGCATCGACTTAAAATAAAAACTTTACTCGCATGATCATGTCGGAAACCCGCACGAACGCATTATCTCTTTGCATGAACCACTTCGAATTCTCATTGCGATCACGGCCACCTTCTCTGGATCGATCGCAACGAGTTCTGTCTGTGGATCCGCGGTGCACGTGCGTCGCAAATTTGACTTCGGAGGCCGACGAACACAAGAGCCCCCGGACAAAATACAGACCAGTGGAGAACCCTGATTAGAATGTATAAAATCAAACTCAAAGCACTTCACTTGACCTTCTATGGGTTAATGGTTATGGAGTATTATGAAGAAAATGAAGGAAAACATAAAACTCTCTCGCACAGAACCCAAGTCGCAGTTGGGTTCCGAAAGGGCTTTAATGTGCCAGAGCACTTTTTGGTGCTTCGGCTAGTCTACCTTTACTCACAAGTTGCCATAACTTTCATTTAGATTGTATCTAAACTTGCAATATCAAGCTTCATAGAGTTAAAAATTTGAAGCTCAGACTTCGAGTATCGCATAGCAACATGGAACCACTAACATACAGCGCAAAATATTTATGGGTGATTGATACTCTTTATTAAGACAGTTTTGATCATGTATTTAACATACCACCAAGTGCATGTATTTCCTGTTTCTATGTACATGTAGAGTACGAGTATATTTTCAAGGACTTCATTAGAAAACCACAAAGCTCAAAGCAATAACCATTTGTTGAATTCATGTGACTGCAAATTGGAAAATGCCAAAATGACAGGTGATAATGAAATATGGCTAGTTTGGCCATTCTGTCTGTCAGTGGAAACAACCATATCAGAGCTTTAATACAATGTACTGTAAAAAAAAAAATGTTGCATAAAAATTGCCAAACATGAGGGTGATTACATTGTACATGTGTATGTACATGTACATGTATGTGTCAAACCAACTTTTCAGCATTTTTATGTAATGTTTTGCACAATTAAAAATCCCCTTTTAGTACAAATTGAGCAAGAATGATATGATTTATGCATAAATTGCAAAGACATTGGTCAGACTACATGTATTTACCCTCTAGTTAGGCATTTTTTTACAATGTCTTCTGCTTGGAACCAAAAGGGTGTTAACTCTATCTAAAAGTACTTGTATATGAGTTAACACCTTTCTGGCTCTCAGCAGCCAACATAGAAGTTCCTTCTGTTTGAATAACATGTACCTCCCACCCTGCCCCACCCATCAACTCCCCCCCCCCCCCCCCTTCTCCCCCACCAACAGCCCCGCCCCCTTCAAGACAAATATTCAATAACACTTTCGTTATATTACTTCTTATTTTTGTAACGCTCAATAAGCGCATAAAAGCAATAGACCTTCTTTCAACATTCAGGGGGTGGTGGCAAAATGAACACCTTTTTTTTTGTTGTTGTTGTTAAAATGCCAAAAGCTTTTTTTTCTCGAACCTGTCCGAGAGCGCGAGTGGGTAGGTTACCCATCTACTGTTGTTGCTACGGTACATGGTACATGCACTGTATGCAATGTCAACATTCAATGTTTGAATTTCTTTTGACATTGTATGTTCCAATTGTTTCTCAATGCTAAGGATGGAGTGAAGGCGCCAATGTGTCACGGTATAAATCACAATGTTTCATGGGTCAACAGTTCTTTAGTATGTACAAGAAATAGGCCATCTGTGAACATTTACGGGGTGTGGTAAATTAAAGGAGAATGAAACCCTGGGAAAAAAATCAGTTTTAATGAAAAGAGAGGATAGAGAGAACAATTTTTTTTTTTTTAATCCATCAAAATCAGTTACGAAATGAGAAAATTATGAAAGTTTCAAAAGTCTCAATTTACTTTCTATGGCAATCCTCAAATTGGCAATGTTGCTTCAAAGGGACAGGTTTAGTAGTACAACTCTCAATATGTTTTGTACACAAAATTTCATATTTTCCCCATTATCTCTCAAGGTGCAGCTTGTCTTCTTCTCAGCTCAAGATATATCATGGGGAAAGTGTATTTGACACAACACATGTTGAGTTCACAAAAAGACAAGCAGCATCTTTAGAGATAATGGAGAAAATATGAAATTTTGTGTACAAAACATACACCTGCCAATTTGAAGCAACATTGCCACTTTGAGGATCGCCATAGAAAGTAAATTGAGACTTTTCAAACTTTCAAAACTTTTTCATTTTGTAACCGATTTTGATGGAAATTTTTTTAAATTGCTTCTCTCTATCCTCTCTTTTCATTAAAATGGATATTTCCCCAGGGTTTCATTCTCCTTTAAGCACATTTTTTGTTAAACAAGTCACAAGTTCGTTCCTCTAAACAGGGAGAGTGAGTAGGTACATGTGGTTTACTCATCTTCAGATGGTACATGTATGTGCTGTAAACATTCAATGTTCGATTTTTTTCTATGAGCCTTTTCAGACGCTTTTTGGAAGCAAACTGTGCCATAGCGTACCATGCCGACCAGTGCCGCGCCAAAGTGTACCATGCCAGGGTGGTTAGAAAGCGAGCGTTCAGGTGCTTTATTGGGAAGCGTACCTCGGAGGTATGTATTCGGTATGCTTCACGCTCGAATCCGGGGGATGATAGGTTACGTAGCAACCAAGGTCAAAGGTGAGGAATTTGGCATGCTTTTCAACACAACTATCGCGCCCTGGGCTCGGCTGATATCATCACGCTCAATTGAGCTATCAATCACTGCACTACACTGTATTGCTAATAAACTCATGCAGTACATGACTAAATAACATGCAATTTAGCGCACTCGCTGAATTACCACTTCTGGTACGGTACAGTTTGCGTTAAGGTGCTCGTCGAGTTACGGTACGGTTCGCTTTAGAGCGTTCAGGCGCCTCCTCTGGCACGGTACGGTACGGTTTGGCAAGGGTATGGTACGCTTTAAAAAAAGAGCGCCTCATCAGGGCCTATGTTCTTATTGTTCATCATTGTTAAAGATGGATTAACGGTGCCAACATGTAACAATACAAATAATGTTGCTTCATGGGCAAACAGTTCTTTAGTACAAGCAATACACATACTTTCCTGGAACATTAAGAAGGGGATTGTGATAAAATGAGCATGTTTTTGGTTAAACATGTCACATGTTTGTTCCTCTAACCAGTCAGGGAGAGTGAGGTGGTACATGTGTAGTTTACTCATCTACTGTTGTTGCCATGGTAACTGCTATAAAGTATAAACATTCAATGTTTGATTTCTTTCTATGTTCATCGATGTCAAAGATGGATCGACACCCACGTGCAATGGTACATGTATAATTCACACTGCTTCAAGGGCAGTTATATCCTGTTTACAACTCCACTGGATGTACATGTACATATGATGGGGGGGGGGGAGTTGTGTGTCCAGACATTAACTTGTCAATTTTGCCATCAGATTTTACAAAATGATATGCATCAGGTAACACTAAAATCAGTGAATATTTGCAATTCATACAACTGTCAACCTACGATGCACATGTATCCTGTGACAGATTTGTCACAGTTTGCATGAAAAGTTGTTCGATTGACTGTACATGTAAGTGACCTGTGACCTGGATAATTAACCAACCTGTCCGGACACACAATGTGTGGGTAAAGGTAGTTTCCTCTGAGGTTTGACAGTACAACTCCTACACATATTGCGCAACAATGCCTATTGCAGTTTATCAACCCTTTCAGGCATTTACCAAAAAGAAGGGGGAGTCTGGTGAAGGCAAAATGATATGGGAGCTTTCACATTTTCTTTATTCCTATTTAAAAGAATATTATACATGTAGTAGCAATGAATCACGTAAGAGACTGCTTTTGAAATGCCTTCATATTCAAAATATGACTAGGAAAAGCTTAAAAACTCGGGACCAAATTTTGATGCCACATGTGTGTAGACCATAAACTGTGAACGCTGTTATTTTTGCGCGATTAAATTTTCGCGCTGAGCGACCCCAAAACATATTCGCGGGTTCTTAAATTTGCGCTGCACAATTACACGCTCGTACATATGTACACCCACTCCATTTATTAATTTACACACGTGCAGTCCATTCAAATGCATACGGCATGCGCAACTACGCACACGTGCTCAAAAATGAAATGGACACACATATTAATGTGCTGAAGTGCTCAATTCAACCCGCATAGGAAATCAGGCAAATTTTTTTGCGAGTTCTAGAATTCGCACCCGCCGAAAATAGCGCGAAATCTGCAAAAATTAATGTACCGCGAATATTTTTGCATGTATAGTAGCCGTATGTGTGTAGTGGAATTACCCCAATGATAACTGTGCATATTTAGAAGCTGCACACAGTACTTATTAGCCAAGAATTCTTCTTGCATTTTAATAGCTTCAAGAACATATTATGTATGTACATGTACATGTAGCCTATATACATGTTGTCATCACCTCATGAATAAAGAGCCTGCAAATTGAAGAATGGAAATAAATGATTCTGTCCATACGGCCAATGGAAGTTTCCATAATTGCAAAGCGGTGCCACATACAGCCTGGTACAAGAAGTCCTACACATGTACATGTACACGCAGGCTTCTACTGAACCATAACGATTCATGAAGAAATAATACCCTGGTTTTGTGAAATGCACGTAACAATTAAACATAAGAGGGCCCCCAAAAAAGAAGTCTTTCTTTTTCATGCTAAAAAAAATCTGATGCAAACTTAACAGAGCTCTAGAAGAAAATTGGTCTGTTTCTATTCAAAAAGCCTGAGGCAGTGAACAAAATAGAATTTTGAGTCTACACACGTACACGTCGCTCTATAGTCCTACATGTACATGTACATATATGCTCAAAATTATTGGTCCAAAACATGTTTTGATAAATGCTGCCAGTGCGTACAATACAGTTACAAGAACAAAGGTTACAGTAGTACATGTACATAATATGTATGTACATACCAGTCACTGCCTAAAGAGAAACAATGTTATACAAAGTTTAATGTTAGTTCAAGTTAACGCCAATAAATAACATCATTCCAATAAAATCATTGAGATCTGTTTCCGGTGAATGCATTGAAGTCACTGGAACATGACACATTGCAATAATATCCAAGAGTCATCGAGTCTGTCTGACTGAATGGCTCAGATTTTTCCCTATCTTCCCTTTGTAGCAAAATATTATTTTGTTTCCTCAATATCATTCCACTTGAGGCAGTGGCGTATCTGGAGGAGGAAGGGGAGCACAACTATGTGTCCCCCCCCCCCCCCCCCCCCCGGTCCCCAAAGCGAAACACAGTGGAGAAACATAAATGACTATTTTCTCTACACTTTGAATATTTAGTTATGCACCCTAGAAGAAAACATTGAAAACACAACCCAGTATGAATTTCTTAATCATCAATCAAGAAAATGGATATTTAAAATGTTCAATAAAAAGTAAATGGGAGAGGTGCTCTAAAGGTACATGTACATCACAGAGTTGCCAATCTGCGTTTGGTCGATTTGCAACTTTCAGTTTCATGAATTTCTTCCTCAAACTTTCACTGACAGGCTTCAGACTAGTTTGCAGGCACAAACCTGGTCAGTCGTAAAAGAGTGTCTGCACTGTAAGACTACCATAGGCCATGTACTGCATGTATACATGTAGCTGCTCCTGACACGACCAGAAGTTAGCTGAATTAGGCTTCTCTCCAGACACAATGATTTTCTGACAAAGTGTAGAGTCTGTGCTTGCAGACTAGCTTCAGACAGACTTTGTTGAAATCTTGAAGAAAACCTTTTTTGCAAGTAAAGTTTGAGACATTTTTATACACCTGTGAATATCAGATAAAATATGTTACCCAAGGCATTTGGTAATTTGCATAAACCAATATGCACACCCACAATACACTCTTGTGGGTAAATAGGTATCATGTGCGTGGCTGCTGCACTTGTTTGTATTACAAAGAGCTCTACATGTGTTTACAGAGTGGCTTCTAAGACAAACAGAATCTGCATTGGGACTGAGTTGTATTTTTTGGAAGCATATCTACGTGTACATGTATGCAGGTTAGATCTCTCATACACGTAAGTCCATTGCATCGATCTCCACCTCACGTCCTAACGTGGATATCGCATTGTACGCACGGCTCTATGCTCGCAGTTGATGCGGCTGCACAACCAAAATTAGGAGCCTACACTCAAACACAGTACATAGGACCCCGCGTGGGACATACAGTGTAGCGTGGGTCATCGTCTGCTGTGTCCGATTTCAGTGTACTCCTATTCGAAAGATACGTGATCTGATTTTATATTTCAAAAAGACATTATACTGGTTGTCGCATTAAATCGCCTTTAGAATTTCTATTAAAAGGGTACACTTGTTTTGCCTGATTTTGCAGTTACATGTAATCCATGAAAAAGACTTCACAGACCTGAATTATTCGATTCTCAAACTGCATAAAATTGTATTGAAACAGTACAGGAGCAACTTGTTTTTCTGCAAGCCCAAACATGCCAAACGGTTGCATCAAACGAAGAGGGCGTTGCTTTATCCACTGGTAGAGATCGATGGTCCATTTGCATAGAAATGTTATGGCAGAAGAATACAGACTATCAAATGCTGCATAACATGTAGTAGTAGTATTATTAGGCCAAGTAATAATAATTTCTAGTTTCTCTTCTTCTCCCTCGTTTTTACAACCCGTCTCAATATTTTTGTTATACATGTACTTCATTTCTGTTTTGACATGAAATTTTAAAAATGATTAATTGGATGACATCTAGACAAAGAGGTATCGAAAGTCATAAATGTAAATTGCATTTCACTTTGTTTCGAGCCTCAATAAGTGCATGTACAAATGAAATTGAAATAAGAAAATTTGCGATAAAACTGACCAAATAGCGTTTTCATGTACAAGAAAAATATCAAATATCACATGAATGTACATGGATCTCCCTCCTCCTCAACAACAACAAATCTGGAGGAGAAACTAGGTATCAATTTCAATTGGTTTATAGAAAAAGGAAGATATGAGGATAAAGTCTTGTTCACATGTGGTATAAAAAAAAAAATCTGCCGCATGAAAATGACTGTCAGTGTAAATTATGAAAGGGAAGTGGGGGTGAAAAAAGTATCTGCGACAGACTGCGAGCAACAAAGGCCCTAAGTAAAAGGAAATTAGGCGTAATAATCCTCTTTACTAACTGTAATTTCTATCACTGAACTGCAGTTTGGGTTACCAGTCAACAACTTCAAAAGATTCCTCCCTCGCTCCCCCCCCCCCCCCTCAAATAAAAATCTCAAGATAAAACAATCCTCCCTAGCGAAACTTTAGACAGTACCAATCACAAAAAAATATTTTGCCAGGTACACGCATGTTAGAAGTTCTATGTCGCTATACTACAGTATATACTGTATTCAAAATATGCAGACTAAGTATTAGTTACATGTGAAGAGATATTGCAAGTTTAAATACACTCTCAATAAATGTAAAAGCAACTTCCGATTAGACTAGTCAACACACCCGTACGCACTCGCCAGGAACCGGGCCCGCACAGAACTTAACGCCAACTGGTTCCACGAGCGCTCTTTTCTTTTATCCTTTATTTTCTTCATGCTCCTTTACTGTTAACATATAGAATGCCAGGTAAAATTTTAATTGATGTTGATTTCATACATTCTAACCATACACAAATTCTTTTTTTTTTGGGGGGGGGGGGGTTGATTGACACACTTTACATTATCTGAACTCTAGAAGCTACATGTATGCTCCAAGCAATTCCCAATAGTGATTGAATGTTATCCCAGCACATTTGCTGTATAGTGTATACAACATTTTTTTTGAAAGGGAAATCAGTTGAATCCAGCCAGTGTGAACGAACTTTGACGCATTGCACACAGGACCTCCTGCAAGCCGTACATGTACTTTGTACTTCAAATGCTAGAACCTTGAATTAAAGACCCACATTTAACATTTGCAAATTTCACAAAAGTTATGACACAAAATCATCTACATGTACAATTGACACGACACTGAATTTTTTGTAATTCGCAATTTAAGTTTCTTACAGTTAAAATGGCTGGTGTTTACAATTTGCAAAAGTTTCACGTTGCAAACATTTCTTGTTTTACAGTATATACATGCCCAAAACACATACATTTGTAACAAAATGTGTTTATGATCTCTACTTTCTATCATAAATATCTTGATATCTAAGGGAGTAACTGACTAATTGGCATGTAAAACTTTCTATAACAGACAGCTCCAGATTTACATGTATGAACACAACAGTAATGAATTCAGTAAATGACAAATTCAGATTACCGGTAGAGCAAAGTTACAGAAGGGCTTTAACAAAGTTTGAATCACTTGTACACAATGGAGGTCAACAAACTTTCTCCCTCTATAATGTATACTGTAGGGTGACATGCACAATGGCTCTGAAAAGGTGCTTGATAAATGCAATGCACTGTACTGGTAGAGCCAGGGAATTGTACAATACTGACCATGCAGAGTCTATTTTTTTCAAATCCACTTGAGCAACGCTAACAAAGCTTGACAGTGTTTGACTTCAATATACATGTAGGACACGATTTTTAGACTTCCTACATGTACATGTATGTACAGTGAATGTGGGGTTATTTTTCCGCAATTCTAGCTTTCTCTGCTTTTGACTATGAGTCTCTTTCCACTGGTCAAATATGGTCAGTATACATGCACATGTAGACCACTTATTTTACAAAAAAGAAAATGTGTATTTATTCACTAACTTATATCATTTGCATACACTGTTACCCATACAATGAATTTCTACATGTACATGTACATGTAAATATTTTTTTGTTTAGAATGCTTTATGGATGTGTTTCATTGATATCATATCCACCGTGTACACTTGTACCTACAATGCATACCATGTAGATGTAATATCCAAGTCTTTTAATCTATGACAATAAATGTTAAAGGTCATGTAAAGTTTTGGTAAGCCCTCAAAAACTTTTCGTCAGATTTCTTCAATTTTTGTTGATAAATAGCAAGATACTTGCAATGCTAAGACACTGTGAAGATTTCGCCTCCTAAAGTTTAATATTAAACAAATAAGAGGCAAAAACTAATTTATGTGCCGGGACAGGCACGTAAAATCCCAACAAAGGCAGCATGTGCTATACACTGTAAACACAGTGTAAAACCAATTATGAGTCGCTACACACAGTGTACACACGCTGTCTCTATGCGAAGCCCAAAGATTGCTGTGCGGGGAGCCGTCGGGGTGGAAGGGTCCTAGCATGATGGCAGTGATCAAGCATTCCTTACAGATATTTACACTGAAATTCACCAATAATCATAGATGAAATACCAAATGATCTCTTCCAGACATCTTTTGATACAGGGAGAACAACTTGAGACTATATTTAACATGTTTCTTTACAATTTCCTCTTTGCTACCAATACTGTACATGAGCTTTAACTTTGGGAACTTACATGTACATTGTAACATTGGTCTTTCAAGTGAAACTTCAAAGGGTTTGTGCCTAGACACTAACTAAAAACAGGTCCTACATGTACACGTATCTTTTTCTCTCTATCCTCCTTGGGAATTAATACGAAATACTTGCAAGAACTGTACAACCAAATGTACACTTTATAGGTAGAAAAACACCTTCACAATCCAGTGTCCTTGTACAGTTCCACATGTACTTAAGTACCTTGCATTGCTTAATATGACACCACCATCAAAAGTTTGTTGACACCGTTCTCCATGAAAGGTCATTCTTTTTCATCTATTAAAAAAAAAAGCAAAGTTGGTCGAGTGGTGCACAATCCATGAAAGCCTTTTATCATGCTTATGTGTTCCTATCCTTGCCCTTTATCCCCACTCCCACATTAACTCTTTCAAGACAATTGACCACATTTTGTGGTTTGGCTCAATAACTTTTGATTCAGAGCTCTATAAAATATACCAGATGCATGAGTAGAAAGAGGAAAAATTTCTGCACACACTAAGTCCATTTTTGTTGCATTACCATATTGTGTTTGATGCCAGGAATTTTAAGAACGAAAGTAAGCTGTAAAATCCTTAAATTGGCAACACATTGAGAGGTTCAAAGTCAATATTTTTTATCAAAATTGGCAATTTTTTCAACTTTTCCACAAAATTACTAACCATGTACATGTATATTGTTTTCAAAGATATTTCAGCTTACTAGAACCATGTATCACCAAAAGAAACATATCATTGTTGCCAATTTGAAGAACAGAATGTGATCAATATAGCCCTTCAATAATTCTTGTCCTGAAAGGGTTAAGTATGGACAAAAATGAAAGAATGCAGTTTACAAATGTACAATGGTACTACTGGGTGGAAAATCTGTCTAAATAGAAATAAAATGCAGTGATTAAACTGATATCTGGTATTATGCTGTTCAAGGTACATGTACACACGTATACAATATACATGTAGGGCAATCCAACCTTTGTAACAAGTCGATTTTATGAAGGCAGTACACATAATTAGAGAAATTGCTCTGTGAAAGTCTGAAAGAATTTGGGCGAATTGTAATGAATTTTTTGAATGTTTGAAAGATTAACATCACTACTGTATAGTCAAGGATTGTAATTCCGAACAGATTGTATTACCGAACGTGTACAGTTAAGCGCCTAAAATGGGTTTTCATACGCGTGGGATTACGCGTATGAAAACCACACTATGAAACAAAGGTGTGTCTTTTTCCCATAGGTTTCACACGTTCGGAAATACAGTACCTTTTTCAAGGGACCAAAACGCCGTGTCGTTGGGAAGGGGTTAACTCGGAAGGGAATATCGTATTAAATCTAGGTTTTCTTTTTAAAATTCCATCAACTTCTTTTTCTGTAGGACTTTGAGCATTCATTATGTAAGTTTGACACATATTCGTTTGATATTTAATTTTCTATCGTTGATTTTCTGAAAAGTGTTCGGACACTGGATCAACCACCATAAATCTACATGTGAATCTCAGATAGGGTTCAAATTCTATTTGACTGTGGTGTATTTTGGGGCACAACTCTTCTCTTCACTGTACTCTAAAACTTCTTGAAATTCCTTAAAAATTCTCTCCTAAATAATTTTATCCTCACTGCTGTACTTACATATATTTTATCCTCAGGGCCTTTCAGGACAGGAATTATTTAAGGGCTAAATTTTGTTGAAAGGTTGAAAATATTGCCAATTTTGACAAAAAGCAATGATTTTGAACCTCGCAATGTGTTGCTAATTTAAGGATTTTAAAGCTTATTCTCGTTTTTTAAATTCCTGGCATCAAATGCAATATGGTCATGCAACAAAAATGAACATACACAGTGTAGTGTGTGCAGAATATTTTTTTAGATCTAAATTCTACTAATATTATTATTATTATTATTAATATTATTAATTATTTGTCTATTTGATAAGAGAAATTTAGCCACTGAAAAAAGTGTGTAGCTTTTGGTCCCCCCATCATACAGGCTCTCAGTCTCGGTCTTGGATATAACACTGATAACTATACTACATGTAAGTGCTATTAGGGAGACTTGAAAAAGAGAATAAGATAATAAACAAGTTCGAGTTTCAGTTACATTTCTAAAACTAAGTTACATGTAGATGCATTTGCCATTTGATTAGATCTATTATTACTTAACCAGGCATTATTTGTAGGATTGGGGGGGGGGGGGGGGGGTTGTGTGTCTGGACACTTAAACAAAAATTAGCCTGTCAATTTTGCCATCAGATTTTATGAAAAATGTGCATCAAGTAACACTAAAATTTTCAACCTATCCTATCCTGTGCAACTTCAGATTTGTGACAATTTGCATGAAAAGTTGTTCGATAAGTGGTAGTGGACCCTATTTCCGAACACTTCAGAAAATCAACGATAGCAAGTAAAATATCAAACGAATATCTGTCAAACTTAGATAATGAATGCATTGATTAACTTTGCCCAGGATTGAAGAAAAAAAATCACTGTCCCAGCTAATGCTGTAATCATAATTGCAAACCTTTAGCTCAGACAGGAATCGCCTGAGTTTTATAAGCTGATCGGTCGTTTATATATCAAGATATTTATGATTGAACATTGATGTCGGGATAGAGTACCACCGAACCCTAAAGAACTCTTACGGTTGGCATACCTCGCTCTATCACAGAATACCGTACGGGCTGGAAACCCGCTCTGAAATCGCTAAGTGCTGGTGCTTGGTTTTTGTGACTGCAGCGCAGCGAAGAAGCCGAGCGACTTGCGCTAGCGATTGATCGCGATTTTCTCTTTTTTAGGATAGTAAACGGGTTCCATTTTCTCTCATACTTTCACATATCCTTAATCACCGGGGTCGGGCTAACTCGGCACTAGGGCGAACTCGGCACTGCGCGGTAACTATATTTCGAGAGTTGAAGTCCACGCTACGCGCCGTACCCTTTTTTAGCCTTAAATTTCATGTTTTGCATAATTTTACTTCTTGAAATTGTCAACATTACTTCTTTGCTATTAAGTGTTTTGAAATGTGTAATTAAATGCGAAATTCAACACAAGTGTTTGCGATCACTTTAACTCTCTGGGCTCACTCCGCGGCGATTTCCCGCCAAGGCCGAGTTCGCCCTAGTGCCGAGTTAGCCCGCATCCGCTTAATTATATATGTAGTTAGAGGACTGCACACAATTCACTGGCATTTGAGCTGATTTTACAATTTTTCACAAAGTTAATCAATCACTTTAAAGTCCTACAGAAAAAGAAGTTGGTGGAATTTGAAAAAGACAACGTAGATCTAATACGATATTCCCTTCCGAGCGAACCCCTTCCCAACAACGTGCCGTTTTGGTCCCTTGAAAAAGGTATTGTATTTCCGAACGTGTGAAACCTATGGGGAAAAAAGACACAACCTACCCCGATTTCGGACCAACGGGTGACCAGAGTCAGAGAGCAGTTCCTAAAATATTATGTTTTTTTTTGCCTCATTTTATGATCTTGTACCGTGTTCTTTGTTTCAATAGTGTGGAGAACATACGCATAGTCCCACGGGGAAAAAAGACACAACCTAAGTACCCCGATTTTGGACCAACGGGTGACCAGAGTCAGAGAGCAGTTCCTAAAATTTTTTTTTTTTTTGGCCTCATTTTATGATCTTGTACCGTGTTCTTTGTTTCAATAGTGTGGAGAACATACGCATAGTCCCACGCGTATGAAAGCCATTTTATGCACTTAAGTACTGTACGTGTTCGGTAATACCATGCTGTTCGGAAATACAATCATCCTTGACTAGTCTATACCGAAAACAAAATAACAAGTCAAGTGTGTAAATTTGGTCTCCCATCCAAATCACACCTGAATTCCAAAGCTGAAATTTAAAAGCTCGACTTACACATAGCATATTCCAATGAGATGAAAAAGAACCAATGCCAGGGCGAGCACGAGGAATACAAGGGCCAAGATCACGGCGAGGTAGTCCCCGTAGGTTGCGTCGGGAAAATACACCATCATTGTTGGCGAATAGAAGGCGATTTTCGAAGAAGACGTCCGCAACAAGACAGGTAATCCCAGTCGACTACCGCTGGAACAGTCACTACTTAACAGCATGACGACAATCCCCACATTTTATAGGGATATCAGCCGAAATAAGGGGGTTGTACGTGCAGTATTTTATTTTCTCTGAATGAATAAATGGTGAAAGATTCGCACGCACTGTGGTCGCGTAGTAGGTACCGTACTACACCGTATATGCGCCCGTAGTTCTGACCGGCCGCGCCGCTCGCGATCGCTCGAATCGACATACGCTCGTACAGCTGGCGTACTATATACCCCGCATATATGCATAGCGCCGCATAGCCAGGACGGCGGCCGTTATTATTCCAGTTATCACGAAGAGAAGGAGTGACCCAATTATTATAATAAGCCGCCTAGCGCATTGAAAAAATATCTTGATGGGTGGGGCGCTCCAACTCCGTTGAGTTTAGGACTATCATGTATACCGTATAATACTCGCTGGAACTCTCCATCGGTATTGCACACTAGCAGGGGCGGCGGAGCGTCTTTCAAAGTGGGGGGGGGGGGGCACCAGCAAAAAGGGGCACTTTTGGGGGGTAAAGGGGCACCTACAAGGGGTGAACATAAAGCGAAAAAGGACCATTTTGTGACATCGGTATTACCCTATACAGTCTAATTAATATAGTTATTATCAAGCATTACCTTCTTCCCTTTTATTGTGGTTCTGGTCATTATTTCAGCTTCCCTAATTAGCAGTTGTGTGTAGGCCCTAACGGTCTAACGATTCATGTGCAAGTGAGCGAAGTGAGCAAGCAACAAATTTCAGATTTTTTTCCTAATACTGAAGTCCTTAATTATTTACAGGATGTAATGAAAAATGAAAATGACAACAACAAATTCATTTTTGGGAAAGTCGTATGATTTTTTAATTTGTACATTAACCCTGTCGTTTTCTTTAGGATTACACTGATATACTTTATGCAATCTGCTTGATTTCATTATATACTGTAAGAGCGAGTGAGCGTATAGCAAGCGAGTTATGGGGACATTTTCATAAAGTTGCCTTTACTTGGTGTGAATTATTGGCATACTCGAGCTAGCGGAATGAGAAATCCTTTGCGGGGGAGGGGAGGGAGGCCCCTTTTGCCTCCAGCTTCGCTCCCTTACATTGTAGTTGTAGTAATATGGGTATCTGTAAAGCCGCAACGATTCTTTAAAGCTAGATATGCAGCATGGCTCTTTTTGTAAAAAAGCAAACAGTTGGAAATATAGGCAAAAGAGGTTAAAGGGGCACTTATAAGAGGTAAAAGGGGGCACTTATGAGAAGAGGAAAAGGGCACATATTAGAAGGAAAAGGGAGCACCTATCAGAAGTAAAAATGCACTTATCAAAGGAGAAAAGGGCATATATATATTAGAGAAAAAGGGGGCAATATTTAGATTCGAAAAAGGGCACTTATCAAAGGAGAAAAGGAGGCTTATTAGAGAGACAAGGTGGCAGTTGTCAGATTTGAAAAGGGGCGCTTATCAGAAGTAAAGAGGGGCACTTATCAGAAGTAAAGATGGGGGCACTTATCAGAAGGGGAAAATGGGCACTTATTAGAAGGAAAAGGGGCACCTATCAGAAGTAAAAATGCACTTATCAAAGGAGAAAAGGGCATAAGAGAGAAAAAGGGGCAATATTTAGATTCGAAAAGGGGCACTTATCAGAAGGAAAAAATGATACTTATTAGTATTAGGGAGATAAGGTGGCAATTATCAGATTTGAAAAGGGGCACTTTTCAGGAGGCGAAAAATGCACTTATTAGAGAGATAAGGTGGTAATTATCAGATTTGAAAAGGAGCACTTTTCAGAAAGCGGAAAGGGCACTTATTAGAAAGATAAAATGGCAACTATCTGATTTGAAAAGGGGCACTTTTCAGAAGGAGAAAAAGGGGCACTTATCAGAAGGGGAAAGGGCACTTATTAGAAAGGAAAAGGGGCACATTTAGTATTAAAAAGGGCACTTATCATAGAGAAAGGGGCATTTTCCAGAAATTAAAAGAGCATTTTTTTGGTACTCGAAAAAGTGGGGGCACTGTGCCCCCGCTCCCCCCCCCCGGGCACGCCGCCCCTGCACACTAGTGCCATATTAATCAACACTATGACTGTGGGCATCTAAGGCAATACAAGACACTATGTTATAGCAGTTATAGCTTCAACTTGATTTTGAAAATCTGGATCTGTATCTGGAATAATATTAATGATAATAATAATTTTTATAACTATTTCTTTTTTTCTCCCTATGGCAAGGGGTCCTAAAGCTATGCCCGGGGGGGGGGGGCACTCAGTATATAGTGTGCGGTGGGTATGTGCCGCAGAGAAGATCCCGATTTTTACACTCAAATTTCCGTTCCAAATCATACCATTTTTTTCTTGTTGAGAAAAGGAAGAGAGAAAACCGTTCCAAAGCACCGCTTTTTTTTTTTTTTTAATTCCGTCGTTCAGGCCATTCTGGCCCGCACCGGCCCGTTTCGAAGAATATCATTTTTGGTGAAAAGTTGAAAACGAGTTTCATTCGGGTGCTTAATTCCTCCGGGCTTTCCCAATTGCTTCCAATCCCTTTCCAATCCACCCAAGGGAATTCAGTTTTCATTCATGCAGAGCGCATGCATGCGAATTAACCCCGCTTAATGTGAATACATACACCATAGACTTGCCATGACACACAGCATGTTTACATTGTAGCTAATGGGAGCTTGTAGGAACCAGTTAAGTAGCATCATATTTATATTTTAATTCAGTTCCAAAGACCCCCCCCCCCCCCCTTTTCCAAAATATTATTTCCAAAGACCATCCTTTTCATGATACGCTCGTTCCGCGATCCGAAGCCCCCCTTTTTTTGGTCTTGCCAGTGGCACATACCTACCACTTTTGGGGTCGAGTACCCTCTCACACCCCCCCCCCCCTCCCGGAAGCTAGTGGTCCTATAAAGCTACGCACCCCGCGCGTTCGATGCGCCAAACTTACTGAGTAACTGAGCAACGAAAATATCATTTACAATTGCCAAAAAGAATGAGTAATTTTTCTTTATTTTTGGTGATATTATCACTAATTGGAAATCGGGGTAACATTCACATCATTCAGCACCAAAATCAAGATTTGCATTCATATATTACGTGTGCTTAGCTTTAGGACCCTTTCATTTTGTCGTACAAAATTTGACCCCGCATCGACATCGACTCGAAAATTTATGTTACTGACATTCCTCCGTCGTAATCTTTTCAGCGATTTAACTTCAAAATATGTAGAATCATGATAATTATATAAAAGAAATTTACATTAACCACTGAATAAAAGGACTTTTTAGCCGCTGGAAACAAAGTACGTAGCTTTATAGGTCTCCCCATCATACCATTCTGATTTCAACCCTGAGTGCTTAATTTATTTCAGGGGTTGATCCAGGAGTAATTGTTTGGGTTTGTTTGTTTTTTTGTTGTTGTTTTTTGTTGTTTTTTTTTTTCGCTTATCAGGGAATTTTGGGGTAAAAGCTGATGACATTTTCTCTCTTTTTTTTCCTTGTCAGAATTTTTTTTGAATATTGTGGCCCCCTCCACAGAATCCTGGATCCGCCCCTGCTTTTATCATTCGGAAACTGATCTTCTCTCTCTCTCTCTCCATTTCTATATAGTTGGCGCTGGCAAGCCTGGTGGGTTAACTCAAAATGTGTAGCCTACACATGAGTTTTCTATACAAATTCCGCAGGGAAAGTGTCTTTTTAAAAATCTCTATATAATGTTCTATGCAGGGTCTAAAATATATCGAAGCCCTGATAAGTATAGTTTGAGCATTGATTTAAAAATCTCTGAAAATGCGAAGTTTACAAAATTCATAAATAAAAGTCTTTCTGAACCTTGATGGGTGCTCATATTGGTTGACCTATATACCTACATAAAACCCATCTTGATTGGTAAAGTGTTAAAAAATGGGCGTGTCAAAGATAATATAAAGAACATAAAGGCGGTCCTTAGAGAGATAATCAGTTTTCAGACTACCAACTTACAACAATATTAGCGCGGTATTACCTCTGTAAGATACAACAAAAGTTACAATTTTCAGAATACCACCCATTTTTAGCATAATATTTTGAATGGAACAAATCATCCCTCTTTTATGCGTACGAAAATAGACGTGTGGAATGGCAAATACATTTTCAGTCTCCTAGGCGGTAGTCTGAATATGGGCTAAGGGCCTAGGGCATCCTGTGGGCGACAGATTACGTAATGTATGGCATAAAGATTCTTGGTAAATGAATCACCCGAGTATTGTTATGTTACCCGATCATTATACGAAGTGACAATGGGGTTGGTCGTCAAGCGACATCTGCTCGAAGTTGAATCAAAGCCAACGGCATTATGACTGTATACTACGTTCAGAAGTATTATATGGTTTGACTTTGACTCGGGACTGATACTGCAAAGGAAAATTAGGAATGATATACACGTTTGTAATGCTTGAAAAAGATGAATATTATTAGTATGAAAAGCGATATGCATTGGAGGCCGATAAACTAAAAACTTATATTCTCGATCTCTCTCTCTGTTTGTCTGTGAAGTGTCATTTAGACACGCCCCCTCTCTTTCTCTCTCTACCCCCTCCCCCCCTCTATTTAATTGATAAAAAAGGTTGACCAATTTTCAAGAAGTCACTCCAACTTTGAGGCTGTTATATACATGAGGATTTGTTGCCACAGATTAAAGGGGAAGTCCACCCAGAAAATAAATTGGTTAATCAGAAGAAAGTCTGATAGAGCATGAGAAAATTATTAATCTTTTTTATAGTTGTAATTGAGCAAACAAAAATTGGCAACTATGTGATGTACTTTTTGAGCACATCTACCATTTTCTTTATACAGAAGTTTCCATATAAACGTTAAATATTATCTTTTACAGTGTAGGTCTAATGCACTTGCGTTCATCAGAAATTTGTGAACAAACATTACAAACACAAATAGGAATAAAAGAAAACTCAAGATATAACAAACTTTCTTTTCATTTATTGAGACACTTTTCATCATAAACAGCAGAGAGTCATTACATCGTGTACAGACGCATGTGCCATCAACTTTTTTTCTCAATAATATCCATCTCTGTGTATTTTCACTCGTATTATTCTCTTAGACTCTCTTTCTTCTGTATAAAACAGTATTATTTCTTAAACCTTTATTCATTTTGTTCTGTGACAAAAGTTTGATTGAAATCTCGGACACAAACAAAATTGATCTTTATTTTAAAATCCTCACGCATAGTTTACACAACAAGACATGCCAAACTACGTAGGCAATCGCCGTCGCAACAATTTTCATTCGCTCGAGGGGGAAAAAATTGAAATCATTCACTTACTTTCATCATCATAAATACATGTTTCCTGACCTTTTCAACAAGATTGAATTATTTTAGAATTCTTACAGAATCCTGAAGTTGAGGAAACATATTTAACCTGCTGATTGTATGGGTTATGTTTCATTCAACTTAACATCATCAAAATAAAAACTCCTGTAATAATGGTACAAGGCAAACTGGATCGTTGCCCAAAATAAATTGTCAATATCTTTTTACAATGAAAACAGAACAAGGAGACACACAAAAAGATAGCAACTGAAAATATAGAAAACCAAAACAGCTTTGAACTTAATAAAGTTTAAAACAGTAAAAGTATATGTAATTTTTCTCATGGAAGCCTTTCCTCCAAATATATCACAACGTAGCAATATTCCAAAGTCGAACACACCAAAAGTTTGACTGAAGTATAACTCTGAATATGGTGGAGATCTCTGATTGCTAATTTTCTGCTGTTATACCAGTAAACAAAATGTCAATACAACACAACACTGAAAGAGATGAACTGCTGTTAAAAAAAAATTTAAATAAAAAAAAAAAATTAAGAGAGAGAGAGCGAGCTTTGAGACTTTCTGAAACATATTGCAGGCATAAGAAGACATGTTTAATGATGAGCGGAATGCAAACATTTTTAACAGTCGCTTGCATGATATCCAAATCGGCACCAGGGTCAATAAGTCTTTGTACAGTTAGTCCCTTCTGCGTCCAACAGTTGACCTTGACCTTTACTGGAATAAAGCTGTGATCGGCTTGACAAAAAGAATTCATGATAACAACACAAACAATGATGACAAATGAAAACAGTTATGTGACAAAGAAAAATGGAGTAAGTACGCAAGCAGAATTTAAAAAAAAAAAAAAAAACACCAAAAATCTCACATTTTCCAAGATAGTCTCTAAACAATAAAATTCGAAAAGAAAAATATACATTTGTTGTTTGTTTTTTTCAAAATAAATCATACTTGGTCAACTTGACCTATTTAGTTACTTGATATGGCTCATTAAATTTTCTTCTTTGTACCATCACCAAAGCTTTTCCCATCCATTGGTAATTTACAGTTAATTTGATTTGCAAGACCAGTTTCTTTCTCAGAAAAAAACAAAGATTTATTACTTTGCAATAAAGCACAAGATGGATATTCATCAAAGGTCAGACACAGTGAAGAACGAAAATCTATCAACAAAAAATGAAATGAATTCCAACATATTCCTCTCAACACTGTTGCCATTGCTTCAAACATGTTCTAGGCTGCCATTTTCTCCTTTTAACTTATCGTTATTTAGTGCAGTTCCTTTTCCGCACTTGCTATTGGTCCATCGCATTTTTCCATCATTCTTTTCCTCATCCTGTCTCCTGTAAGCAGTATTAACTCTCTTTGGAAAGACACTTAAATCATTTCCTGCAAGTAAGCAATGGTATTTCCACAAACAAACAGAAACTGAAGGGGTAAACAATACACTCTGGATATGAAACTGTAAATTGCCTGCGTTTAATTTATTATCAAGGTGCATTAGTTTTTATCACACAGGCAATGTGCAATATCAATTGAATCCAATGTTAAGAGGATGGGAGAGAAAAATCTGTAGATTAATCCTGATAAATCAGATAATATCTCTTTACTGTGCACTTGTAAAAGCAATAAAGTGACCTAGTTGTTATTCAAATGCCCTTCCACCACTGGCACTTTCTGATATTTTAAATCATAAAGAATCTCTTTTCCTGATTTAAACAAATATACATAACATCTAACTAATCACGCTGATGTCATTAAGAAAATGGTGTTGTGTCGTTGAAAAATACCCTGCCAAAGGAAATTGCTTTTCCATTTAGCTTTTCTGCGGCAATGTGGTTTGTACTGTGTTAGTCTGTGGAACACGACATCAGAGCACTAGCTAGGGGTGAACTTCCAGAAGAAAGCCTAGACCCAATTTTGTTCCTAATTGGAAGAAGTCAGCCTTCACCTATGCCCAAAATACCAAGGGGCTCTGGGCAATTTTGCCCTCGATTAATATTAGGGGGGGGGGGGGGGTGGCCTTCAACCTTGCTTGAAGAGCTCGATATCTGTAGGCAATGATCTGTACGAATGCTAATTCCCAGTGTATTTTCACAACGATTCATAACACAGTTATAAGAAACCTTACATACATCATTATTGCGGACAAATGTATCAAAGCTAGAAAAATCAGTTGCATAACCATAAAACACAGAATAATATTGATGTATGAAAATATTGAGAGGTTTAATGAGAAGGCTGAGTTATGGCAAAAGTGAAAAACAATAAGTGAGCTTTCTCATTCTTTCAAAGAATAGCATGGTAGCAATGTTATCATTTTGAAGACTACAACACCTCAGAATTCTTATTTACTGCATAATCAAGCAACCATCTTTTAGAACTTCTAGACATTTTCTTTCACAATTTAATTGAATGACCAGTACTCAACATCACCTTTTAACAAAGAAATCAGTTGAAATGTCAAATTTATGGTTGATGTACGAAAACATGGAGAAATCTTAACAAACAGATCAGTGAGAAATCAGATTGCTGTAGAAAAATGGTTCATCTTAAAAAATTGCAATAAAAACTTTGTTCCAATACAAAAAGACACACGGTAAGACTGGAAGTACAAGTATGATATATATAGATTTTTTTTCTTGGAAGATACGACATGATTCCTATCAATTACTTTCTTTTCTCCACTCCCTTCGTCTTTCATCTGCTCCCTTCATCTTTTCTACTTCTCCAAATAATTATAGTTAAATGATGACGATGTATGTCAAACATCACAAGTAAGCACTTGGGAAAAAACAATTTACAAAACTATCAAATACAATCTTTGTCCATATCATTCATTCTCTGCCAATAATATATTTGAACAGACTTTTTCTTCAAAAAATCTCTACCAATGCATCCGTGTAGTCCCAGATGCTTGGATCTGTGTGAGGGAGATAAATGCAGTGAATTCTTGTGATACGGATTTGCTCTTATATCACTGTGCTACTCTTTGTTAATAAGTAAAGTGAGTGCAACCTGGGAACTTGGAAGGTTATGTTACATAACAAGCTACATCTCAAACTTTTGAATGAATAAAAAAAATAACAAATAAATAAAAATTTTGACAAAAGGTGAGAGTATCAATCTGTTGTAATATGCCCAAGAGAGGGGAAGTTACCATCCAAGTCACCTGACATGTTCACAATCACCTGACATATTAACAAGTCACCTGACAATAATGAAAATAAACTTTTCCTGCAACAGAGCCACTGTGAAGAAGAAAAGGCACAATTTAATTTTTTTTAAACAAAACTCCAACGTCATCTGGCCAATCTTAACACCATCGCAATGTTGCTACTGCCCAACAACCCCTCTGACGGAAATAATTAGTTAAAATATCTCAGGCAGGCTTTAAAGTAACCATGTGTGTGCAAAACATGATTTTTTTTTTTTTACTTATGAAGTGGCAAACAGATTCTCCATTACTGTTAAAGAAAGTGTTATAAAGCTAGATTTGCTCAAAACAAAATTTGCTAAAAGCTACTTGAATCATATCAGATACCTCCTTCTGCACTCTATATCAGTTCCTCTTTCCTACTTTCTCATTTTGTTTTGACAAGGTGCAGGCATCCCATCCAATTCCAAACATCAATTTTCAGAAGATAATACAACAGACACACAGGACAAACTGTATGAACACAAAATACTGTTGCATTCATGAGGCACAGAATTGTTCTCGGGGATGTATTGCAAGGACTTGCGTCAGAGAGGAGCACTGAATCGACAATGAAGAAGAAGAGCGAAACGTTCTGTCCAGATACACAAGAAAGACCACCGATCGATGCGTTGCAGTGTTGAAGCAGAGGCCAGCCACTACTATAATTCGTCATCGGAGGAGTCTGAAGACTCGTCAGAGGAGCTGAGCTCTGCGTCCTCGATGGCCATGGTGGTGATGGCGTTCATGACGGGATGTGGGATGAGGTTGAGGATGATGGGCGGAGTGGGTCGACTGAAACCATTCTTGCCCATCTGTGCGAGAGGAGGAAAGGAAAAAGAGAGCTAGTTGGTTAAGTGGGTTAGGAGATGGTAAAGTGGAGCATGATTGAACCCTTAAAAGGCCAGATTATTTTTGGTGGTCTTGTCACGGAATGTAAATAATCATTATGGAATGATGTTTTATGTTTGGGAGAGTTTCAACATCGCGTTTTAATATTTACAACCAGTGTAAAAGACTCATTCTTTTGCGGTGCTGTCTCAGTAGTTTAAGACAGGGGAACCTGGGAATACAGGCCAGGAGTGTCCCAAACAGTCTCCTAGCCATAGAAGGGCAGATTCTGTGCAAGACTCTAGGCTATAAAGTTACGAAAGCTTGCGGCACCACAAAATCTATATATTCTGAAAGGTAACAAGCTAAAGTACATGGTGTGGATTCTGCACTCTACCATTTTCGGATTAAAAGGCTTGTAAAACAATGACAAATATTACTACAATGAAGAAATAGAGAATATTTCTCAACATTTAAATTTGCAATTTAGAAGATTTAAAGATCACTACATCATAGGTTTGATCAGCAACTAATAGCCATTAGAAAAGGTGCTTGTGAAAGATTTTATCTATCTTGCTGTAGATTTGCCCAATTATATCCAAATTGCTTACATATCACATTGCTCACATATCAACCACTGTGTTGCCCCTGTTAAGGTGAACATGTTTTCGTACCTGTTGTGATCTTATCTTGAACTCATTAAGTTCATCTTCAGTTATTGGTGCGTATCCTTCTTCATTGTCACTGTGTTCATGCCAGCCCATCTCTTGTAGTAACCTGAAGTCATATAAAAAAAAAAAATGCATTTCAAATTATAAATTTCAAAGGTGTAATCTTGGAATTCTTCATTCCCCCCCCCATATACCACTGATACCAGATGGTTTTTACCTGAAGAGCATGAAGCCTGTAAACTGGTACGGTGCCATGACCTGAAATCAGGTAATAGCTAAAAAACTGGCATCCCTGATAGCAACTGAATCCCTAGAGCTTGGAACTGTGGAAATTACACAAATACTTTTTAGCTTGCTGAGTGTTAGAGGTGACAAACGTGAAAATTTTGAGTTTTTTACATATTGTATATGCCATATATTTTGCGGACATAAATTATCGCGAATAGCACTAACCAGACTATTTCGCCAGCGGTTAAATTCGCAATCGAATACATTACTGGTAGTAGTAAGCTGGCCGTCTGTATATGGATGTCTAGACACATATCTACTGCAGCACTAGTAGGCCATACATAATGCCTTACAGTATGTATGTTGGCAATATTTAAGCGGGTTGTTAAATTTGCGACCCACTCGCGAAATTAAAACCCCCGCAAAATATATGGCATGTACAGTAAATGAAAACCATATATATTTTCAAGCCTTTTTCTCAGTGCTAAATCAGGTATTAAGTTTTGGAGGCCTCTCAGTAATCTTCTAATGCAACACCTTGCACTCACCTTTTCTCTGCTTCTAAACTACTGGAAAGCTCCATCGGTTGACAATCCAGAAGGTTCTGGTCGTTGAGGGGCATGTCCATTTGGCCGTCATCGGTAACCATATCAAGATTATCGTCGACGTCGTCCTCATTCTCGCCCTCGTTGTTGAAATGGCCATTGCACTGACTGATGGGAAGTTGGGTGCTGATTATACTATCTTGTCTAGGCTCGGCTACGTCTAAATCTTCAAAGGGGTCTGGTTGCTGCAGGAATCAAATCAGGAAAGAAATATTGTATTCGAAAAAGCAATTCAATTTAAAGGTATTCACATGAATTGTTTAAGTACGTCGGGCAAGTTCTGCTTAAATTTATTCTGAAATAGATAACGTGAACAGGATAACATACATCTGAACAATTCAAATCATTGTTATTTGTGTGTTACAAGAACATTTGCCCTATTTATTATGCAATAAGTTACAACATAAACATACCTGGTATATAGTGGTAGAATTTGTCTTTTCGTACTGCTTCGTGGAAGACCTATGGTAATGGTGGTAGTGACCAGACTGTTGTTGGTCGTTGTGGTTGTTTCTTAAGTGGTCAACGCCATTGACCAGGGGCTCGCTGCTGAGCGGTAACCTGGGCGAGTCCACGCTCCCGGTGCGACGCAGCTCCTTCAGGAAGTCAACCTTGTCCGTCCGCTTGACCTTTGACCCAGTCACCATGCGTGGGGTGGGAATGTCTATGGCAGAGGTGGAGCGCGGAGAGCCCTGCTGCAAGCGCAAGAATATATCAACAGAAAGTTTAACCCATTGAATATTGTGTCCATGATAACTTAGGCTGCAATCTATGTCAAAAAAGTTTTACCATAATTAAACTGTATCTAAGAAGTTGATTGGAACTGTAATATTCAAGACTCTCATAAATAAGGGAGGACAGATCACTAAAACAATGTCACCAACATCCTTTGATTTCAACATTATATTATGATGATGTCAACGCATCTACATGTAAAAGCGTAATTTTACTAACATCTGAATCTCTGGTCCCATATCATGTGATCTATTCAACGTAGTACAGATATGTGTTAATATTCAGACGTATCATAATTCCACATGTAAGCAATAAAATTATGACATTCAACAACTTTACCATATCAATACAAGGCTCTGTCTTAGAAACAGTTGCAAATGATTCAAATCGATCGCAACTTGATTTCATTCGCAAGAGATGGGATTTCATGCGTTTGCGATGATGTGATTAATCCAGATCAATCACATCTATTTATAAGACAGGGCTCAGATGCATCTTCACTTGCCATTGAATTGTGTTTAACTGCCTAATCTATAACATTTTAAATTACAATATACCTCTTTAACTGGAGGATTTGAGGAAGGTTGCGATGAAGCTGCGTTGCCCGACGGCGATGGCAAAGACGTCGAAGATGAAGTGGATGACGAGGAGGAGGAGGAGGAACTTGATGATGATAGTGATGATGACGATGATGATGATGAAGTTAGTGGAAGTGCTGACTTGTCTTTATTACTGATGACAGGAGCTGGGCGGATAACTACTTCCTTCGCAATAGGTTTTCTAGGTGTGGTGGCCTGCTCAAAAAAAAAAAAATGAATGGTCAGTGTCAATTGTCAATAATAAATTGCTTTTCATTACAACGTCAAAACATTAAACATTATTTTTTTCTTCAGTGTACAAATCAAAAAGCATCTTAAGACTTAAACAGTGCACCCAAGTTGACACAAATTTATCACAGGTAATACATAATGAGATAATCATGTTTCATTTTATTTTACAATGATCATCTGAGCAAAAACAGTGTTCCATTGTATGAAACTTCAAGGTCCATTAGCCCACTTAAAATTGATTATCGAAACAAATTAACAACCTTTTTGTCATTGAGATGGTACCAGAAAAAATATTAGAAAATGGAATGTTGAAACCACCTTTGGCACTGGAATTTAATCTAGAATTCTAAAACTGAAACAGCATTTCAAGGGAAAATGATGGATTGTTTACCACATACTTGTGCCAGTCCTCATATATCATGAGGTTGCTTAGACCAGCAAAATGTAGTATAGATTTTTTTTCCCTCTCCCTGTCAATCTTTCCCCCTCTCACTTTCTCTTTCTTGTTGAAAACCACCAAGAGATATTCATCTTACCTTATTCATGCATAGGATAAAATGTACTAAACTACTTTCTGACATAAAACTAGGGAAGCATAACATACTTCTGAACATCAAAACAATTTGTCATTATGCATCACACCATCCAACAGGCAAATATAATAAATAGGAATACTACCAGTGAAAAAGCTCCACAAATTGGGATTCATTCAAGATCAATCATACCTTTGCAGGAGCAGAAGACTTAGGGACGAGCGACTTGTAGACACTGGTGCTGACGGAGGAGAGGGGCACCGCCCCACCGCGCCCTGACTTGGCACCCTTGTTCTGCACCGCCTGCTGCACCCCGCCCACTTTGCTACTCGACGACGTCAGGTTGCTTACACCGTTGACTCCAGAGGGCGACATCTTGCCTGCCGTGGCCTGTGAGCCATTGGTGGTTGGCGAGTCGCTGACTGTTGTCGTCTTCTGGACCAGCTGCAATTTCTTCCCACCTATGCTGATGTTGGAGGTGCCTGGCCGCTTCTCTGTAAGAAAGATTGATGAAGAAGTATGAATTCCCTTCAATGGCTCAATAAAATTTCAAAATTTCCACTTTATTTCTTATTTTACTGACTTACTTTATTTTTTATTTTTTGCAATGATTTATTGAACCGTCCTTCTAGGGAGAAACGTACAAATTAATTTTTAATACTACATTCATATTACTGAATTTTGTTTTACATACATGTATTTGCAGTTCTTCTGCAGTCGTAAGCAATCTTGAAGAATGCTTCAACAAATGGTCTTACAAAAATGTCATTTCTAGCCAGGAAGCTGGTGCACAGAATTATTATCTCAAGAGTGACAGAGAGACAAGTAGAGGGAGACAGCGTTGTCACTACGGTGGTCGGCGCCGGTCGGAACCTTCCACCACTCAAAATTTCCGACTGGCACTCAATGCAATATCACACCCGCCTGCCCTGCACTAATTTCCCCACTGATAAAGAAAAAATACTACGATTTTGACCTACGAACATGCAACTGTGGTTTAAGATTTAACCTTGTTCACTGGATAAGTGGTTTAAGAGAGTAATCTGACAGCTTAAGAGAGTAATCTGACAGCACTCACAGCAGGTATATGTACAAAGTAAACCAAATACTAGTACAGTAGTTACAATGCTTAATGCTGCAGCTACTGTACAGTGTGTACTATGTAGATACATGATATTTTTTACTTTTTAACTATAACTTATAAGCCCTGAAAACCGACTAGTTTTTGTCCCCCTGAACCCCCGTGGCAAGGTGTCGGGCGATAAAATTTCCACCAGTGAAAAGTCCCTGGTGACAACCCTGGAGGGAGATATATAAATAAAAAGAGAGAGGAGAAAAAATATAGAAAGGGAAAAACAGAGAGAGAGGTGAGAGAAATAGAGAAGAACAAGGGAGAGAAACAGACTAAAACCCTGTTATGCATTTTCTTACCCCATGCTCCAGCAGGTTTTGAGGATTCGTTTTTCACGTCATGTTCAGCATCGCCAGATAATGAAGGCTGAAAACCAAAAGAAGGAAGTAGAGATAATATGGTTAAAAATAATCACCAGCACTTGTTGCCAACATTTCACATTGCCATTTCCATTTCTAAGTGTGACATCCGTGATACAAACCAGACTAATCAATATGTATAACATTAAAGGAAACCAAACCCAAGGAGAGAATCAATGTTATTGGAAAGTGAGAATTCAGAGAAGCACTTTACAAAAAGTTTCATTAAAATTGGTTTAAAAAATGAGAGAGTTACGGAAGTTTGAAAAGACTTGTTTTACTTTCTATGGGGATCCTCCAATTGGCAAAATTGCTTCAAAATGGCTGATTTTGTGAACAACTCTCCATTTGTTTTGTACACAGATTTTCAGATTTTCCCCATTATCTTTCAAGGTGCAGTTAATCTCCTTCTGAGCTCAACATATATAATGGGAAAATGTATTTTACACCACATATGTCGAGTTCAGGAGGAGACAAGGAGCACCCTGAGAGAAAATGGGGAAAATCTGAAAATCTGTGTACAAAACAAATGGAGAGTTGTTCACAAAATCAGCCATTTTGAAGCAATTTTACCAATTGGAGGATCCCCATAGAAAGTAAAACGAGACTTTTCAAACTTCCATAACTCTCTCATTTTTTAAACAATTTTAATGAAACTTTTTGTAAAGTGCTTCTCTGAATTTTCACTTTCCAATAACATCGATTCTCTCCTTGGGTTTTGGTTTCCTTTAAAGGGAAAGTCAACCCTTATTACAAGTTGGTTTTAAAAGAAGCAGAAAAATTCAAAAAACAGATCAGTGAAAGTTTGAGCAAAATCCAATAAGAAATAAGAAAGTTATGAAAGTTGTAATCAATCAAACACAAATTGGCAACTCTGTGACGCATCTTGCAAGCTACTTTTCCATTGCCCAGTACAGAAAATTTCATAAATTTTCATTTTCTTAGTTTCTGCTGAAGGAATAAATTTGTTTCATACAGGTTTTGTGTAAAAACATATGAGCAATGATTATATCTAAGGTCAATTTATGTTTGAAAATTTTCTTTAGAGAAAATGGAAATTAATGATTTTTGGGGTACAGGGCAAATAGCAGAGGAGCTCGCAAGATACGTCATGGAGTTGCCAATTTGTGTTTGATTGATTACAACTTCAAAAATTCATAACTTTCTTATTTCTTATCGTATTTTGCTGGAACCTTTGCTGATCTGTTTCTTTAATTTTTCTGCATCTTTTAAAATCAGCTTGTAATCAGGGTGGACTTTCCCTTTAAGAAATGGTTAAGAGTATTTTGCTCTCTTATAAAAAGTCTTTTCATAGGAAGGTAACTTGTTGATCAAAGGTATACATCCCTGGAGCATTTTCCTCTTACACAAAGATACATGTACATATACAATTAAAAAAATTAATAACAATGAATGATGACAATTATATCATCAGCAAGTTAACAGTATACAGAAAAACTAAAAAAATCAAGTACAAAATTCTTATGGCCAAGTCTGTAGAACATTAGATGGTCCAAGAATATAAATTTCCTCATCATTTTATGAGGAAGCCATATGATGATCATCATAATCATCAAGTAACCATACAGGTACACGACGTGCGAAAGAAAATAAATTTAAAAGCAAGACTTGGAACAAATACGTGCGAATATCAGAGTGCAGTATGGAGTAAGATATTCGACAAAGAACTTTCTTCAACCGCACCCAAATCATCGATTACAAACACCTCAACTCAGACCTGGTGACCCATCTCAGTACCCTTCTAAATTTCATCACGGCTGATACAGACTCCTATGCATTAAGCCCACCGCACACTATACAAATGGTCTGCAACCCGATTTCGGCAGTAAATGTAATAGCATTTTATATAAACATCTGACCATGTAAAATATTTTTGATAAGGTTCTAAACAGTCATAGAGATAGAAAAATCGAAAATACCTCCTATTGGGGAGTTTTCTAGTCAGAAGAAAGGCCAAATCGGCTCCGAATCGTAGTGACATCAGAGCAGTCCTACGATTGTCTATGATTTTAAACTGATTTGGCCCTTATTCCGGGTATAAGGCGTACAGCGCACCAAAATCCTATGTTTAGTATTATTGTTCAGAACCTGAATCAGTAAGATTTTGTTTGTTAAAATACCAATATTTAATGCTACTGTGATTTATTTCAAAAATAGGATCGCAGACTGATCGTATAGTGTGAAGTGGGCTTAAGATGCCTCCGAACATCGTTTTCAATTCACCTTGGATCACAGTGCAGGAGACTCCTCATTTCACCCTTTTACGAATGAATTGAGAGCCGTTGTCGATGAAAGGATTCAGTATGTTATGAATAAGTTACAAGAAATGGGATATCCGTCACCACCATAGGTAATTCCTGAAAAATTCTCAACCATCATCTTCAACGTCAAATTTGTCAAAAATAAAAAAACAATGGAAAATAAAATACATTGGCACAATTTCATTGTTATCATCTTTTGTAGCTTCGGCTTCAATAGATGAAGCATATTTTCATACTGATGAGGAAGCACACAGTCCCTTGCAGCCGAAGTCCAGAGCCTGCTTGAGGGCACTGCTGTAGCCCGGAAAGTATGCCGGTCTTTAGTCCGCCAGACTGAGCTGTCCGGGCCGGACCAATTCCGGTCCGGGCTGTGGCAATTAATTGGGTCAACTCGGTAACAGAAAGAGATAGTGTAATGGTCTTGAAATAGCTCATTATTCTTTGTCTTTTATCATAATAAATCTGTCAAAATAACTAAATAAAGCATCCGATTGCCTAAGTGTAGCTCGATCTGTTTATCTGTAGTGCATTCAAGCACATATGGCCAGTATGTATTATTACACATATATGCAGCACTGCAAATACATGTACATGTACATACACACAACCATGCACCTGCAGTCTAGTCCTATCCTGCATGTATGCAGGGCAATCAATTTTGTGACCAATCAGGAAGTTTTCCTCGATATGTGGGCTGAGTTAATCTCAGAATATATTAAAGTTTAGTGACCACATGGGCATGGCCATCGGCGACCCATGCACTGCACCGGCAGCAGATCAGATCAAAGGGCTTACAGTCGATAAAGTTTGTTGACCTGTGACATGAGAGAGATCGAATGTGTGACAGAAGAGGTCAAGAGGGCACTCTGTGTACTTTGTATTTTGTTCATGATAAAAGTGTATGTTATGTCAATGTGTGAGATAGAGCAGGGAACTACTACCTGATGATGAAAGTTAGTGATGTTATCGATGTTTGAACTGGAGTTTGAACTGGAGTTTATTTAGCCTAGTTTACAGCGGAGATTTGAAAGAGTAATTCCATCGCCAAATCACTTCCTGATAGGCGGAAAATTCAAGTTTATTAGCAAGATGAGCTAATCAATAAACATGAAGATAAAATTAATAGTCACTCTCTCTCTGATTTTTTTCTTTCTTCCCCTCCCCCCGTTTCCCTTCTCAAAATTCTAGTACTTAGTAGTATATCGGGAGGAAGAGAAAAAGAAAGAATTGATACACATGACATGTATTTACCGTATGCTATGATATAAAGTTGATACATATTATGATGGAAAGAAGAAAAACTCTTGATTAAACCTGTTACAGTTCTGTCCCCTTTTAATTCTATTTATTTTTCCATTTATTCTTTCCAGTAACATTTTTTCTATCCCAAATCTTGTCTCTTAAATTACAGATTTCATGATTTCACTTAGTTTCCGTATTTTTTTTTTCTTTTCTTCGCATCTTTCTTTGAGTCTCTCTCCCTCTCTCAACAATCCTTCTTTATATCTCGATCGCTTTCCTCCTGACTTTCGTTTTCATCAGCTCAAATTTCCAACAAGTCATGTGGCAGAACCAAAACAATGACATTCCTTATCAAAGCACATGGGCAGTTTGTTTACAAATTAATTCACAGCAAAGATCATAGCCTGTCAGACGGTTGGCGCCCAGCTGGGTGTAACATTACACCGCCGTCTCTCTATGCAGAGCGCGCGGCCTCAGCGAACAGCAAACTCTCGTTTGCTATTGGCTGATGAATGGACTGATATTTGGACTTTGGACCATAGCTTTGGAATTGGACAGTCGAAGCACATGGCGCATATAGTGAGAGTGACGTGGGCGTGGTCATCCAGACTACATGGATGTATAGTGTCTGTAAGACAATCATGGGGCAGAAATAACTGATCCTGAATTTGTGTGGAATGTGGCATGTCTGGACCTCAGACAGCAAGATAACGGAGTGTGTGATCTAGATCTACTATTACGTACAAGGGTCACGAGGCCGAGGTCACTAAGACTCCGTAAGAGTCAACCTTTTTATTATTATTATTATTATACTCCTTATCGGGCTGGGTTACCGGGTTGGACCGGATCGGTAAAGATCAGAAAAAAAATTAGCGGGCTTAAAACGGGCCGGACTTTTTGTTCCGGGCTACAGCACTACTTGAGGGCCCTGGAAGCTCTGTGGTTCTCTGAGGCTTTCTGGTGCAATATCAGGCATATTTTGAAGCATTTTGAAAAAAATTGTATGATAAATATTTCATAACTAATTTGGTTTGAAAATGATTATTTAATAAAATCATAATCTGTCGCTGGTTTTCAAGCCTGTAGATTCAAAATTCAAAACCTGTCGCTGTTACATGTTAAAACCCCCTGTGGACCATCCTGCATCAACCATTCCACAACATTGTGAAAAAAATACAGTTACAATCACATCACCATAACAGATACTTGGCAGCCATTTCCATGATCTCGCAAATTTCCTGCCAAATTCATGTTAGTCATGTTTACCGCATCACACATGTTACGTGCATGGAGAACAAAAAACAAAACACATTTTCTGCCTCTAGGTCACATAATCCCCCCTCCCACATGAGACAAATGCTTTGACAACCAGTGAGTGATGGTAGGGGTAAAGTTGTCAATAACTGTTAACATGGTATTCACAGATACCAGCTGGTTTTACCTAATGAGCCTGAAAAGAGACCCAGACAAGGTGAAACCCCATGAGTTCTGTTTCAATAACATAAAGCCTGAAATATCCTGGAAAATACTGAAACAGGCAAGTTGTAAGAGCCTGAAATCAGGAAATAGATTGAAAAGTGGTATCACCGTGCACTACATGTAAACAAGTGTTTAAATCTGACCCCTGTATACAAAAGTTTTGACCCCAACATGACTTGCAATCAACCATAGCTAGTGATGTCCAAACAGAACTGGCCCTATCATAACAGAATTAATCTGAATCCATTGCTCTAACCAATCACAAACTTACAATCTCTTATGCACAAAGTTGCAATTGATATCAATTTAAGGATACGATGTGATCGATTTTAATTCACCCGCAACTTCAAGACTTCAGCTTCAAGAGAAAGGCCCAGTTCACTTATCTAGTCAGATACGTGTATCTTCACAATATATACGTCAAAAGCAGACTTCTAGCTACACCAGTAGGTGATGGGTAGCAGAACCCACCACTCAGATTTAAAGCCCTCTACTACCAGCAATTCTGGCATCACGAGCCCTCCATTCAAGAGTCCAAATTTCATATCTTTCATGTCAAATTTATCTCACAATTGAAACCGTGCAATAGAAAACAACAAATTATGTAAATTTCTATCAAATGCCACCTGGCACTAAAAGTATGCTACAAATAACCCTGACGAAACAAAAGGAACAGCAAAGACTACATGTACTCACAAAGTCATGACTAGATAAGGCACTTTTGTCTCCATTTGTTTTCCCTTCATCTCCTTTGGCACTGGCTCCATCTCCTTTCCTAATGCCTCCTCCACCTCCTCCTCCTCCACCATTTTCCACACCATTAGCCTCCCCGTTCTCAGGACCAGCCTTGCCATTCATGCCTCCACCACGCCCATGCCTTCCGCCCCCTCCGTACCGGCCACGCCCTCCATCACCACCACTGTAGCTCCTCCCTCCATGGTGGTAGCCGTGGGGGTCGAGGCGGTTGAGGTTGTGGAGGGGTGGGGGGCCGCCACGCTTGGGGTGGAACCCGTAGTCCAGAGATGAGGGGAAGTAGCTCAGGGAAGGGGGTGCGGGAAGGAAGCCGTTGTGTTGGTTGAGGGGTGCGTAAGCGCTGGGAAGCTCAGAGTGACGTAGCGGGTCTTCTAGCGAGTGATAGCGGGGCCCAGGTCGGTATCTCTTCTCTGCAAAACAAAGAAAAACATTACTCATTTGGTACAATCTAAATTGAACAGTTCATGTTTAAGATTGGAGTCTGATATACAACATTTGTATAGACATGTAGACATATTTTCTTTTCAATAACGTGACAGCATACAAAAATCCATAACACACAAGATGGCTGATACCACAGAGAGAAAATTAAATCTAAATGTCTAATTTCACTCACATCATCGAGAAATTTAACATTACGAGGGGAAACCACAATAAATGTGTACATGTATAAGATCATGTCTTTTTACAATATACATGTAGTTTGGCAGTTGTCTGTTCAAGAACCTAATAAAAAATACCACTTACTTTAACCTGATTAGCCTCAAAGGTAATAGGATATATATCAATGCACCACAGACAACACATTATAAGCAACATAAAGCCTGAAAAAGTCTGAAACAGAGAGATGACAGAGGCTGAAACTTGGCAACCCATCCAAATAAGCAATACAAAATTGAATATGATGGCTGTGTCCTAGGTTACAACAGAATATCATTTTCCCATCACCACCTATAGAAATTGAATCACTTCTGACCAACGTACCATCTCGGCTGCGGTATCCATGGATGTTGGGTTGCTGGGGGTGCCGGGGAGGGAAACCAGGGAAGGACTCGTTGGAGGGGTGTCTGCTACGCTGGCGACCCCCATCTGCATGGTGGGAGGGGTACTTGGAGCCTGCTCTTTGGTCTGAATGGGGTTTCGCTATAAGCTGCAGAGGGAGATCAAAGGTGAGATTTGGGTAGATCAGTATAGATCATAAAGTGAAAAGTCTTTAGTATCACCATAAAAATATAAAACCTATCAAATAACTTTGAAACCATGGTATATTGATTAAAAATGAAAAAGTAATATGTTACCTTACAACATTGAAGCATATCATTGTAATGCACCCATAATTACTGAATATTTTGCCTCGCACATTGCAAACAGTCTTAGACTCACTCTTACTGGCAAGACATACATGTACAAGGTGAATGATGGTCTCGCACCATTTATTCTGTAATATGAAATTTCAACTAAAAATAGTGATATTAATGTCACAGCTTATAATGTTACTTCTTCAATTCAATGACTTTCAAAACTATCAATGAAACTATGATACAGTTAAACCTGCTTCAGCAACCACATGTAAAGAAAGACCACAATTTTAGATTCCCTTCAAAAGTGTTTCTCATTGAAACATGTATTAAAGGAACCTGTAGATAAAGACCACCTGCTCATAAAGACTGCTTTTCTGGTCTCCCTTGAGTGGTCTTTATGTACAGGTTTCACTGTTAATAGATGGTTCTTATATTTTTTCTTACCTGGTTGTCATTGGGGATCTTGAGCCAAGATGGAGCAAAGTCATGCTCAGGAGGGTTGGCCATGGTAGCCACTGGCATACCATACTGGTCCTGCCACACAAGTAAATGTTCAAAAGAATGTCGATAAGTACTTGCACTGAAATAACAGTTTCAGAAAAACTGTATCAAACTGAATTCTTACATGTACATGTATGTAATGATTGTACACAACCATAGCTATCATATAACTGGCTAATACAGGTACTTCATGCCTTTTGCAGACTTACACAAAATTAGGCAAAACTTTGCACAGGTCTAGTAGTCATCCTGTAGATACTGCCTATGAAATTGGAAGGTCACAAGTTCTATGACTCCTTTGTAAGAAATGAACATCTTGCATTTGTCGCAAAGGGAGCTATTCCGAAATCAATATAAGTACAAGTACTAGTAACAGTCAAAAAATTTTTTTTTTTAATTATGCGATTTATTCATTTTTAGTCCAAAAAAGAAAAAAAGAAAAAGTGTTACCAAATTGTTTTAACTTACTTAAATGCAAATTATAATCCTTTTCATATCCGCATAAGTTTTCCAATTATAATTCATTTATGATTTATCACATACTCACACAACTTTATGATATTGAAAGCAGCAAAAGAAAGGGATGAAGTACCTTTAATACCCACCTACTCAGTAAAGTTTTATTAGATCCTCAAGAATCTATTTCCTGTTATCATCACAAGAACTCAGGATGGCCATTACATTCACCAGCTTTTCATTGATTTGGATCACAGTTTCGTAAATTTTACTAAAAGGAGATGTATTAGTGTTGCTGGTGCTTGGAACAAGAACCAGTCTTAAACGAGCAAGACAAAAGGTTTTTCTTGAGACTGACTTTGACCAGATCAAAAATCACATCAACTTCGTACCAGAGGTCTGGTAGAAAATTGTTGTGAAAAAGCTCACTTTTTTCACTCATAAAATTAATCTTTCTAAGTTATATTTGTGTAGAAGTTTGTGTATAGTATGTCCTTGAGTACTCTAATATACAGTGTATGTTGCAAAGCCCTCTGAGGAAAAGAACTGGCATTTATTGGTGTCAAAGAGTTAAGGGAATGGTTGATAGCCTGTAAGGATGTTTAAAAGTTAAGGAGCCAGACCAGACCAGACCAGACCAGACCAGGATTTCGTGTGTTGCGAGCTAGAGCATGGACTTATATATCAAATCAATATTTTGAGAAAAAAGAAATATCTCACCTCCTGGCTAGAGAACGAATCAGCAGAACAGCGCAGGAAAAACCAGTTATCACCTTGGGCTTCTGGCTATAGCTCAGTCTATCAGGCAAAAGGAATTTCTTTCTCGCTTGCGGGGGAGAAGGAAATGGTCTGGAAACACGTCCAGCTATACCGTGTAACTAACTTCTATCTTGGTTACCTCCCCATCGTAATGTCTAGATCCAGGACCAGTCAGTAGAAAAAAGTGGAAGACGAGGGATTTTCTCGCTAAAAATAAAACTGACTGAAGCAGATGGACGTTTGGGTTTGCGTCAGCTTACATCGAATCGCAGGGGGGTTACTCTACTTTGAAGGTGGCTATCTACTTCCTTTATACGCATCTCATATCTGAAGGCCTGTGACTTTACACTTTTTTCATCCTGTGTTTATTCTTTCAACTTTGGTGATATCCCTTGACTGTACAAATCCACTGCTGACTACTCCTCTAAATAGGCCATTAATTCATCTTCTACAAGCTGGTGTACAAATTCCACTTTTAAAAAAAATCGACTAAATAGCGCAATTTATTGCTGTGATATTCTGGAGAGCAAATAAAGGCCTATACGTCTTCTTCCATGGCTATTTCTGCTTGCACTTTTGAAAAATAATGGCAGGATTAAGAATACCCGGCTTGCTTTGGAACTGCTTGTGCTGAGCTGTAATTATGCAAACATTCTTCCCTTTTCAAATGATATCAGGGGGAAGAAAGACTGAATTCCTGTTGGTTTCTACAACGATGATCCACTTTTACAGCACTGTGTTGACTCTTCAAGTAGCGAGTGGCTGGGTAGCTCTCTTCATCAAGTCAGATATTCTGTTTGTACAAGAAAAGACATAAAATCCATATAAGCAAAAGCAAAGGTCACACAGAACATTATACATTGTGTATTTATAATCCACTAACACAACAAAACATAGCTACAATCCTGCGGCCAAACTACATTCACGTACATGCTGGCAGCATTGAATATTGCCTTAAAATCTTTTACATAGCGTGATTAAACAAAACATTGAAGACAGATATAAAATTCAACATTTCAAAGATCATGGGGATATTCGTGCCAAGCTCCACATGTACACAAAACTCACAGTGTGATATATATATCTCCAGAACTCTGAAGCAGCACTTTTCTAGAGGAAGAAGAACAATAGTACAGTAGACATATTGATATATGACAAATGTTTTCATATCAAAAACAAGTTTGATGTCAAAATGACGCATGATATTGAAACTTATTCAAAATGACACAACAACATTTGGGATTCAGGCTTAGCATAATGTAATGCTACAGCCTACACACACTCCCAATATAAGTGTGTGCTTACACTTACATGATGCAGGTTATTAATGAAAACTAAATAGGCAAACTAGAACAGAAATACTTTTCCTTTGATCTACAGGCAAAATTAATCTCTTTAATTTCCACTGCCATGGCCCATGGGCACAAATAGGGTGTGTCAATAAAATATCTGAGTAAACTATTAAATTGTTTGTTCTTTCATTTTCCTTACTACATGTACATTATCTTTGAATGACTATTTATTTCCTACTTCTTTCATCTATTTGTGCTCTCTTTTTCTTTCTTTTTTGTTTTGTTTAACTTTAATTTTTTTTTCCCTCCTTAATTTCTTCTCCTTTGTGTACTTGAAAGCAAATTAGAAGTAGTAATATATTAAGAAGTGAGTTGAAAAAAAATTTAGCAGTCTAGATGTGCGGGTGGAATCAGTTACAGAATCATAAGGGGGGGGGGGAATTTCATTACAATAGTTAATTCTTACTTAATATTAATAAGGCATGGCACAGTTGTTCACAAGCACTACATGTACAAGTATTATTTCACATAATTAAGATAATGTAGCAGCACTCTGCACTTTCACAAAGGTTAGACATCAAAAAGATTCATCACATTACTGTTTTACTGTAATATTTCAAGAACCATAAGGACAGTATGTAGAATAATTTAGACGCCCCCCCCCCCCCCCCCCCCCCCCCCCCCCCCCCCGCCCAACATACAAGCACTGGTACTTAGACTGCACGTATACTTAATTCTACCAAATTGAATTGGGCGTACAAATGGTTACAAATCATCTGTTTGGAGCCAGAAGGGCACTAACTCATAGTCTCATATCACTTTATACAGAGTTTATGCCCTTCTGGCTCCAAACACACAAAATGTACATGTAATAAGGGGGGTTGCATTTCCGGACACCTCACAAAAATTTGCCTGTCAATTTTGCCGTCAGATTTTACGAAAAACATGCATCAAGTAACACTGAAACCAGTGAATATTTGCAATTCACATGGTTTTCAACCTATCCTGCGAAAGATATGTGACAATTTGCATGAAAAGTTGTTCGATTTTACTGTTTAAAAATGACATCTGGGTATATGTATACACATACTGTAGACCTTGTTTATGCACATGATTAATATTCAAAGGAAGATTTCTGATGAACTAATCACAGCAGCTTGACCCAAGTTTTAAGGTTTTAATGGAAAGAGGAACCCAAAGTTGCCGTGCTGAGCAAATTTTCTTGCAATGAATGGAAGCATTCTGGAAAAATTCAGTCCAAAAAAATTATTTTCTATGCATTCTAATAAAATTGCAAGCTGGGTGTAAAATTCTTCAAATATTTAGATGATGCAATCAAAATTAGAAGTCAAATTTTACATAGAGGGCTGACTCAAAAGAGTACTGTACAGAATTTCCTGTCCATTTCATGCTATTGTTTTGTTGCTGGATTTGACTCCTCAACAAATGATCTATAGTCTAAACTTTTTTGTGCACAAAATTTGGATCCGTGGTTTCAGTGTATTTTGACAATTATTTTCAATGCACATTAAAAGGTCAGGTCCAATATCAGAATTTGAGATAGATCTTTTACCAAAACCATTTTTCAATTCATTTCTACTTGAACAAGGTTCATCTACGGACAGTACTTTTATTTAACCCTTTCGAGACAATTGACCACATTTTGTGGTTTGGCCCAATAACTTTTGATTTAGAGCCTTAAAAAATATACCAGATGCATGAGTAGAAAGAGCAAAAAATTCTGCTCACACTGTGTCCATTTTTGTTGCATGATCATATTGCGTTTGATGCCAGGAATTTTAAAAAGGAGAATAAGATTGAACATCCTTAAATTGGCAACACATTGAGAGGTTCAAAATCACTATTTTTTATCAAAACTGGCAATTTTTTCAACTTTTCGACTAAGTTTCTAATGATGTATATTGTTTTCAAAGACATTACACCTTATTTGAACCATGTAGCACTAAAAGAAAAATATTATTGTTGCCAATTTGAAGAACAAAATGTGATCAATTTAGCCCTTAAATAATTCCTGTCCTGAAAGGGTTAATGTTTTAATAAATTTAAAGGTTTTGGAGAATGTGGGTAAATGGGAAAAAAAGATCAAATATCAAATTCCTACACACATGAAACAAAAATTTTAAAAACCAGCAGACTTATACTGTAGAGCATGTAGAGCCCTGAAATGAATGGACAGAACATGTTAAACATGTTAAAGAAAGAAAGAAGAAAGGATAAAAGGAAGAAGATGACGATGAAGAAGAAGAAGACAATGAACTTGAAGGAGAAGAAGGAAAGGAAAAAGCAGAACTTTTTGGCAAAGGATTAATCTGACCATACAAGGAAATGAAAACATATGTTTATTCCTGTTTTTCACACAATTATGATGGGGGGTCCTGAAGCTATGCACTTTGTTTTCAGCGGCTAAAAATTCATTTTTGCAATGATTTATGCAAATTTCTTTTACATATCTTGGTTCTACATGTACATAGACCTACTCTGAAATTAAATTCCTGAGAAAATTACGACGGATAAACATCAATAACATCCATTTTCAAGTCGATGTTGATGCCCATGTCGAAAGGGTCCTAAAGCTACGCACAAATAGTAAATGAATGCATATCTTGATTTTAAAGCTGACTGATGCAAATTTCGCCCAAATTTCCAAATAGCGATAATATCACAAAAATAAAGGAAAATTACTCATTCTTTTTGACGAACGTACATAAATGATAATCTCGTTGCTCAGTCACACCAAAAGTTTGACGCATTGAACACGTCGCATTGTGCATATTTGCAGGGTGCGTAGCTTTCCTTTACTTTAGGACCCCTGACCATACAACTTATGGCTAGAGTGCCCATGTCTGCGCATACGCGTAACTGCGCGATTCTGATAAAACAGAACACGCAACGAACACAAACTTTTCATCTTTATTATAGCAATCGGTATTCATGTAAAAAACGAGTCGAAATGATGAAAAAGGGTCTTATTTCAGACATTTTATTCACAAGCCTCAAAATGTTGTCTTTCACGTCAAAACTCCCGAACTGCATGTAAAATGAATGAGTGCACAGACATGGGCTCCATTGTTTTTTGAATGGTGAAATGACACGGTCGCCGTTTTAAAATGGCATTGTCATGATTGTTCTTGCTTTAAATTTGATGAGATTTTTTGCAAACTTACTCTTTAAAATATCAGGAATAATATAATATTGAGCATTAGAGGAATATTGGAGAAATTCTTGTTCATTTTCAGGTCAAATCTTAGGTGCACGTGCACAGACATGGGGCTCCCCTTCATACCTTCTGGAAACAACTTCTTTAAGTTTAAGTTTAATTGAACATGATTGAAATAATACTCTACAGACATAAATATACAGTAATTTCATTTTAAAAACACAAGCTGTGAAGCCTGCAGATTGAACTCTTGTTACTTTTTTTTTCAGACATGATTGAGATTGACTGAAACATCTGACAAATATGAAACTTAACTTAGTGTCACTCAGCATGCTCAGTGAAACAAACACATTTTCTTCAAAATAACTTTTTTATTTTAATAAAATATCATCTTCTCGACGTATTGCATACATTTTCACAAAAATATACATTTTAACGTTAGAAGTGTATTCCACCAATAACGATAAACCAAAAGGGCTGACTCACACAAGTAAAGAATTCATGTATTTTCAACTTGCACAACATGAAAAAGTTGCAATGCCAATACATTGGCAATGTGCACTGCACTGAAATAACACAGCTTTCAACGTTACGGCGACGCGTCCCGCGAAAAAAAAATCCGCTTCAACGAGAACAAAATGGTCACAAAGAACGATGCTTACATTACCTCAGAAGAGCTTATGACTTCTTTCTTACAGCTCAAATGGATAAAGATGTTTCATAGATTCAGCATCAAACCAATTTTCTGTATATCTATTTAGTGTTCAACTGGAATTGTCAGTGAAACAAAAAACAGTCAATCAATTCCGCGTTTTGTTGTTGTGTAGTTTTTCCTATCTCGAGCATGCATTAGCTTCATAAACCAACATGGAGGATCTTATCGCTAGCTTTTTCTTTTTAGCCCTCGTAATCTCGTTTTCGTACATATTACTCTCGCAAACGACGAGATTTTAAAACAGTCGAGTTACAACATGTATGATGTACATCTCGTAAGTTTCAACGTTAAAGTTTGATTTTCCACATACATGTACATCATCTTTTTCAATTACATTTTTTTTAATAGTACTTCTGAAGATTAAGAACAGGAACATAACAATTATATGAACTGAAACATAGATATAACATATCATAACCTACGGGCTACGATTTAGACTGATAAAGCGTAATTGACTTTGTAAAGGAAAACATATTAAGTGGAGGAAAGCATGGCTTGTATCCCTGTTTGAAAAAATTAAGAGTTACAGTTCGTAATTACAAGAAAAAATATAGAAAAAATGCTAACTTGAGCACAATTAAGAATTGACACGTTTCTAAAAAGAGATAAAAGAGAGAGAGAGAAAAAAAATTAATACTGGGTGTGAACAGTAATCAACGTCATCCAAAGCGAGGGGCAAGGGGGTCGAAATTCATCTTCAGAAATGGGGGGATGTTGGAAAAAGTAATCGTAAGTGAGTTCTACATAGGATACATAGATCACTTCAGAATTATTGGAGCCTTGCTCTCTGGGCCCCTTCCCAAGTTCCATCGACGCGTCGAATCTGCAAGTCAATACATCGGCTGGAAATAGGTCACAATGAATTTTTTTCCCTTTTTTTTTTCTTCCAAAAGGAGCTCAATTCATTCATAAAAGTTGCCTTAAAAAAATAATAAGGCCTTTGTCTTTGATAAGGACTTTCTCTATAGGCATTCCTGACTGGGGGAGGGGTGAAGATTTACCGGACAGGCGGGGGGGGGGGGGGGAGGGACGACATCCGGCCAGTGCCCCCTCCCACCCTTTGTCACCCAATTAAAATATTTTGTAGGCTATATAGCATATAACCTTCATTACACTACTCCAAGATTGTGCCTCCCCATCTTTTTTTGTTTGTCATGTTTTGGTTTAGTTTGGTTTGGTATGGTTTGGTTTGGGTTTGGTTTTTGTTTTTTGGCTTGCTTGTCAGTAAATTTTGGAATATTGAGCCCCCTCGTTTACAAAATCCTGCATGGATCCGCCACTCTTCCCACTCCTCCTGCTCCTGCTCCTCCACCTCATCATTTTTATTCTTGCTTTTAGTTCTTCTGGTTTCTTTTCCTATTCTTCTTTTTATTTCAAGGCAAATAAAAATGTTTACTTTCAAAGAAACAAATTTGCCTCTAGCTGACGGTATACATGTATATATAGTATCACCATGATCACTATGATAGCCGAGACCCGTGTCTTCAAAAAACAAGTTATTTTACTATAGGAGTATAGGGATACCACCCAAGTCCCAACACTCCATTTGCTATGGCAGTGCAGATTTGGGCTTCGGGGGAGGGAACAGGGGCGTCGCTAGAACATTTTGAATGGGGGGGGGGGTGACACCCAAATTTGCCGACAATTTTTTTAGGGTGTGACATCCAAATTTGCCGACAAAAATGCTGCACCCTATAATCCCCCCACAAATAATGATAAAAGAAAATCACAGATGTATAGAGATCTTGATTATACAGGTCTATTTTTGCAAGGGGGGCTGACGGCTCTTGCCCGAATATCAACTCTCAATTTTTAAATTTTTAAACTAGTTTCGTAGTGAAAATGTACAGACTGAAGTTATACATAATTATCCGTTGAAACCTCGCTGCCCAAATATGTGGATATTCTGCATGGCCTCGCTGCCCGAATATGAAGTGGTGGTTGCCTCGGAACTTTGAAAATTCTCGGGGGGGGGGGGCAGCAGCGTATTACCGAAGGGGGACGCCTTTTCCTTGAATATCAAAGTTTCCAGTGTTTTTGCGAGCAAATGAGCGAAGCGAGCGAGCAAAAAAATTGCCCAGTTTTTCCTTCTTTTCTTCCTGTTTTTGTTTTCCTTTTCTTTTTTCTTCTCCTTTCTCTTTTCTCCTTTTTCCGTTCCTCTTCCCTCTCCCTTTTTTTTTTGCCGACAGAGGTGGCGCATTTTCCGACAGCAATGTAGAGTGGGGAGGGGGGGGGGGGTGAGTCATCACAACAACAACAACAGAAAACTTTCTGTGCATGCCTTCACTGTATTGGTGTAGAAATGTAGGGATTAGGGGCAGGGCGACAGACGATTATCCCACTTCCTTTTTGGGATTATAAATTTGAATTCCAAAAATGGTAATATTGTTCAACAATATATATATACATATATATATATATATATATATATATATATACATATATATATATATATATACATATATATATATATATATATATATATATATATATATATATATATATATATATATATATATATATATATATATATATATATATATATATATATATATATATATATATATATATATATATATATATATATATATATTACAGTCTATTTGTCGCTATTTGCGAGCGAGAACTAATTTTTTGAGATATTTCGTTTGAATCAGCGACTTGATGCCGGTACTTGCAAGCAGCAAAACTCGATTGAGTTATTTTATTTATGTATCTCATTGCATGAAATAAGGAACTTTGATATGATCATTTACATAATACCTTGCAATAATATTCTCAGCTATGTTAAAAAGGTAATAAGTAAAGATTCCCCCCCCCCCTATATACCTTGCAATAATATTCTCATCTAAGGTAATAAGTGATTTCCAGTGGCGGATCTACGGGGGGGGGGGGGGGGGGCTGCCAAGTAAACATTTATTTTAGAGCATGCAAGTATGCTTAAAATCGCAAGCTAGCAACCCTAAAAATGAAAAATCTCCCTACTGTAAGAGGGGGGATACCCCCCCCCACACCCTTCGCTCGCTTCGCTCGCTTCCAAGTAAACATTTATTTGGGCAAAAAAGAGAAAAAATAGAGCATGCAAGTATGCTTAAAATCGCAAGCTAGCAACCCTAAAAATGAAAAATCTCCCTACTGTAGGAGGGGGGATACCCCCCTCCCACACCCTCCCCCCTCGCTCGCTTCGCTCGCTTCCAAGTAAACATTTATTTGGGCAAAAAAGAGAAAAAATAGAGCATGCAAGTATGCTTAAAATCGCAAGCTAGCAACCCTAAAAATGAAAAATCTCCCTACTGTAGGAGGGGGGATACCCCCCTCCCACACCCTCCCCCCTCGCTCGCTTCGCTCGCTTCCAAGTAAACATTTATTTGGGCAAAAAAGAGAAAAAATAGAGCATGCAAGTATGCTTAAAATCGCAAGCTAGCAACCCTAAAAATGAAAAATCTCCCTACTGTAGGAGGGGGGATACCCCCCTCCCACACCCTCCCCCCTCGCTCGCTTCGCTCGCTTCCAAGTAAACATTTATTTGGGCAAAAAAGAGAAAAAATAGAGCATGCAAGTATGCTTAAAATCGCAAGCTAGCAACCCTAAAAATGAAAAATCTCCCTACTGTAGGAGGGGGGATACCCCCCTCCCACACCCTCCCCCCTCGCTCGCTTCGCTCGCTTCAAAGTAAACATTTATTTGGGCAAAAAAGAGAAAAAATAGAGCATGCAAGTATGCTTAAAATCGCAAGCTAGCAACCCTAAAAATGAAAAATCTCCCTACTGTAGGAGGGGGGATACCCCCCTCCCACACCCTCCCCCCTCGCTCGCTTCGCTCGCTTCCAAGTAAACATTTATTTGGGCAAAAAAGAGAAAAAATAGAGCATGCAAGTATGCTTAAAATCGCAAGCTAGCAACCCTAAAAATGAAAAATCTCCCTACTGTAGGAGGGGGGATACCCCCCTCCCACACCCTCCCCCCTCGCTCGCTTCGCTCGCTTCCAAGTAAACATTTATTTGGGCAAAAAAGAGAAAAAATAGAGCATGCAAGTATGCTTAAAATCGCAAGCTAGCAACCCTAAAAATGAAAAATCTCCCTACTGTAGGAGGGGGGATACCCCCCTCCCACACCCTCCCCCCTCGCTCGCTTCGCTCGCTTCCAAGTAAACATTTATTTGGGCAAAAAAGAGAAAAAATAGAGCATGCAAGTATGCTTAAAATTGCAAGCTAGCAACCCTAAAAATGAAAAATCTCCCTACTGTGGGAGGGGGGATACCCCCCTCCCACACCCTCCCCCCTCGCTCGCTTCGCTCGCTCGGGCTCGGTCTCTACGCTCCCTCGCAATACCCAGCTCAGCCCCTCAAACCCCCTCCTTGGAAAAAAGCTAGATCCGCCCCTGATTTCCCCCTGAACTGGTCAGTGGCACCCAGTTAATTCTCATGAATGCGTTCAGCATGAATGACTGAATTGGAACCGGATTGGAAGCAATGGGGAAAGCCCGGAGGGAATGAAACTCGTTTTCAACTTTTCACCAAAAATGCTATTCTTCGAAACGGGCCGGTGCGGGCCAGAACGGCCGGTGCGGGCCAGAACAGCCGGAACGATGGAATGAAAAAAAAAAAAAAAAAAAAAACAAAAACAAAACCAAAAAAAAAACGGTGCTTTGGAACGGTTTTCTCTCTTCTTTTTTTTCTCAACAAGAAAAAAATGGTATGCTTTGCAACGGAAATTTGAGTGTGAAAATGGGATCTTCTCCGCGGCACATACGCACCGCACACTGTATACTGAGTGCCCCCCGACCCCCGGGAGTGGCACTTTGTCGGGGGGGGGGTGCCCTCCCCTTCAATTTACGCATTGTGTCGGGAAAGAAATGCATAGCAAATTAAATTGGGTTAATGAAAAACTCAGAATCACATAAAAAAGGACAATACAATAATAAAAGCGATTTATCAAATTAGACCGACGGTACGATACAGACTCTGCACACTGAGATTATGGATTGCAAATACTCGAGGAAAAAAAAAACATATTAAAGCTCCCTTTTTTTTAATACATAATACATAAATAATAGGCAATTTATAATTAAATTTAATTGGCGATAAACAGAACACTAATAACCTCTAAAACATGCAATTTTTGTATATTGTTGTTTGTTGGTTTATTTTTTTATTTATTTACTGAAGGAGAATTAATTTTTGCAATTATATTGTAACAAACAAACAAACACTTATTTATTTACTGAAGGAAAATTAATTTTTGCAATTATATTGTAACAAACAAACAAACAAACAAACAAATACGGGTTTTTATAGGCCTATAATTACAGTAGAGTTTCTTTCATGCCGGATTAGAACACGGAGGTCTCGGGTGATATGCAACGGCGCTTATCAAGGTCTTTTTCTCTTCTTCTTTCTTCTTCTTCTTCTTCTTCTTCTTCTTCTTCTTCTTCTTCTTCTTCTTCTTCTTCTTCTTCTTCTTCTTCTTCTTCTTCTTCTTCTTCTTCTTCTTCTTCTTCTTCTTCTTCTTCTTCTTCTTCTTCTTCTTCTTCTTCTTCTTCTTCTTCTTCTTCTTCTTCTTCTTCTTCTTCTTCTTCTTCTTCTTCTTCTTCTTCTTCTTCTTCTTCTTCTTCTTCTTCTTCTCGAGTCTTCTTCTTCTTCTTCTCGAGTCTTCTTCTTCTTCTTCTTCTTCTTCTTCTCCTTCTTCTTCTTCTTCTTCTTCTTCTTCTTCTCCTCCTCCTTCTTCTTCTTCTTCTTCTTCTTTCTCTTTCTCTTTCTCTCAATTGAGTCCGATTAATAGGGTCAACTCAAGTCGTCTTAATTTGTTCTTTCAATCTCTATCATCTTTGCATTACGGTACGTACGTGCACGTGCCTACATGAATTTTAGTATCCAAATACTAACTTGATTGTAGACTATACGGTAATTGTGTTACTGTTAGGATGAGGAAGGGTGAGGAAATCTAACTTAGTTTCTTTTTGTTTATGTCATATTTAGGTGTGTTATGCTAACAATATTTGTTGTGGGAGATGGAAGAGTTGTATAGCTTCGTGTCAAAGTAGCATTTTTAGTGTGTATCTCTGGCAATGTTGTTAATTCTGGGTTAATTTTTGCTGTGCCTGCTCCATCCGCAGCATCGACATTCACGCGTGCGCTCTTGTCGTCGGCACCCTGCCTCTACCGGCCCAGGCTGCCGGCTGGCTGACCGCGCTGGCCGCGCTGGCCTGGTGCTTTGCATCATTGATGCCGATGGGTGCGTAGCACAGCCAGGCACTCAGCCTCAGGTGCAGGTCACTTACACTTATGCGAGGTTATTGGAGATAATGCAGGTAAACACCATTACGTATTATCAATATCATGATAAAAGCTACGTTCATATGGAACTTGTGGTTTTGAAACTTTAGGGAAAAATCATCGGGAAGGGATGTTAATATGAGTATGGTGAAAATGAAACTGAGAAGATTAAGACTACGGTTAACAATTACGTTAGGCTACGATTTTGACGCCGACAATAAATAAAAAATACCATACCAAAAGTAATTCCCTTTTTCCCTTTTTATTATAAAAATTTAGCTCTGTATCTTGACAACGCAGTGTCAGTGACAATGATAAAGAAATATTGCAATGAAATACGAGATCGATAAATGCATTGACATGTCAATAGATTTAACTTTTGCATAGAAATGAATAAAATGATTACAAGACAGAATTAAAAGTCCGTGAAAAATTGCTGCTGTTAATTTAGAGTTCAGAGTTCGATTAAAGTTCAAAGTCTAAAAATGGCTGGCTGAAAGTAACTTACGCGAGAAGGCGTTAGCTAGCTCATGTAGACTGTGCTGAGTTGAAGTGCTAAGGGCGCTCGACGACGGAGGTCGGAGACAAAGGGGCTCGACGAGATGTCGCTCGGAGACTTGATGTGAAGACCGCTGATTCGGGACTAAAAAGTCGCAGGTCCACGATGGATGAAATAGATGCAGGTCCGCGGGACGGTGAGTTGCCCGAAGATGGACCGAGAGATGAAATGTTCTGAGTTCGAGAGCCAGTGAGTCGGGGCTCGAAATTGAAGAAGAAAAGCATGATCGAGTTCAGATGAGGACATGGCGAAGCAGTGAGTCGTTCGCCGTCGATGAAGAACAAATCATGCTGATGATGAGGAGGAGCTTATAACTAGCTACGGCCACCGGAACGGATCAGTCTAGAAGGTAGACTGAGAGAGACTACTGCCGAAGGTAAACCACAACCAGAGAAGCTTGCAGAGATGAAGTGAGAAGAAAGTTGAAGACTCGATCGGAGATGAGAAGAAAGTTGGAGACTCGACCACATGATGGACGGGAGAATGATGCCTCGACCGTGATTAGCGAGTGGGAGTTGTTGAATTGACTCGACCCAAGACGAGATGGGAGATGTTGCCTCGACCGTGTAATGAAGGGGAGTGAAGCAAAAATCTAGCTGCAAAACGGGCGATGAAAAAGGCGCACCGGCGAGAGCGAAATCCAAGGCTGATTGGTTGACCGCGTTGAAATAAGGAGATCGACGATTGGCCCGCGATCGCGTAAAATTGGACGCGATATAAACGGATTAATGATTGGTCAAAATTAAAATGACAAGAAAAATATGAATAAACATAGCTTGTCTAGACATGACGTAATGGAAAATTACAGTGGATTGAAAAACAAGTTCAAACCGGTTATACATGTACAAATCTGAAAACTGAACTTGCATGAAAACAAAATGGTAGCCATTTTGGATATTTTTGTGAAAAATAAAACGTAAGTCGCTACAAAACTGTAAGTTAACGAAACAACAACTCACTAACTAGAGTAGAGGCGCACGGCCGATATTGGAGACTCTCTCCCATTTGGGAGATTGTCTCTGTTATCAGAGACTTTCATAAATATTTTTGGTAGCCGATGTGGGAGACGGTCTACCATTTGGGAGATCGATCTTCTTTGTTTACATTTGTGGCAAAGGGATTACCTCGGTGCAAAATGAAAATGTGATAAGCAGATTCCTCATGAAAAATTACCCCTTTTGACCTAGCTATACGAGCTCTGTAGCTTATCAATCTGGTACTGGCCACAGAGCTATACAGCCCATGCCTATACTGTGTGTGGAGGAGGATATCAACCAAAAAATCTAGATCTAAATATCACCATTTCCCACATACTGTGAGCCATGCAAACCACCCTCGGAGTTTGCTAAAGGGGTTACCTTCCAGAATCAACTAAGATTGTAAAAATTGAATGAATAAAAAAGAAAAAAAGCCACAAAATCGGCAGGTGTGATCGGGTTTTTTTTTACCTTGCACTTGTAACTTATATATATGGGACTACACATGCAAGATAAAGATTGGTGTAGTCCCATATTTATTTTATACAAGTTACATATGAAAGGTAAAAAAGATCCGATCACACCTGCCGATTTTGTGGCTTTTTTTCTTTTTTATTCATTCAATTTTTACAATCTTAGTTGATCCTGGAAGGTAACCCCTTTAGCAAACTCTGAGGGTGGTTTGCATGGCTCATAGTATGTTGGAAATGGTGATATTTAGATCTAGATTTTTTGGTTGATATCCTCCTCCACACACAGTATAGGCATGGGCTGTATAGCTCTGTGGCCAGTACCAGATTGATAAGCCACAGAGCTCGTATAGCTACTTTTGACCTTCTATTTCAAAGATTCACTGTCTACTTTTGTTTTCATAACAATTTTTGTTATGCCCCACACAAACAAATTGATTTCTGAATTCAGGCAAAAATTTGGCTGGGATGAACTGCCTTGTTATTAGTGTTGTTTCTTTTATCCTTTTGTAAGCTAAGTCTCCAATATGAGAGACAGTCTCCTAAATGGGAGAGAGTCTCCGATGTCGGCCATGCGCCTCTACTGTAACAACGATGAGGGTTCACACGGGCCCCACAAGGCACAACAACGACTGAATCTGAGATCAGATTGCAAGTGGAGCAATCGTCAGATCGCAGACTTTATAGTACTTCTACGAGGGTACATTTTCCTGTTCATTACAGTCCACTTATGGTGTATAGTCATACTCCACAGGATCCATAAGTCAGGATATAATGCAGTTTAGTTTAACAATAACATGAACAGAGAGGGCATCGTTAACAACGAGTTTGCTAAACTTAAAGTTTATTCTGTCCACACGGTCAATAACTACGAGGCCGAGGGAGGACCCCCAGGCTGCTCATGGTTTCAGCGTTAACTACACGCTTGCTCCCGAACCCAGGACACAGAGCGCAGTCTAAGACGGCCAGGCCCAGGGGAGCGTTTCATGAAAGGAAGTTGTCGGATATTTTATCCGACAACTGTTATAAGCTACTGAAATCCTTGCATCTGATTGGCTGAGAGCAAATTTGTCGGATAAAATATCTGACAAGTCCTTTCATGAAACGCTCCCCTGGTGTCAAGATAGTCAAATTCGGTCTTCACAAAAAAATTGATATTTTGAGTAAGTGTTGTCTCTATGTTCCTCAGCCATTTGGCACAATGATCGCGATCCTTGCAGAGGTCTGGGATAGAGAAAAATGCCGTTTGCAGACATTTTTCTGGTCGATTGACACAATTCCAATTTCAATTCAATTCAATTCAATTTCAATTTATTTGAACCAATCAAACATACAACAATAAAAACATAGTACAGTGGAATAGTAATACAATAGCTAGAATGAGAGGTTTGAGACACCTAGGAAGCAGAGCTTATGGATGGGGGCCCCATTTAGGTAATATGAGTAAATCCCTTGCAGCCAAGGTCCAGGACCCGCTTATTCATGACAGGAATTATTTAAGGGCTAAATTGATCATGTTGTTCTTTAAATTGGCAACAATAATATTTTTCTTTTAGTGTTACATGGTTCTGATAAGGTTTAATATCTTTGAAACAATACATGATTAGGAATTTTGTCGAAAAGTTGAAAAAAATTGCCAATTTTTATTTTAAAAAACAATGACTTGGACATCTCATTGTGTTGCCAATTTAAGGACTTTAAAGCTAATTCTTGTTCGTAAAATTCCTGGCATCAAACGCAGTATGGTCTTGCAACAAAATGGAAATAGTGTGTTAAGAAATTTTTTGCTCTTTCTACTCATGCATCTGGTATAATTTTTAGGGCTCTGAATCAAAAGTTATTGAGCCAAACCACAAATGTGGTCAATTATTGTCTTGAAAGGGTTAAGGGCCCTGGAAGCTGTAGGGTTATAGATGCTCTCTGGTGCTATCTTCAATGATCTTAGGCTTTTTTTTTTAACATATGACAGAACTAAATGTATAATCCAATGATTAAGATCATGAATTTAGTTTTATGTTTTAAAAAAGGTAGTTGGGCGGGAGAAAGCTAATTTTAAGCGGGAGAAAATACATCTTAAGCAGGAGACACACAGCTAAAGCAGGAGAAATTCAAACTCAAGCAGGAGAGAGCGAGAGAGCGAGAGATTTTGCGAAAATGGCCTCAAAACTGGAGATCTACTGCTGAAAGCGGGAGAGTTAGAGTCTCTGGGAAACAGCGCACATATGCATACATGTTTGTCAGTTCAGTGAATCCGTGAATTCACTAAAAACGGAACCGAATTTGCATAAGGAGAGTGAAATGTTGTGTTTTTATTTTGATTTATATTCTTTCAAATTGGACTGAAATGAAATGAAATAGCATTATATACAGTAATGCTATAATTTAAAAAAACACTTCAGGACTGTTCCCTTTTAAAGTTTAGCTCGCTCCATGTGAACATGACATCAAATAATTTATTTTTTTTCAATCTTGTTGAAATACTGTAAAAAAAAATGTAGATCTACCAAATTTCGTGTCAATCCATTCATTTTTGAGTAATGCTCAAATGAATTCTTCAAATTTTTCAGCTAAAAGACTCCCATAGACCTGTACAAATGTGGAGCAGTAGGGAAGGGTGTTTTAAAATCAATATAAAAAAATATGATCTCCCATAATTTTCTCAAAAATTTGTGCAGAATAACATTTAGAACATTCCAAAATACTTTCAGTCTGATTGACAAGTTTAGAATTCGAGAAATTTCTGACCCGGGCCACTCAACTATATTGCTGTACACAAGCGCGACCCAAAAAAATGTGTGAAAAGGTTAGTTTTTGCCGACCAAGGCGCGCGACGCGTTTAGGATGTCAGAAATGCCAAAAATTGGAAAAAAGGGTATGTTTGTGGAGTTTTTCAATATGTGTTTAAGGGTATCTTTTCCCCCTTAGTTGTCTGGATTTCGCCAGGGGATTTTGTGCGATCTAGAATTTCACGAGTCTCTTTTGAAAACTTTAATAGTTGCTATTGACAGGTACGTTTGAGAGGTTTAATTTAGATTGAGATAGACCTTGTTAAGTGTTTAATGTTTAAGGTGGTTAAACCTTGACTTTTTAGAGGTTTAATTGAGGCAGACCTTGTTTAGGGGTATGTTTTACAGGTTATACTTGTTCAGGGGGTAAAATTTTCAAGAAAGCATGCGAAAATCCTTGAATAGGATATAAATTTGACCAATGGATAAAACATGTTTAGAGGCTGGGTGGTTTGGAAAACCTGTGGTCATGCTTGTGTACAGAAATATATTTCACCATTACATCAAAATAGAGGTTACATCTGCCTTCTGTCAAAAAGATTGAAGAAAAGTTATTTTGAGTAATTTTGTGTGCAAAACAAAATGGTAGGTCTCATGCAAGCAGAGAATCCCCTGCCCCTGCTTGTCAATAAGGGATTCCCTGCATCACAGTGATCTTTTTATAAACTTTACAATTTCTCTTTAGTTTTTTTTCTGATATTCCTTCTAACATTCAGTTATCTTTTACTCTAATGATTATTTTACTTGATAAATAGTTTCCTTTTTAGTTGTTCTCTTTTGTTTATTTTGTATTGTTATTTTATTCATATTTTCCAGCATTCCATTATTTCAATCAAACCAGTTGCTGTAAATGTTTCAAAGAAACTAACCAAGGACTGTCACTAATCATTTTTCCTGCTGCATGGCTCCTATTGTCTACTTCTAGATTTTAACCTCCCAATAAGCTGCTGAGACTACACTTGCTTGCAGAAGGTCCCAATCAACAGTTTTGCAGTCCTTCAGAGGCACCCCTGGTGAAACAGCACATTGAATCTGCAGGGCAGTGTTTGACGCATCTGTAGGTGTTCCTTGGATATAGTACTACTACACAAGATGAGAGTTGTAGCCAGTGGTAGAAACATTCTGTCAAGAATTTATTCAGAACCTGTGACATCTATCTTCCAGGTATGCATGCCATCCATTTTAAAAAGAAAGTCCACCTTAAAAATGTGTTGGTTTTTGGATAAATGAGAAAAACGGGTTGGTTAAAGTTTGAAAAAAAATCCAATAAAGAATAAGAAAGTTATTAATTTATGAAGTTGCAATCAATCACATGCAAATTGGCAACTCTGTGACATGTTTTTGTAGAACCTCTCCTGTTTCTACGGAAAAATACATACATTTTTAGTTTTATGGTTCTTGATGAAGAAATTTTTTTTTAATATAAAGGAGGTGTGTACAAAGATGTGTCTAATTAAAAATCTTGGGCACAAGTGAAATGAAATACATTTTTCTGAAAAAAATGAAAGTTATGAAATTTTTAGAAAAAAATAAATGCGAGAGGTGCTCAAAAGATACAATACAGATTTGCCATTTTGCATGTGATCGATAACAACTTTTAACATTCGTAAACTTTCATATCCTGTATTATATTTTTCTCAAACTTTCATTGATTGTTTCTCTCATTTACATGTATAACTGAGTGAGAAGCAAATGAAAATGAAGAAATTGTGTTTATCAGGATCAAGAAAACAAGTGTTTTCTGTTGTATTTGATTTTTGGAGCAAGTCTGTGTAATTGCAAATTTCGTTGATATTAAACTGATCAAAATATTGAAAAAACACAAATCAATGCTAAATGATGTGTAGATAGCCTCTCTGGGAGTGCAGTATCAATAACAGAATCCAAGATATCTTGCTATATTTTATTCTTTCTCCCTCTAACTTGTACAGGGAAATCTGGGAGCATCGTGGCTGTCCAGTCATCAAGTTCCAAGACACTTTGTACCTGCAGCCAATAACGGCTATGGAACAGCTTCCCAAAATACCCAAACTCTCAGGCTACCAGGTTGTCACAGTAAGAGATTGAGCACTGTGTTGTCATGCGACAGTTTGCAGACACAGAAAACAGATGTCTTGCGACAAATTACTCACAGTTTCCCCTCTCAAAGTGACATTTTAAGGACAGCAGGGTCTCTCTCATTGTGCAAATCGTGTGCAGCGGAATACCACGTCACATCTAGACAGAGACAGGTCGTCAATGATGAAGATGGATTTGCAAGCAGAGAAGGTTGGTTTCAGAAGCACAAGATGCAGTTGAAGTCCGCACCACCGGCAGCGCTGGTCCTAGGATTCTCTGGGTTACTGCCTTTCGTAGCTCCTGCAGCCTACTCCATCATCACCTTCTCCTGCGGTCCTCAGGTGGCCTTTGCCCAGGTGGCCTACGGGGCCTGCATACTGTCCTTCTTGGGCGGCGTCCGCTGGGGCTTTGCCATTGCCCCCAGCGAGACCCCCACCTCCTTGAGCCTCGTCATCAGTGTGCTGCCCTCGCTCGTTGCCTGGATGGGTCTCAGCATGCCCATCCAGCCAGGACTCGTCTGCATCATCACTGGTCTTGCTCTGGCAGGGATCGTAGACTCCCGCTTTCAGTCCTTCCCACCCTGGTTCCGCTCTCTCAGGTTTCTGCTCACCACGTTTGCCATCCTCTCTGTCTCTGTGACCTTCGGGTTCAGCATCCTTTACCCTCCATCTGAGCCAGAGCATGGCTATAATTTTAAGAAGCTCATCAAAATTGCTCAGATTATTGTGCAAGATTAGGGACCATTATAAATAATTGCAATTTTGTACTTCCCTTGCTCTTTCATCTACATGTAGGGTTGAAGTACTAATATTTTTTTTCACTGGTGCTGGTTTAATGCATTTTATTTGCTTGTAAAATTGCTGCAAATAGAATATTTTTGTATCCCATTTTGTAAGTGATCATCATGCTCAAAACAAGTGCTGTTTTATTCTGAACATTTGGTCAGACATATTATTTGAAGCATGATCTCATCTATCATGTTTTGTATCTTTGCGTCATCTGCTGGCCAAGGTATATCCCATATGTTACCAACTATTAAAAGGCCCCTGCAACCCAAACGCAACCCAAATGCAAGTTTATTGCTGTTGATGTGCAGGGATGCATACAACTGATATTCTATTATTCAAACATCTAGATATGTTTCATAGATTTTTTAAACGTTTTTTGAAATATTTTTCCCAACCTCCTAAGCTCCACCCTAAAAAAGAGCTCCAGATCTCATTCCTGCAATGACATCATCTGTCAGTCATCAGTCAGCTACACTAACATTCTACAATAGACAGTGGAATGTAACTTCCCCCAGCTCAGCACATGCTCACAATAGAATTGCATGCTTTCAAACAATACCTCCTCATTACCATTCTTTTCCAGGTGATGCTACAGCATGTCTGACCTAACAACTCCTATGTAGGCATTGTATGGTTTATTAGAACAGATGGTCTTCTTGGGGAAAGCTACATGCCACTGTCTCTCCTTAGCTCACTAATGATTGAAAAATGATGTCTTTGCAGAAATGAAATCTGGATCATTTTAGGGTGGAGCTAAGCATGTTTGAGAAAATGATTGTAAAAATATTTTAGAAATTTATGAAACATATTTAGATGTTTGAATAACAAAATATAAGTTGTATGCATCCCTGCACATCAACAGAAATCAACTTGCATTCGGGTTGCAGTGGACCTTTAAAAAATTTTATTATGGAATTGTGGACAAAAAAAATTGATATAAAAATATCATTTTACCTGATACTGTGTTTGGTCCAAGCTCTAGGAGGGCTATCAGCTTAATACAGTCATTGGATATACTGTAAAGCTAGAGACTTTTGCAAATTGTTAAAGGAGAATGACACTATGGGGGAAAATCCATTTTAATGAAAAGAGAGGATAGAGAGAAGCAATTTTTAAAAAAAGTTCCATCATTTTGTACACAAAATTTCATATTTTCCCCATTATCTCTCAAGGTGCAGCTTGTCTCCTTCTTAGCTCAAGATATATCATGGGAAAATGTATTTGACACAACATATGTTGAGTTCACAAAAAGACAAGCAGCATCTTTAGAGATAATGGAGAAAATATGAAATTTTGTGTACAAAACTTACGGAGAGTTGTACTACTAAACCTGTCACTTTGAAGCAACATTGCCAATTTGAGGATCGCCATGGAAAGTAAATTGAGACTTTTCAAACTTTCACAACTTTCTCATTTCGAAACCGATTTTAATGGAACTTTTTTTAAATTGCTTCTCTCTTTCCTCTCTTTTCAATGAAATTGATTTTTCCCCAGGGTTTCATCCTCCTTTAATGTCAGCCGATTTTACCACAAGAAACTTTTGCAAATTGTAATAATTTGATGTTGTTTCAATTGTGATTTTATTATTTTCCAGCATGAAACTTTCGCCAATCTCGACCTTTTGCGAAATTAGCAAAAGTTTCATGCACGTGAAAATTTCTGGTTTTACAATACTTAAATCTGATGTTGTCAGTAACATACTGGACAAAATAGCTTGGACTTGCCCTGCTCCATTAACGTAAAGAGAAGTTTGAGTTCTGGTAATTGGGACAAAAAGTTGTGACAAGCGTTCTTTCAGGGTTTGGTTTGACGTGAAAAGAAAACTTCCTATTTTAAGCGTGCATTGTATTTAGTAGGCCTGAACGACAATCTGAACTGTGCATAATAAATAAAAAATGCAATACATTTATATGATTTCTGAAAGGTTTGCTCGCCTCCATTCTAATTCATGTCAGATTTCAAGGGGTCCACATTACTTTTTATATGGGCGATGTCTGTTTCCTAACATACTGTACTTGGAGTGGAGTGAGGAGATTATAAAGCAAGTTTTTAATTACAGTTTGCGCATGTGCAGGTAATGGTCATTTGTACCAAGTACAATTGACCTTTATACGCTGTCATTTTGTATTCACCAGTATGATTTTACTTGTTAACCCTTTCAAGACAATTGACCACATTTTGTGATTTGGCTCAATAACTTTTGATCCAGAGTTCTAAAATATAAACCAGATGCATGAGTAGAAAGAGAAAAAATTTCTGCACCCACTATGTCCATTTTTGGTACATGAACATATTACGTTTGATGCCAGGAATTTGAAAAATGAGAATAAGCTTTAAAATCCTTAAATTGGCAACACATTCAGAGGTTCTAAATCATCGATTTTTATCAAAATTGGCAATTTTCAACTTTTCAACAAAATTTTTAACCATGTATATTGTTTTCGAAAACGTTGCACCTTATTAGAACCAAGTAGCACTGATAGAAAAATATTATTGTTGCCAATTTGAAGAAAAAAATGTGATCAATTTAGCCCTGAAATAATTCCTGTCCTGAAAGGGTTAAACAAGTACAGTGGAAACTCACTAAAACAAGGACCTTGGGACCATGAAAATTACCTTGGTATATCAGGAATCTCCTTATATCAGGGCAAAAAAGAAAAAAAAAGAATATAAAGATCTTGGACCTGGGCCCCATTTCATAAAACTTGTTATCAATAACAACTGACTCGTTTCTATGAGAAATTTGCTCTCAGCCACTCAGATTCAAGGATTTGAGTAGCTTATAACGTTGTTTTGACTTGTTGTTGAGAAAAAGTTTTATGAAACGGGGGCCAGGAAAATTACCTTGTTATATCAGGAATCTCGTTGTATCGGAGCTCTTTATAACAAGTTCCCACTGTAGCATGTCCACCAAAACCAATGCGCCTGCGCGTACAAATCAGGGTCATTTCAGGCCCTTTTTACCATGTACTAATTACGAAATGGCTTATTGCATGCCTTTGCTCTGCAAACAATTTGATCAAAAATGACTGTAACAAGATTCAGACTAACATTTATTTGCTTAAAAATCCATGAAAAATTTGGACATAATGTAGGTTTGCACATTGATATTTTCATTGATATGATACAATACAGTGAAACCTTGTTATAAAGAACACTGTTATAACAAACTCTCGTTATAACAAGGTAATTTTTGCCGGTCCCACTTCTTTGTATTCTATTGTTTTTTAGCCGTGATATAACAAGGTTTCAATATAAAGAGGTAATTACCTCGGTCCCAAGGAGTTTGTTATAACGAGGTTCCACTGTATAAGAATGTATTCATCACTTTTTGTTCCCATGTATTTTTCATATCCAAAACTCAACTTGACCTTTAAAGGCTAAGAATGTAATCAGTATCAGTGTTGGGTTTAAGACCAGAGGGTCCGAGATCAAGATCAAGATCAGACAGTCCGAGATCCAGATCCAGATCAAGATCCGCAGCTCAAGATCGAGATCGAGGTTACTGATGCCGATCTCAAGACTGGTCTCGAGGTACCCAACAGGCCAACACTGAGTTGTTTTTTTCGCCGATTGGATAACAATTTTAAAAGCTTCTTCGTTTGATAATTTACGTAATAATAATGTTGATCTCGAGCGATCTCGAACGAAAATTCCGAGAACAGAAGCTCCGAGATCAAGATCAAGATCAAGACCAACACCTTCGAGATCAAGAACAAGATCGAGGTTACTGAATACTGATGCTGATCTCGAGACTGGTCTCGAGATCAAGATCGATCTCGAGGTACCCAACACTGATCAGTATGTTACTTCTGCTCATGTTGTTTCAGAGAGTTTCTTAGAAACTTGATTGTTCCTTAAATGTACACGTTCATTCAGTGTATGAAAAGTAAACCAGCTTTGATCACTCCATAAAAATCATTTGGGAGCGATGAGCAATTTAGCTTTGGAAAGATCTCAAAATTCTTTCTTGCTAAAAAAAAAAGAGCCCTAGAAGGAAAAAAATGGCTAAGAATTGTCTTGAGGAAATCTCACATTGACTATAGCAAACCCCCAAATTGCTCCACTGAGATTTTTTTTTTTTAACACTAGATCATAAGTACTTGTGATTTTTTTCTTCATATCGTTGTTACAATCCAAAATCCACAAAAGATAAGAACCGAACAAAATATATTACATTTTACATGATATGTGGTTTCTCTTTAATATTTACAAGCATTCAATATGACATGATATAAAAGAATTACAAGTTTAAATTATTACTACGTTACATATACTTAATCTAGCAAAGACTTACAATTTCTCAGCTAGGAAACTTGTAATCCACAGAATATGAATGCAAGGTATGAGTCCAGAATGTTCTTGGAGTGTAGAGTAATCCACAATTATAAATCCCAATAGTTAATCCAAATGGTATGGTGTCCAACTGGTAAAAGAAGATTCCAGATGATTCAGCTGAAGAATGTCCAAAATAATTCAGGAAGTCATCGATGTCAATGTCGATGTCAAAGATGATGTCGAAGACGATGTCAATAATGATGTCAATCACGATGTCGATAATGATGTCGAACACGATGTTGAACACGATGTCCAATATGATGTCAAGAATGATGTCCAAGATTAAGTCCAAGATAAGGTCCAAGACGATCTCCACAGGTTGATATCAATATTATCAATATCAGATGGTGATAACTGAGAATTTATGCAATATATGCTCCAAGGTGTAGTCAGGATATAAATTCTGAAATTTCTGTTGAAGCTCCCAGTTTATATTCAATCTCAACCCTTAAATAGAATTTTCTACCTTCTACTACAACATTCATGAAGGTTTGGAACTTTCTTGTTAGTTCCACATACTTCTAGTTGTAACAAACAAAAGAAGGGGATTCCAATGAGCTATTTATAGACTCATTGCAATGTTTCACTCTTACTAAGAAGTTCATGCAAAGGTCAGGTACATGTAAACAACATGTTCTAGCATGTAATTGCATTGTTACTAGCATACAGTACATCAGACATAATGTAATGATCTAGAATGATCTTCCTCTACTGGATGTGCATTATTTAATCTTTCTTTCACTGTTACAGGGTACACTGACTTTTACATATGAATAATGATTTCTCTTCTAGAAATTTCTATGTTCATAAATACATAAAGAAAACTGGAAAATAACTTCCTTCCAGAAGATTCTTCAATTATATAACATCATAAATGCAAAAGACAACTGCTCAGCAGAAATTGTCAAGGCTGTTTGCTGATATTCTCCTGTTTAGTGTGCTAAAGAATATTGCTGTGATTTTATGCATGCATATCATTTATTTCATGATGTACTCAATAGAATATATTTTCAAATTGTCTACGTTTGAATATCTGTCTTGCATAAGTGTAAATGGACTATATGAAGGTACTATATCTCTGCTACAAAATTTTTTGAACGTTATGAAATTTGGCATAGATCAGCATGTCTCCTTAAGTTAATGATAACCCATTCTACAGTCATAGGTTCCATAACATTTATTTGGAAAGTGGAAAACTTGATGCCAATTGTGGGACGTGAGATATAACAATTCTGTTTTTAAAGAGTCAGTGATACTGTAACGAAATGAATCTCACCTGCTTTTGTGGATGAAATCCATTCCAAGACTGATTTTTAGGACGAAATCAGCTGAGAAGATTGATTTTGATACAGAATCATTGATTTTTCTACAGATCACTATGTTACACTTGGCACCCCATAGCCATATAATATTTGACAAGCCACCAAAAAATTGAATTCAAGATTTAACGGCTAATTATTCCCCGAAAATTCAGTTTTTATGTTAGGAGGGAGTTCTTAAAAGGTATTTTCTTCCTTTAGTTCCATGTACCAGTATATCCATGAAATTCTATATTTTAGGCCTGCAAATGGGATAAAGTGTTTGTATGTTCTTGGAACTTTAACATTTCCTTCTCTCCCTCTCTCCCTCTCTCTCTCTCTCTCTCTCTCTCCCTCTCTCCCCCTCTCTCTCCCTCTCCCTCTCTCTCTCTCTCTCTCTCTTCCTCCTCTCTTATTACAAGTTTATTGTATGCATATATTAAACATGTCACTGATCTGCACATGTTTTTAAGATGCCTGTAGCATATGGTATGTGTAATTGTCAATTACAATAACTATTTTAAAACATTATGAAACAAAGATTCAGCTTGTAGAATGCAGACTCCATGATATCAATGAAAATAAAAATGAGATATATCTTTCTTCATGTGTTGAACATTTTGTGATTTTTTAATTCATTTTAAGAGTTACTCTTCCATATTTGCCTCAAGAAATATATTTCATGCTGAAATATTTTTGAGATCTTTTTACTGTGTCATGAGGCATGTGTGTATTTTTCCCCCCAAATTTATAGTTTTATGATAGTATGTTTTGTGAATCAGAGAATCTTTTGAGGAGGATTTCATTCAATCGTTTAGACCCGGTTTATAAAATGGTCTTTATGTTAATAATGAGCTTGTAAAACCCATACCACGCAATTTATAATTATTTTAAATTTGTCATTTTCAAATGTGAGGAGGAACAATGACTACATTATATTCAATTATTAATTTAATTTTATGAATTGCGTTTTCCTCTCCCAAGTGAATTGCTGGTGTTGATGAATTTTTTTTGGGTATAAACATGCAGTTATGAACATTATACCAATGATGTATAAAGTAAAACATACCCCAATAGGAAAGAATGAACACTTATAAACATAAACATCAGTACTTGAATATGCCTAAATAAATATATTTATCTGTATTAACACAGAACCACATAGAAAAAAAACCCTATATAGGAAGGGATTTGGACTGTTGAAACAGGGTAGAAAAGACCTATGATTTTAGAGAGGGAGAGAGAGAGAGAGAGAGAGAAGACTTTGTAAGTCTTTTTTTTCCCAAGAATTGTAATATTTGTACATATATTATCGTTATCAAGGACCCCATGGAAGAACAGCCGTATTTTGTTATTACGGCTGAAATGGGCTATCCGCCGTATGTAAATCATGATTTATAATTATGTATATTATTTATGTCATTGATTACGGAAATAAAAACAAACAAACAGAGAAGGGAGGGGTGTATTAGTGAATGTATTGAATGAGAGAGATGGGCCCTGTTTCATAAAAACTTATCAATAACAATTGCAACAGAGCTGTGACAAAATATGCTCTCAGCCAATAAAATGTTATGATTTTGGTAGCTTATAACAGTTACTGTGACACATTACTGATATCAAGTTTTATGAAACGGGGGCCCAGAAATATGTAGATTGGTTAGGGAGGACTGGTGTGACAGTCTGGATCAGAGAAGGGGGGGGGGGTTATGATTTGAGATTGAAAAAGAAAAGGTGAATAACAGGCCTAGTATACATGTATAGATGGATTCACATAATGGAATGATGGTGATTTTACTAATTCATTTTATATTATTCAAGAAAAAGAGGGGGTTTTTTTTTTAGGGCATGGTAAAGAAGATTACAGGGTAAAGATGATGAAAGATGGGTGTTGATAAGATTGCTGATTATTATGCTGAAATAATTAATAGTGGGCTCTTACATAGTGCTCATGTCTGTCAGACTTGGCACCCTGCGCGCTCCACACTTACACCGGATTTAGCATGGTTGCTATTACGGTGCTCTTGCATTTTAAGGAATTATTTCCTGTCAGGTACCAATTTACCTCACCTGGGTGGAGTGTGGCAAGTGTAGATTAATGTGTTGCCAAAGGACGTTAGTGCTGTGGCGGGGATTTGAACCCTGTATCTTGTAGTTCACAATTTGATGTTCCAACTGGAGATGAAAATAATAGTGGAGTGCTCTAAAGGAAAAGAAGGAGAGAAGAGTTGTATGATGGTGATATAGAAAAATTAATCATCTGATTTTTCTCTTCTTTCTTTCTGTTTGTCTATCTGTATATGCCTCCCCTCTGAATTGCACTGTCTCTCCCGTCTTCTTCTTCTTCTTCTTTTTCTTCTTTTCTCCTCCTCATTCTTCTTCTCCTCCTCCTTCTTCTTCTCCTCCTTCTCCTCCTCCTCCTCCTTCTCCTTCTTCCTCCTCTTCTCCTTCTCCTTCTTCCTTCCTTCCTTCTTCTCCTCCTCCTTCTTCTCTCTCCTCCTCCTCTTTCCTTCCTCCTCCTCCTCCTCCTCCTCCTCCTTCTCATCCTCCTTCTTCTCCTCCTCCTTCCTTTTCTTCTTCTCCTCCTTCTCCAACCCCTCCTCCTTCTTCTTTTTTTTCTTCTTCTCCTCCTTCTCCTTTTACAACGTAAAGGTATTTTCTCCAAATATTGAGATGAAATATTAATATTTTTTTCTAATTTTTTTTTTGCTATTAATTTTCTTACTGTTTATAAAGCACATGTGGAATAAATTAATTTCCTGACTTCCTGTGACATGGTAACCCCCCCCCCCCCACCCAAGCGTAGTTCTTTTTCTTCCTTCTTATTTTTATTTTTTCCCTATCATTATCATAATTATTGTCGTTATTTATTGTCAAATATTCACTGCAATGGGCATTGATAACAACACATTGTTGCCTATACCCGTATATAGAATAAGTTTGGAACCATTTATGTATCTTATTACTAATCCCATAAAACTCAAGTATTCCACTATTATTTCATGACGAATAACATCGATTAACAATCACATATTTTTTTTCTACCTTTTTATGGAAGAAAGGTCAGAATGAAATGCGAAATGATTTTCAATCATATGATGTCATTGATATCTTTTGGAGCAAAATAAAGTTTGCTCCGTGTAGCAGCGCAGCTCAGCGATTCCTGCAAAATAATTTCAGATTTGCGCCCTCTTATGTTTGAAAATGTTGCATGTTTGTCACACAGACACGGATGATTTGGGGGGGGGGCAGGGGCGGCGGAGCATCTTTCAAAGTGGAGGGGGGCAGCGAAAAAGGGCACTTTTGGGAGTAAAAGGGGAATCTACAAGGGGGCGGACATAAAGAGAAAATTTGCAAATTCTGTGACATTGGTATTACCCTACAGTCTAACTAATATCTTCTTCATTTTTATGGTGGTTCTGCTTCAGCTTCCCCGATTGGCAGTTGTGTGTAAGGGTCTAATGATTCATGTGCGAGCGAGCGAAGCGACAGAGCAAAAAAAAAATCAAGACTTTTTTCTAATGCTGAAGTCCTTGGGTTGTGCATTATTTACAGCGATATAATGAAAATGAAAGCAAATCCATTGGGGGGAAATGTCGAATGATCTTTTAATTCCTACATTAACCTTGTCGATTACATCGATATCAACATTATTATGCGATATTCTTGATTTCATTATATAGGCCCCCGCGGGGTCATGTCTCATTCAGACCTGTACATCATCCCCGTACACGAAAACGGATAGAAAGGGTACTTTTCAGCATTTAGGCGCGTAACCCGGGTTACGCGTTTAGGGTATCAAAAAGCAAAAATCAAGAAAAAGGGTATCAAATTCAGAGGTGATAAGAAGAAGATCCGCAGAAATCGCCGTTAAAGGTATAAAAATCAGAGATGTTAGACAAGTTTCCTTGTTTATTGGTATCAAAAGTACTTCTACTGCAATCCCCGTTTAGGGTGCTTCTCAGAAAGTGATTTACGCGTATGATGTACAGGTCTCAATGAGGCATGCCCCCGAGTATAGGCCTACTATAAGAGCGAGCTAGCGTAGCCAGCGAGTTTGGGTTGAATTTTCAGAAAATATTACCCTTACTTGGTGTAAATTATGGGCATTTTCGAGCTAGCGGAATGAGAAATCCTTTGCTGGAGGGGGGGGGGGGGGGTATTGTGCTCCTCTTGCCTCCAGCTCTGCTGCATGGCTTGCCTTGTAGTTGTAGTAATATTGGTACATGTTACTACATAAAGTCGCACTGATTATTTTGAAGCTAGGTATTGCTCTTTTTGTAAGAAACAATAGAAAATATAGGTAAAAGGGGGCACTTATTGGAAGAGGAAAAGGCGCTTATCAGAAGTGGAAAGGGGCACTTATAAGAGGTGAAAATGGGCACTTATATGTATGAGAAGAGGACTCGAGCACATATCAGACAGTAAAAGAGGCACTTATCAGAAGCAAAGATGGGGCACTTATCAGAAGGGAAAAGGGGCACTTATCAGAAGTAAAAATGCACTTGTCAAAGGAGAAAAAGGCACATATTAGAGAGAAAAGGGGCACTTATTAGAAAATGATAAATTGCACTTATCAGAAAGAGAGAAGGTCACTTATTAGTGAGATAGGAATGCAATTATCAAATTTAAAAAGGGGCCCTTATCAGAAGGGAAAAGGGCACTAATTAAAAAGAAAAAGGGGCACCTATCCGAAGGGAAATTGCACTTATCAGAAGGAGAAAAGGACACTTATTAGAGAGATATGAATGCAATAATCAAACTTAAAAAGGGGCACTTATCAGAAGGAGAAAAATAGTCACTAATCAGAAGGGGAAAGGGCACTCATTAAAAAGAAAAAAGGGGCACTTTCAGTAGTAAAAAGGGCACCTACCAGAGAGAAAGAGGGCATTTTCAGATATAAAAAGGGCACTTTGGGGATACTTGAAAAAGTGGAGGGCACTGTGCCCCCTGCCCCCGGATACACCGCCCCCGGGGGGGGGGGGGACACAATTAATAATTAAACACAGTTGATAAAAGATGGAAATCAACTTAACCTTAACCACCCTATTTCAATAATTAGTTATCACATGGTGCAGACATGCTATGCAGTGATTGATTTTCCTGCAAAAAAAAAGTGAAAGAGACATCTAAATGAATTTGCAGCCAATGATTCAAATAAGTTATGGATACAAAAGAGCAGGGGCGGATCTAGCTTTTTATAAAGCTGGGGGGTTGGGGCGGTATGCGAGCGAGCGGAGCGAGCGAGGGGGGAGGGTGTGGGAGGGGGGTGTCCCCCCTCCCACAGTAGGGAGAATTTTTGAAAATCTGTGTGTGAAAATGGCGTTTTCTTGCATCTAAAACACCACTATTTTAAAAAAAGATAAGATAAAAAAAAAAAATGGTCCCCGGATTTTTTTTTTTTGGGGGGGGGGGTTGCAACCCCCCCAACCCCCCCCCTCTAGATCCGCTTCTGAAGAGTAATACTAAAGTAAGGATACAAAGATAACAATAAGACACGGTGGACATCATTAATAACACCATTATCAATTTTATTGTCAATGTAGGACAAACAAAACAAATACTGTTCACTGAGCAAACCTTTAGACAAATACGCGGCCAGTTGGGCCTCGTTTCGCTTCAATGGTATGCGGATATACGAGAGCGACTTGCGGGAGACTCACGCTCCAAAAACGTCTCGTTCTTTTGTGTCACCCGGTCATCGACCTCGCAATAATCCTTTGACTTGGGCGATGACTCAAACCCATTCGGCCAATGCCAGATGTCATCAAACGGCCTCGGAATCGTCGCACCGTAAATAATATGTTAAGACTAAAATGAGACTAAAAATTTTGAGAAGTTCATTTTTTTCACAATATGTAAAAACAAACAAACAAACAAACAAAAAAAGATAGAGAGAGAGAAAAAGACATGATTTTGGTAAAGCTTGCAAAATTAAAACAGCAACTGAAAATTTACCGAAACCGGTATCTTTTAAAAAGTATCGATTGTGAAAAAATGAATTATTTCTCAACACTACGTCACCAATCAGATGGACCTCGTCAGTGACTGAAGCTCATGACTTGTGAAATCATTATCAGGAAGCGGGGGCATCGTCCTATAAGGGAGGGGGCGTTTTGAAGCACGCAGGATGTGTGCCAGAAGAAGTTTGAAAGGATTATTTGGCAACTTGTTATGATCATTATTTAAACCAGCAGTTGACGTGTATAGGAGCTGTCAGACTACAGTGACTTAATTATATAAATAGATAACTATTATAAGCGTGATCATGCAATCTCACTTACGGATTTAACCGATGCCGAATATAATATTTCAGCATCATTCATTTTCAACCACAGTGCACCGTCCCATAAACTCTCCCTCCCTCTCTCTCTCTCTCTCTCTCTCTCTCTCTCTCTCTCTCTCTCTCTCTCTATCTCTCTTTCTCTCTCTCTCTCTCTCTCTCTCTCTCTATATATATATATCTCTCTCTCCTGCGTTCACAAATTCTGTTAATCATGTTAATTTTTAATGTTAATTTCCCATATACATATTTTCTTTGTAATTATAGGGGTAAATTGTTAAAGAGAAAGTCTACCCCGATTACAAGTTGAATTTAAAAGAAGCAGAAAAACTAAAGAAACAGATAAGATATGAAATAAAAAAAGTTGTAATTTTTAAAGTTGTAATCAATCAAACATAAATTGGAAACTCCGTGACGTAACTTGCGATCTTCACTCCCATTTGCCCTACCAAAAAAACATAAATTTCCATTTTGTCGAAAGAAAATATTCAATCATACATGCACCTGAGATATAATCATTGCTCATATGTTATTACACAAAACCTGTATGAAACAAATCTATTCCTTCATCAAAAACTAAGAAAATGCAAATTTATGAAATTTTCTGTATTCAGCAAATGGGAGAGGAGCTCGCAAGATACGTCACGGAGTTGCCAATATGTGTTTGATTGATTACAACTTCACCAATTCATAACTTTCTTAATTCTTATCGGATTTTGCTCAAACTTTCACTATTCTGTTTCTCTCATTTTTCAGCTTTAATTCAAATTAACTAAATACCAGGGTGGAATTTCCCAGTACATATTTTTCTGTAATATCATATTATTTTGTATCATGCTATTGAAAGCAGAAATAAAAACAATCAAACAAACAAACAAACAAATAAACAATCTCTTTATCTCATAACTAATTGTGACTTAAACTTGATATATGGTAATCTGTTGTCGTCTTCAGAGGACATTCAAACGCGGGGGAGGGGGAGGGGGGAGGGGGCGACGTACTTCACAACGCTATATGCTGGCTTCTGCCTTTCGAATATGCATGATGGCGAGACAATATTCATATCCAGAGGAAGAGAGGAAGAGAACCAATTTGATTGGAATAAGTTGGCCATACATGTTATGGGGGTGGGGTGGGGTGGGGGTAGGGGTGAATAAGATATTGATGATGTATAATAAGAATACATGATATAATGTAAATATACACATTTGTCATATGCGATTGATACTCACTACCATATTATGATATTAGACGTGGAGATTGTGTATTCAAAATCAGGCGATTCAAGTGCAGTTATGAATCTCAGTTTTTAGGTGAAATTAGATATGAGAATTATTAGAAAATTATGAAAAACACACCGGAAATCTGTTTATTTGAGCCTCCATGTAAAACATGCTGGTTGGGAAATATTCAATCAGAGATGGTATTTGAGATATAGATTCCCGCAATTATTTCTTTCAGGCTGATAATTGACTATCAAATATCATATCTCAGAATTCTTTTTTTTCAAATTAAAAAGATTCGTAGAAAAAGTCAATTATTTCTCATAAAAAAGGAGATTTTTTTTTTCTTTTCTGTATTGAGTTACATTGGCGGATACACCGGAAAAAAATCGTCAGCCCCTTGAATCCAAGAGTAATATTGATATTGATTGACAGGCCTTTTATGGAAAATATCAGGTAGATATCTGACCCTTTATGTTTTATGTGTAAATAAGTTGTTTAAGCAAATAATTAATAAACATGTTTTTATTTATAACGATTTCGTATCGACTCAGTGACATGACAACGAGTCGCGGTGTCAAGTTTGATGGAAAGAAACGGAAGAAACATCTATTGTCACATGAAGAAAAACAAGTCAATCAATCAATAGTAATGACTAGCTGTGTGTCCGCAAGTGGATCGTCGCTAAAAAAAAAGTGGGGGAAGGGGGGGGGGGGTTCATAAGATAAAAAATAAATCTTGCATTTTCTCATAATCTTCTCATTTACCTTGACTTGAGACACTTGTTTATCATCAAGTATTATTTCAAATATAATGCGCAAGTTAGAAAAAAGTTCTATGTATTTAGAAAGGGCAATTGATAAATGACTTCTGAATGAGTAAGTGCACTGGTTAAACATATATCAATTTGGACTTCAACTTGCAATATAGTCACCGTACGTGGAGCATATAGTTCGGGAATACATGACATGTAGCATGCAATGAACCGAACACTACTGCATACTGCCTTGACATGACTAGAGCAATCACTTACAGCGTGACGTCACGGAATAATTCATTATAAAAAAAGGGTAAAATATTTATGCAATCTGTTTTAAAAGTATTTCATTTTTTACATTGTTAGACAAAAATGAAATTATAAGTTTAAAATATATATTTTAGTACAATATGCAAAGTTAATTTAACTATTTAACCAAATGTATAAGTAAATTTATGACAGTGCCCATAATTTCATTAGCTTTGCACCCCTATTTGAATGAATTTGACCACAATGGTCTATATTCCGAGAATAGACTTTATTTTCCGAGATAAACCCGACCTTTGATGGAGAGAATTCACAGACATGGGCCCGATTAAATAGGATTTTTAAACGTTTTGGTGTCGAGGTACGTATAATTGATAAATTAATTAAATATTGTTATGTCTATCATTCGTTTTTTATGATTTGTTAATGCTGTTTTGTATTGTTTCTAGTCGAAAATACAATCCGAAAATGTGTTTCAGAAACAGGAGTGCGGTGTATTTACATGTATTGTGTTGCCGTGTACAGAGAGCAGTGTGAGATCTACGGGAACACAGCGCGGTGTTCAAGCGTGTATTGCGGGAAGGTACAGGGCCTATACTATATGTGGTCTGTGTGTTGTTGTGGTCATTTCCTTTTTGTGGGTTGAGAAAATGACCATGACATGAAGTCAGTGTAGATCGACAACGTTAACTGAAGTCAATACTAATCTCAAATTAATGTAGACCAAATCCCTCTTATACATGTACAAGCTTATCTGAAGATAAGTTTGTAAATGTACATGTAAGTAATTGATGTCATGATGGGTCAGTTTAACCTGGCCAAAATGTACATGTACGGTAAGTATAGTAGACAGGGGTGTTTCATAAAGCTGTTCGTAAGTTACGAACGACTTTACGCACGACTGGTGATATATGTCCTTGTGCTAAATGAGATATCCCAGATTTTCCCTGATGTTTTAACATGTGGGACTGAATTTCCAATAACCCTAATCAATTTTGACAAATAATGAACTTTGCATTCGGATGCTTGTTTAACAGCAAGAATTTTAATCCACAAAGATCAGATTTCAACTTTAGCTGATGGGAATCAAAATGATTGAGAATCTGATTAGCACCCAAGAACAGGTACCAGTCGTGCGTAAAGTCGTTCGTAACTTTACGAACAGCTTTATGAAACACCTCCAAGGGCTGTGGTACATACATTACATGTACATTATGGTAATGTAGAAAATCATGTAATTTTGTGAAAATTAAGAGAGAGACAGAGTCTGAGGAAAGGTGATCATGATTGATGTTAATTTTTTTTAGACACAGCCCTCTTGCATTAAACCATGACATGTAAACAGTTTTGTGTAAACGCAACTCCAAAAATAAACACAGTTTGATTTTCAACCAATCAGGATTGCATGTTTGGGACTTACGTTCAGTTTTTGGGGTTGCAATTAAACTCAACTTTTTATGCAAGAGGCCGTACCGATCTACGTTCCAACTTGGATCTAAGTGACACTTGTAGATGTAATGATTTGTTTTCTCATGACTACATTTTCCAATGAATTGGGGCAACAGATAATATCGTTGTTTACGTTAATGCCTAAATATTAATGCCATTAATGCCGTTAATGCCATTGATTTCATTTATATTTAACCATTAATAATGGTTAAATATAAATGAAATCAATTAAGTTTTGCAAGCAGTGTAAAGTTTGTGTAATTTCCTTTTTTTGACATTGCACAGACTCAAGTGATCCATTTGATGTCAATGAAATAAGAATTGTTGAGTCTCTCAAAAAATGGATTTCTTAAATGTGACATTTTTCTAAGATTAATAAACACAGTCAGGTTGAAAGCACTGTGTTTAGCATTTAGGCCTGATCCCAAATTTATCGCATGTTGCAATTTCAAGTGTATCGGTTTAGAATTTAGATCGGTTTGTGCTTTCCAATTTTAAAATGTGATGCTCATTTTTTTCCATTTTGTATGATCCAACCTAGACTTTTCTTTGATAATTCAGGCTTCTCCCAATGTAAACAATCTACTTGAATCATCGAATGACCTTTATGGTATGAGGTTATCCCAGATATCCTTGTGTTGAATGTACAAACATGTACATGTACATGTATGTACATGAGTGACTAATATGAAGCAATTTTATTCTACCTGTTGGTACAATGTACATAGGCCTACATTTAATTTTGAAAATCTGGAAAGACTCCTTTACCAAATGGAATTGGGACTCCAGACTTTTAGAACTTGTATAAAAAAAATGTAAAGACCAACATGTGGATGGGCCGGTCTCGTACTAAATAACTACATGTATCTTTTAATTAGAGGGGGGTGTCATAATTAAAAGACAAAATTCACTTGAAACAATAATCACAATAGTTTTTTAAATATTTAGTTGCCATGTGGGCAAAAAGATTGGACTGTAAGATTGCCTATTGGGACTTTAGGTGCTCAATGGCAATTTATGAATCGGCTAATTTTGAGCCCAATCGGATATATTTCTACCCAGAAAAAAGTGATTTACACACGGTTGGCGGAAAATCGTGATGGTCATATCCGCAGTATCGGAATCATGATGCTTAGTTTAGTCTTAGTAAGGCCAGTTTCGCTCTATCTGAAGGTTGACACATTGAGTAGTGAAAGCTGTGGAAGAATCAGGGTTAAAATAATATCATTTCAACGAAGAGATATGCTCCAGGGAAGTTAATTGGGACCTTCACCTTCTGTGGCATTGTACTCTCTTTCAGTTGTAGCTGGGAAATTATGTGTTTAATGAAAACAAATAAACTTATGGAGGTCGGTTCCATTACCAATGTTATTTCATCAAAGTTTGTTAAATTACATGACTACATGTACATGTATGAGGAAAAGAAAAGAAAGAAAATTTAAAAAAATCCTCACTGATGATTTTAGAGATTAGTGCAGTGTACGTGAAAAAATATAATGTACGTGAAACAGTTGGAATTTCTTACTTTAATGTTTTTTACATCATTGTGACATTTTAATGGTTCTTTTATTATAATTACTGCTGAAATTGCATTTTAAAGAAATATTATTTCTTCTAGGATATATGTATAGTGTATTTTCAAAGTACTGCCTCTCCCCACTTTTGATCCTTTTAGATGTGATGCAGATAGCATTGAGCATTGTAAAAAAAAAAAAAATCCATTCCACTAATGGTCTCCCTCCAATAACTTATCCTCAACCAGTAAAAAAACAGGATTTAAAGTTTTGATAAAATTCCTGACTTTGCAGATGAATGGATGAATTTTCTGTTCTTTTTTGGTTTAGACTGCCTACATTGTAATTTGATTTTCAGGAATCAGAGGAACATTTTCCAGATTTTTTAAAGGCACCTACTGTAGGTAGAATTTTCACATGAGGCTGCCATCTTGAAAGTTCAATTGCAAATTTGAAGAAAGGGAAAACCCACATTTTTGTTCTTCTGAAATCCCAGACATTATACTGGGAATTTATTTTACATAAAAAAAAACACAAAAACTTGCCACTCTGTCCCCGATATGTATTTGGTACATGTATAGAATAGTACATTGTCTCTTCAGAGTTTCATGCACAAAAAAAAAATCTTCATTAAAGGCATGACAAAGAGGAAGGAATCTCATGGGGAAAGCTGGTGCGAAAACGTGCTGAAATAATTTTAGCCCTGGGGCAGGTGTATGGTTCTCTTCATGTGAAGTTGTAAATATTAGATTAAAAATACAATACTGTTTGAACATGTGTGGTATTCTATGATTTTGAATTAACCCATAGCATTGGAGTATTGTGTAACTACATCTACAAATCCTATAATTGAATGATAGGATGTTTCAGTTTTTAAAAATTGATTGAATTGCAGAGTGTGACTCAATAATAGATTGAGTCAAATGTTTCATTTCGTCTGCCAGCCCATTTTGCATCGATTTTGCAATATTGTCTGATGTTGTATAACATTCCATTCTTTTTTTGTTTCATACTGAGACACACAGGCAATATCCTTTGCATTTAGGTCGGGTCACTGCACAAATTCATGTAAGCAGTTCATGTGTTCATAAAATGATTTGTGTTTAGTATTGAGAGGAATGACAAAAAAGTGCTTTATTTGTTCACTGATGACGTTATGGATTTTGTATCGAAACTGATGATGTTTCCTTGGCAAATTTGGCATCAATCTAAACAATTTAAAACCATTTAACAGAGCCCTTTTAATTTAGGGTTTCCAAAGCTATTGATAAAAAAAAAAAATTACTGCTAAATTGGTCTCCATTCCATTCCATTTTTCATTGACTGAAAGGAGGTCCTTTGCAACTGAATCGAGAATGTTGTTCTTTCTCTGTTTATCATTTCTGAGAGTGAATCTTCAAATGGGGCACAAATTGCAGTGACTTGAATTGCACTCTTGAATGCCATAGGCCCATAGCTATATGATTCATTATATTTTGTGTTTAAGAAAGAGATAGCTTTGCCAGCCTTGCCAAATAAGATGAATTTTCTTGATTTACTACCGAGCATAAAACATTTGACATGATGTGCATGCCGTGTAGACCTACACAGAGTCGTGATCCCGAATCTCGATCAAACCAAGGAGCATTTACCAAAGAGCAACGATGGAGTAATGTGTGTTATTGGCACGGTTGCAATGTCTGCTCTTTAGGTTCCTTTGAATTGAGGTCGCCCAAAGAATGTAAGAGCCCCCCAGCCTCCCGAGGTCAATGTCTTCCAAGTCTGACCTCCGCTTTGACCTTTCTGCTCCCAGGAGCAGCCAGTTGTGGAACATATTTCAGGGCTTTCAAACTTCTTTTTGCTAGCCTTCCACAAAGATCCTGCTTTCCCTTTGCCCTGTTGTTGTGTGTTGTTGCACAATTGGAAGTAACTAATGTTTAACTTATGAGTCATATTGGGTATATTGCAATTTTTTCTTGAATGAGATATGGAATAGAGAAGAAAAGAAAACAACAACAACAAACAAACAACCCCCCCCCCCAAAGAAGAAGAAAAAAGAATGAACTGACATGTAAATGTGCGTTCATGAAAGAATAGGCCTACTATATGTACAGCGTTGGTCCACTGTACCAATACCAATTAGGCCTACATGTACATGTACATGTACATTAGTTAATGTACATGTGTGATTTTTCTTGAGAGTGCCCCCCCTTTTTTTTTTTGGGGGGGGGATATATACATATTTTGTAATGCAAGGGGAATGCACTTGTGGGTCTATACAGTGTACATGTACTTTAGCATCTGAACAGTCTGTTTCGAAGTGAATATGTTGTCAAAACTTCTCAGAAAATGCAGGTGTATTGTTACTTCCATTTTGCCTTTTTTCGCTTTTATGGATATACATGTACATGTATAGAGAAGGTCATAATATATGACCATCGCTGAAAGCAATCTCCAGTATTGTCACCTTTGTGACCTCCATTTCTGTCTTTTCAAAATTCCATCGATCTGTTATCCCCGAAGTGGAAAATTCTTAATAAACATATGCTGATATATCTTTTAAGTAGATTTATGGAATTGGAGATTTTTCTAAGTTATGGTCCCAATTCAAAGCTGTCAGATGAACCTACATGCCTGCATTTTTTTTCTTGAAATACCCTCAATTTATCTTGAAGTTGAATATGATATCATGTTTTCTTTGATAATTTTTCTTGGAATTGATTTCAGCTTTTTAAAATATTCCTTTCAAGTTTTAAATGTATTGTACCCTTTGTAAACTCTTGAAGATGTCTTTCCACAATGCCATTTTAAATACATGATATCATTTTTCCCCCCTTTGATTCGCCTGTAACTTATATTTAAGGTTCATGAAATTATCACATGTAGGCCTATACTGTGAGTTTCAAAGAAAAAAAAAAGTTCTCATATAAAAATCTGCTCAATTTCAGTATGATGTAATAGATATTAATTTCCATAAATTAAACTTTGTTAACTCATTTTGCCTTTCCACAATGCCACTTGAAATGTATTATATAATTTTTTCTTTCATTAGCCCGTTGCTCATATATTTAAGGTTCATGACGTTATTACATGCAGGCCTATATTGTGAGCAGGGAAATGTAACTAAAGAATTTCCTGGATGTGAGTTTCAAAGAAAAAACAACAACAAATAGAACTTTCTCTAATAAAAAGCTGCTCAATTACAGTATAATTTTAGAAGATATTGATTTCCAGAAATTAAACTTCCTCGCTTTATTCCAAGTAGTAGGCATAAAATACAGCAATATTCTGTTCTGTTCTGAGAAGTAATGTACATGTACACATGCACCATCTATGAAATTTATAGATTTATCCTTTTATCATTGATTCTTTTGTGAGAGTCATCATTGAAATTCACTTCACCTTTTACAATATACATGTACATAGTTGTTTATTCATGTTGTTCCTATTAAAGTTGTCAGATACACATGTGTACTGTCTGTTTGGAGCCAGAAGGGCATTAAATCTGTACAAATGATGGGACTTACATGTAACATACATGTACAGTAACACCTTTCTGGCTCCTTTGTACCCTTTGTAAACTTATTTTGTCTTTCCACAATGCCACTTTAAATACATGATATCATTTTTTTCCGCTTTTATTAGCCTGTACTTGTGGCTCATATATAAGGTTCATGGCATTATTACATGTACATGTAGGCCTTTATTGTGAATTTCAAAGAAGAAGGAAAAAAAAGTTCTCAAATAAAAAGCTGCTACACGTAATTATAGTATACCGATCATGTAAGTACTAGGTGTTTGAAAAAACAGTGGACACTTTTGATTGTTAATAACTCAAAAATTATCCCTCGTATCAGAGTAATCAGACTGAGGTTTTTGAATTGTTAAGTTGTTATGTAAAATTTATTTGGAGTAAGTTTCATGACATGTCTCTGAATACTTTTCTTTAAATATTAATCTGAATATTTAATTAGATTTTTCATGTTTTGAAAAATCAAGGCCACAAAATCTGTATGTATCAGTAATTAATTCAGAACACAACAGTTGCCATTGTGTGTTGCAGCTGTCATTTCTGCCAACCCTTTGCTATCGAGTATCATTCATGATTCATTACTCTGGGTTAAAAAGATGTTCTGAAATTTCAGCTACATGTACATGTACAATGTAATTAAATATTCAGATCAATATTTTAAGAAAAGTATTGAGAGAAATGTCATGAAACTTGCTTCCAATAAGTATCCTTTAACTGTACAATGTAAAAATCTCAGTCTGATCATTTTTGAGACTTGAGTTATTAATGATCAAAAGTGTCCACTGTTTTTAAAAACACCTAGTATGTAGTAGAAGATATTTCCAGAAATTAAACTTCCTTGCTATATTCCCAGAAGTACATCTATGTACGTGTACATGTAAATGTACATGTAGGCCTATTTATAAAAAAATGTATATATATATATATAGCATTATACTGTTCTTGTTCTGTTCTTAGAAGTAGTATTGCCATCTACAAAACTGATACATTTATCATTTTATAACCAATTCTTTTGTGTGAGACAGCGATTCATCATCTAAATTCACTTTACCTTTATATATGTACATGCAAAAGGTTGCTACCGAGGATGTAAGTACATGTACCTGTCTACATGTAATTCTACTTTTCTGTAAAAATATATGTAGATCTTTATCTGTGTTTGCAACCATCCGCAGAAGCCCTCCTTTGTTATTTTGAACAAAAATTATGGTACCAATATTTACGGCAGTCAGGTATTTTTGTCCCCTATAACCTTTTATGAAGTTTTTTTTATTGTTATTTTCATTGTCATATACATGTACATGTACATGTTCTTTTACATTTTTATATCAATTATATATGGTAACATTTTTATATTTACAATGTAGGCCTACGGCTGCGTGTACGTGTATATAATTGTTTATGTATGATGTAGGAAAATTACCAAAAATGTCTTTGTTGTACTGTAGAGTATACATGTACATGTACAGGGTATAGACTGTACAATATGCACCATGTATACAGTGTATGTACATGTAGGCCTACATGTACATGTACATTTTTATATGTACACATACGTGTAAGTGTATAGATCAACATGTACATGTACTGTATGTAAGCCTGCATGTACGCAATATGTGTTTACCTGTTGACAGCTCATTGAATGCATTCATGCATACATAAAGACTCAATAGCCCTTGAGTGAGTTCCCTGACAATGCCATGTTTATCCTTCAGCTCATGTGGTAAGAATGTGTTACAATTGCTGTACATTATTACCAAATCCTCAAGTTAGCTAATTGCAAGTAATGGAGGCTGGACTGTTCTAATTCATATGCTGCGTATTATTGGATATTTTAAATGCCAAAGTTTGTTTGAATCAACCTTCAAATTCAAGGAAATATTAATAATGTGTAGGGTCAAATGGAGCCTACAAGATCCACATCTAATACATGTAGGCATACAAAAACTTTGCCCATGGATGCAAATGAAGGTGATACTCATTTGCTTAAATATACATGTACATGTACATGTATTATTAGTTGCCCACTTGTCCCAGGCTGCATGTGTGTCTGTACACGTAGCAGACTTATTTACGACTGTGGTTGAAGCTTGGAACAGACTGTGAGACTGCATGTACATGTACATGTACATGTACCGTGCAGGTTACGATTGCTCTGTGCATGTATGTACACTGTGGGAGTGAGACTATGTGTACTGTAAAAGAAACTTTTGCGAGCATTTAATTTGCGCGAATGGTTCAGAATTGCAAAAGTTTCATTCAAATCATTGGTTGAATCATAATTGATATGACACTAGATTGTTTTGCAAATCTTGAAAGTTTCTTGCTTCAATGAAAATGGCTGCCATTTACAATTTGTGAAAGTTTCATGTTGCGAAAGTTTCATGTTGCGAACGTTTCTGGTTTTACATCGTTGAATAAAATTTCTTTCATATACATGTACATACATAATTCATAGCGTCATACATACTTTATGCATATGTTTGCCAAATGTTGAAAAAGAATGTATGCATATTTCAGATGATACTGTAGTGCCGAACTGCCGCTTGCGGATCATGTTGAAATCTCAAAGTCAAATGCACAACGTTTAGAATGGTGAAAGTGACTGTATAAAAGTTCATTCACCTTCCTTGCATTTTAATTTTAATATTCATAGTGTGCCAAATGAATGCTCATTAATCATTTTTAATGTGCAACTGGTCAGAATATATTTTACAGATAGTAGTGCTGAAAAAGATAGTATGGATATTTCAGATGATACTCAAGTGTGGAACTGCCTCTTGTGGATCATGTTGAAATCTCAAAGTCAAAGGCACATTTGGAACGGTGAAAGCGACTGATTGTATAAAAGTACATTCACCTTCCTTGCATTTTAATTTTGATATTCATAGTTTGCCAAATAAATGCTCGTTATTGATGTGCAACTGGTCAGGATACATTTTACAGATCTATACATTGCGTAGTATGCATATTTCAGATGATACTGTAGTGCGGAACTGCCGCTTGTGGATATGTTGAAATCTCAAAGTCAGAGGCACAACGTAATAGAACGGTGAAAGTGACTGATTGTATAAAAGTACATTCACCTTCCTTGCATTTTAATGGGCATGATACATCATGTGCACTTATCCAACATGTGTTAAATACATGTACATTTAGGCCTCCATCAGTACATGTATATTAGTTTAGAACAAAGGAAGTGCATGTTGGCCTACTTATAAACAAACAAATGGAATGTACATGTACACTGTATGTATTCCCTTGGACTTTGTGTCACACATACATGTACATGTACATGTACCTCTGTACAGGTGTAAATGAACTTTGTTTCATTATGATTCCAGTTAACTGGTGACAAAGCACAAGTTTGGCAATTTTCTAGGTACTGATCAAGTTTAACACTTAGTCATTTAGACCTTGGTGTTTCCTATTTTTCCTTTTCATTCTATATATAGTTGGAAATGTTTTTTCCGATGTACTGCTTACAAATTTCATTTTCACACCCAGATTATTGGTAGTGTGTTATCTGCAATTGTGTAGGTCTACATTGTGTGTTTACTTTACTGAGGGTGGAAAGGTTATTTTAGTATTGAAAACTACTATACATTTAGGTGTAACTCTTTCTTCATGTAAACAAACGTTGCCGACATGTAATTTTTATTTCTTTCTTTAACCTTTACTGTCAACATTACAAAGTTTTATTGAAACAACAGCTTTATACATGTACATGTATTTGTGTTTTAATATGCAGTATCTTACATTTTATTTTATTATATTTCATCTCTGAGCTACATATGTATTAAATAGTCATGTAAACAGTATTCAAAATCAATATCTACATGAGCATATACATGTATTATTCTTGAGCTGCATGTAATTCAAACCTTTGTTTGTTCTATCATACTTTTTATTGGTGGCTGGTGTTCATATACAGTAGATCCTAGAGCAGAATTGATAGGAAATAGGACATCTAAAAGTGGTTTAATCAGTGCCAACATTTGAGCTGTGATTTTCTCTGAATCAACTAATCGCTGTCTTCCTCCATGGCCCATACACATGACACTGCATTTCAAATCAGTCCCGTGCATGCGTTTCCATGTCCTGTGCGTAGTTAGGGGGTGCGGTATGTACATGGGTTGGCATAACTCTCCCAACGACGATCAGGGATGATGCAGCGATCGGATCCGGGATGGAAATATGAATAGGGGATGGTGAATTGCAAATATGCGCTTTCAGTTTCTGTGATTTATTTTTATAGGAGAGACCTGATTCTTTTACCTCTTGATCGGAGATACATGTAGGGCCAGGAAGGTTGGTTGACGGAGAGGGGTGTAAACCAAGTAAACATCTTCTGTACACTGCTCAATCTCGTTCTTGTATGGAACCAAGGAGTTATCTGATGAAAGGATTGTGATAAAACCTGGAACTCTAGTTCTGATAAAGTTTCATGTAGGCTAGTTTCATGTTGCACAATGAATAAATGAAGTCACACTCACAACTGGACACAACACTAAATTTTTGCAATTCATGAAAGTTTGAAAGTTTCTTGTCTTGAAAATCACTGTTTTTTTACAAATTGTGAAAAATGTCTGGTTTTACAGTATTTTATAGGGTTTGTAAGGCCCCAATGTGTACATTGGTCCAGGATTACACTTTACATGTCCCATGAACACTGTACATGGCCCATGGACACTGTACATATCCTATGAACACTGTACGTGTACGTGTACCTGTCCTGGTACACTGTTCCCCAGTACACTCTGTGGGTAGTCACTGCATACAGTACTTTGAAACATAAAGCTTGAGCACAAAGCAGTGTGTGCTTGTGATGAATATCTAGAGGTCAAAATTGGATGAATAACAGACCAATTATGAACATCAAAATCCACATGGGTTCCAGTGCCCATCTGTGTGCTTAGTGGGGAAGAGGTCAAATCGAGAGTTTGAACTCGTTTTAAAGGCCCATTCATGCTCGAAGAAGTGACTTACACTGATTTATAGTTTTGGTAAGTCAGTAGGACCTTTTTTGGTCAGATTTCTTTGATTATTGTTGATAAATAGCAAAATAGTAGCAATTCTAACTAGGTTGCTCTGATTTTTTAAATTTATATTTAAGTTAAACAAATGAGAAATGAATAATTTACATGTAGACAGCTGTTTGCGCACAAAAAGTACAAACCTCTGTGAGTTGCTATGCGGGAGGGGCCAGTAGCCTCAATTTGACTTGGCTCTCTAAGTCCGATATACTTACACTAAAATTCATCTGTGGAATAATTGTGTGTTTTTCATGTAAGCTCCTTTGGAGGTTTCCAAATCTGAATTGCTTTCTGCTCTAGATGTATTTGCTGGGATATACCTGCTAGCATCATCAGATTCAAATGTTATGAGAACATTCCTATCATAGTAGCTGAAATTCCTCTTATGATAAAGAACATTCCTATAAACATATATACATGTACATGTATTTATGTATCAAGTGTATGGAAATCCATCAGTATCTCAAAACCAAGTGGAAACCAAATTTCGACACCTTGTTTTTCTCGAAGCTAGCTTTAGTGTGAACTTGACTGTTTTGGCCAAAGAAGACATTGTACTGAAAATAGGAAGACTAGGATGATTGTTCATTCACTCCTTTGTGATAAAGTTGAAATTAATTTCTGTGCGCACTGAAGTGGGAAACTCGCCAGCCTCATTTCGATTTTTCATTTCAACGTTTTTGTTACCTGGAACCATTTTCACAATAGGGTCTAACCTCGAACGGGGTCTTTGTGACCATTTTCTATTCATTCGATACAAATATGTCATCAATGAAATTACTGGTTATTATATGCTTGAGGGGTATTGGACACAAAGCATAAACAGTTCAGAATTTTCCAGGAAATTACAAGTGTTGCAGATATTGATCTTATTTATGACTGTGCTTGCCTTGGGTTCTCACTTTGTGACTTCGCTTGCCTCCAGTTCTCACTCTAGGACCGTGCTTGCTTGCCTTTTCATTTATAGCTCTTGAAAATGTGTTGGAGAATGAGAAGGAGGGAGGAGGGAGGCAGGGGGGCAGGGGGAGGGGGGAGGGAGGGAGGGAGGGAAGGGGATGGGGAGCGGGAGGGAGGGGGGGGAAGCGGGAGGGAGAGAGGGAGCGGGAGGGAGAGAGGGAGGGAGGGAGAGAGGGAGGGAGAGAGGGTGGAGGGAGAGAGGGAGAGAGAAAGAAAGCGATATACATGTATAGAGAAATTCTGAGAATATGAAAAAGAGAAAGTTAGAGAAAGGGAGAGAAAGAGAGGGAGTGAGAGAGTGAGATTAGAGAGACACTGACATGGACTGAAAAAGCTCATGAGGAGCCAAACAAATTAAGGAAAGAGATATAAATATAAATATCTAAGTATCTTATTGTCACTGTTCAGGATAGGGAAAGGACAAATGGAGAAAGTAACAGAGGAAGAGAGACTTGTAGAGAGAAGAGAGAGAGAGAGAGAGAGAGAGAGAGAGAGAGAGAGATGAAAATACTACCTAATAGCAGTGTGATTTTACTTAAAGTGATGTTGAGTGAGAAAGGAAAAAAAATATTGGAGAATTTAAGTACATGTATACTCTTATAAAAGAGAAAGATTAAAAAGAGGCCCGTACATGTAGCTGACAGGTATTAATAGATTTTTGAGATTATGTATGGAAAAGAAAAGAAAAAAAATCCTTGTTGTATTAAAAGTACATGTAGGAGTGCTAGGAGCATGCACGTGTCAAGCCATGGATGATGTTACCATGGTTACAATTGAGAAGTGGGAGGATGAAGAGTTTAAGAGGTTGTTCATATAGTCAATCTTGTAGAGTGTTAGAAAAATATATTCCTTTAACCTGGCAACAAAAGTCTCTGTAGTCACTAATTGTTAGGCAGCTGAATAATTGAGTTAGGAAAATAAACGTAGGGCGTTTAATATTGTAAGCCCTTAAGGGATGATCAAGGCTGTTTTTGGTTTTTATATCCCCAGATTAAAGAAGATATGATTAAGTACTTGATGAAATTGGTGTCTGGCCTTGTGCATATATTATGGTAATTCCTGTTTGTCGTTACTGTATATAAACGAGCTGGGCGTATACCTTTAAAAAGGAGGACCCCGATTCAGGTGTTACTTTTCTGCTCTGATAGCAGACAATTCTCTTGACAGGCTTCTTGGAAAACCGTTTCCAAGTCACAGTTCACCGGCGAATCCCTTCATTAAAAGTGCTTCAAATAAAAATTCAGTCTGCACGATGTCCCGAAGCCAGTGGAGTCCCGCTGCTCCACTTCTGTTTCTTCTACGGAGCTTGCTAGCTGTGTCAGAGAAATATTTTGTCCGATGCCCCCGTCGCCCTCTGGAAAGGCGTGGAATAATACAGGCACTGATTTATAGCTATCTCTTGGCAGTCAACCTACTTGTGTAGGTTTACCCTTGAAAAAAATTGAGATTGGGATATCACTTCTGCATACTGCTTTCGGGATGTGCCCTATTTCGAGGTATTTCTCTATTATTCTCTCCCACTACACTATGTTTTGCGGGCAGTTCAATCGGATTCCAATAAATATTCATGCCTGAAGATGGATAAATGGCATCAATATGGATATAAATACAATTCTCTTGCCTCTGTGACTGCAGTGCTTGCTTATAAGGGCTTCGGAAGCGTGCCCACAGAATTGTAGCTAGCCTAAAAATATCAGATCAGTGTTAAATTCTTTTTGACTTCCAAGGTTGTTTTTTTTTTTGCTGTGGATAAATTGAGTAGTTCTTCGATGGCTTTTGCCCTGCCTCACAACCTGAGCTGAATAAAGAGTAAGTTGACTTGATTATGTATTGAAATTAATCAGCAGCTTTGCAAAAATCAATTGTTAGTAGGGCTTTGTTAGCACTCATTGTCATATTATATGTTTACTATCATGTAGTACTTCAATGGATTATCCTGTGAACTGAATGTAGGTCACTTGAAATCCCACTCCTCAACGAAATTGACGGAGGCATTGCACTGCTGCTGCATGTCTGCCCACTCGTAGCCTGATTGAAGGTGTGATTACATACATGTAGGGCTCTCTGCATAAAATACAGCATTTTCCATCCATCGGAGTACTATTTGTACATGTGTAACCTGACATCTCAGTCCTGAGAGTGCACTGTAGGCTGTTTGATTGCTTTTCTCTGTCCCAATTGAGTTGAAAATTTTAGGGACAATATTAAAGTAGCTCTGCGTGGAAAGTAGACTATCACAGACAAAATACAACTCGTTGACCAGACCTTCTAGTTTTTATTTTGAACAGCACGGAAGGAGCGACTTCCTGTGCTAAGTGAATGGTAGTGCAATATGTGTTTGCTGTCATTATTGAGACTAAGGTGGGGGGGGGGGGGGGGGGGGGGGGGAGGGAGTGGGGTCGTTAAGTACATGTACATGTGCCTGTTTGTACATTAGCGGTTTTAGCCATTCTTTGCTAACGAGTGGTGATGATTTAACTCAAAAGCTGCATTAGCAATTTCATTTATTTGCAGTTTCTCTCTGTCTCTCTTTCTCTTTCAATCAACGTTTTCTTCCATGCTTTGCTAATGAGTGGTGAAGATGTACTCACAAAAGCTGCATTTACAATAAGACTGATTTGCAGTTCCTATCTCTCTCTCTCTCTCTCTCTCTCTCTCTCTCTCTCTCTCTCTCTCTCTCTCTCTCTCTCTATAAAGTTGCATTGCTACCGAGGCTAATTTAGAAGACATGATAAGCACACTTGAGGCAGGGCTGGAATTACATGTATGCAAGTGAAACACTCCTCCCTGTTGTTTCACATAAATCACCTTGTAGACACATTAAATGCTTAGAAAGGGAGTGAGTTTGATAGGCTAATTGTTGAATAAAGTGCTAAATGTACATTTTACATCAAAATGAACATAAACCTACATGTACATGTGCTTTATGCAACCAAAGTGTGCTGATACATGTACATGCACATATGTTCATTTGAGGTTATAGATGTACATGTACATGTACCAGGGCAAGGGACAACATCTAATCTGCATTACAGTGTATAATGTACATGTAAATCTAAATGTAGACTGTACAAATATGGAAAAATGTTCATGTTTAGGTAAGAACTGTTATGGCACAGATTTTTTCCTATCGGGAAAAGTACAAAATACATGTAAATAAACCATACAGATTGTAGTTACACAACTTTGTGTTGTGGATTCTGCAGTATACATGTACAGCGTACAGAGGTTATCAATCTAAAAAGAGAATTGTAAATCATCATGTGGCTGAAACAATAGTATTTTTGTCAAAGTACCGGTACATGTAAACAATGATCAAGTGATAAGCACTCACTTTGATAGAATTTCACTTTGGGAAAATCCCTTGTAAGGAAACATAATTAATAATTGTGATAAGGGTTCTTACTTCTTAGAAATCTATATTCTCACTAACTATTCCTGAAATGGTGGAATTACAAAAACATTAATTAGTGAGATCCTAGCTTTTGAGAGCTTTTTAGAGGGATTGGAGAAATACTTTGGAGAAGTGTACTCTTTGTTTGTCTAAATGAGAAATTCCCCTTGAAACAGGATATTGTAAGCTACATGTACATGTAAATTTCCAATTCCAATTGATAAGGATGTATTATACAAATATCAAAGAGAATAGTGGAAGTTGGGCTATTGAGAAATACAGGAGTATTATTTTTAACATTCTTTTGGAAACTATGAAAAGGGGCTTTCATTGCTAAACCTTCTCAGTCCAAATTTGTCACAACAGCTAACAAATGCAATTTGTCTAGTTGTGATTTGTGATTACTGTATTCTTTTCTATATAGTGTACATGTAGTTTTATATATATATTGCCATTTGTTCAACCAAATCAAATCAGAATTTCTTCTGCTCCTGTATTTCATATTTGATTTCTCAAAGAAATAAAAGTTTGAATATATTCCAATCATTTTTATGACTACAGTAATTACCTGTACAAGTGCATTTAATTTTATTTTGGAAATCAGTGTAAAACGTAATTTCTAAGAATCATCCTTTGCCTTACACTGTACATACATTGTACATGTAGCTAGGTACATGTACGCATACATCTTAACTTCACATTGCATTTTTTAAACCATGAAAGTCTTGATTGAAATGTTCCCATTTTAAAAAATCCAGCAAGATTAATAACGGCGCAGCATATGATGTTTGCATATTGATCAATCATATTGAATGATTTCAAACCCAGGGTTGTACAGTAAATGTCTGTGTTTGCAGAGTTGTGAAGCAGTTTTTTTTTTTAAATCAACTTTTCAATTTTTTTCCCCAGTGAAAGATTCCACAAGGCTGTTTTATTTTGCCAACTCGACAGGCCTACATGTTGTACTGCTAGTTAAATAATGTTCTGATCATCTATGGATCTGTTCAGGTTATTAAATTTGCGAATCATACGATACTAAGATATGCAAAATGGTAGGAATACTCCCGAAGGAGTGGAGATGGTGCACCCTTACATGTATGTGTTGGCTTGAAATCCAATGACCAGGGGTGATGATGAATAATATTGTAAAGCATGCTGAAGTATTAACATAATGCGCTATATAAAATGTATGTAACATATTATTATTATTATTATTATTATCATTGTTACTATTATTATTATTATTATTGTTATTATTATTATTATTGTTGTTGTTGTTGTTATTATTATTGTTGTTATTATTATTGTTGTTGTTGTTGTTGTTGTTGTTGTTGTTGTTGTTGTTGTTGTTGTTATGGCCTGGTCAGAAATGTAATGTCAATTTTTTTTCCTGTCAATGAAATGTGATCTTTTCTGTGATTTTCTACAGAAAAGCTGAAGATTTGGGATGATACATGTACATGTACACAGTGTTCAGTTTCTTATTTATGTCCTGACTTGCAAGCTTTTCTAAACCAGCTTTCAAGAGCTTTACATCACACTCACCTCTCATCTAATGTTTGTACAGCATTCTTTGCAGTCTCCACAGGAACATTACATTCTAGGGATCCAGAAATTATGAAATTTTAGGGTTTCAGCAAAAAAAAAAAAAAAAAAAAAATCAGGGAGTTGGGGGATAATGATAACGATTAACATTTACTTAGCCATCCAGGGTAAAAAAATTAGGGGTTCATTTGCATTATACCAATATATACATTTTTTTTTTTTTTTTTTTAGCAGTTTAGGAAACTTTTTTTTGGGGGGGGGGGGGGGCTGTCAATATTAAGCCTTGCATACTTGATACATTCTGCACCAGCAATGCCCCTACATGTACATGTATATTGCGTGCCTCATTGTGTGACAATAGTTGAAGGAGAGACAGAGGTAGTGTTCAGTATCACACTCTTGAAGGCTGCCGCTATGGGAATACAGGTAGAAGGCCACGGGAAAATGATGCTATCGTTTGTCGGTTCGGTTAAGGAGCCTGGTTATTTGCTCTTTCCCTTCCTGTGTGTTACTTAAAGCCCCTTTTCAGCCTACATGTACTTTGTTGTATTAAAGAGATTTTGTATTTCACAAATCAGATTTCTAATAATTTTCAGAGGATCTTGGTACTGAACCAATGAAGTTCTATTCGATTAAATTCAAAATTGGTTTTATTTTGACAGTACTTTTACAACCAATGGCTGAAGAATTGTGCATATTCATATGCATGTAAATTCATGTTCAAAATTTATCGGTCATGAACATACTGAACATACAAAAGAATCATACTTTGGTAGAATAGCACACGTTATCAATTTTCTTCTTACATCTACATAGGAATTCATATAGTTAAACATCAATTCTGATACCAGTTCACAAACAAGTTGTACAAGGAACTCAAGGATATAAAGTGTTTATTTGCTTTTGGATATGTATATGTGTAGTACATAATAAAAATGGCATATTCCAGTCTGTCTTTGTTTACAAGTAGGTGAATTTAGAGTCGATAAAAAAGATTTCAAATTCAGTAATGCATGAAGAAGAAAAAAAAATAGATATCCCATTGTCTCATGTGGAGAGAGTATGCTTTGCCAATTCAGCAACATACATATGTACATGTACACTTGTTATTGTGAAGTTCAAGTTGGCAGGGATAAATCACAGATTTTTTGACATTTACAGCGTACACACCGGATGATTTATCTTGGCACAAGAGCCAGTGCTATTTACAGTATATGCTCTGAGTTTAATACAGCAGTGTATACATATACATGACTAGTGCACCTGACTGAGATTCTTATCCATGAAGACCCGTCGTCTGTTCAGACTATAGGAAAATGATATGAATTCACATAAAGAAATAAAGTATAGAGAAACTAGTTTGGGGTAGTCAGCTGATGCCGTATGTTTAGGGGCATGTTACATGTTATATGTCATGATGACGGCCAGCTGGCTGGTCATATATCGGTGCACGTTTACAATTTAATAAGCCCCACCCAGTTATACAGTTTTCGTATGATACATGTATGACGTTCACTCAACAGCACACCCCAGGGGGATCCTGATTCTTTGTCAAGTTTTCATTTGAAGCGATGCTTAAACATCTGTTTCACTAGATACAACATTGCATTATATGACATTGAGACATGCAGTTTTCTTAGAGCTGAAATTTGGCGGTTCTGAATGGGGGAGGGGGGGGTGGTAGTTTTGGTAAAATATAGAATATGGCATCCTTTCGTAGATGTTAGTTGATATACATGTACAGGGAAGGGACTGCATTTGATTATCCATGCCATTAGGCATGCGAACCTGTTGTGAAAAGAAGGTATTATTTTGTTTTTGTACTTTATCAACAAATTGCAAGAGTCATCCATTAGCAGAAGAGCAAAAATTACAGAAAGACAGGATGCTATGGAGGACACTACAGTGGTCATCAAGAAGTAAATAATGTATATTTGAATGTCAAATATAATTACATCAACCTCGAGAAGCGTTACCTTGTACATGTACATGTATGCTGTTTTGTTCCTTTTATCAAAATATGGTTTTTGAATTCCTTTTATCAAAATATGTCTATACACGTACATGTACATGTGTACATGTAGCCTTTACATGTATGTCTGTTGTATGCATGTGACATGAATTTTGGTGATCATAAATTATCAAATCAAATTGAATGTTAAAACTACATGTAGCATTTAAATGTCTATTGTGCAATTCTTCCCCCTAGCAGTTTTGGCTGCATGATGAAATATTTATTGTGACAGATTCATGTTCCATGAGGTGCACCTGTATGGTTAGAATTTATGTGAATACATGTAGCTATGAATTAAAGATGTTATTGTTGCCAATTTGAAGAGGAAAAGCTGATTGTTTTAGTCCTTTGGAGAAAAAAAATCTTTTCTTCACTGGCCTGATATACATGTACATGTACATTTGTATATATGTCTGTATACAGTACCTGTACGTTACATGATATGCAGGGCTTTGTGTTAGTTCAAGCAGCTTATAGTAGGCTACCTGTGTACTGATTGAGAAAGTAGGCCTACAATTGTACATGTAGAACCAAGCGAGGGTGTCCTAGACAGGAAGTCGGCTCTTGTTTTTATAGGTGAATTGATGCATGTGAAAGGTTTCACCGACAGACCTTGCGTTTCCATGACAACAAAAGTTCCCTCTCAAGCTACATGTAGATGGATGTTTGATGGATGGTCAAACTGATTGGGATCTCTCTGTAAAAAGAGGGGGGCAGGAGGGGAGGGGGGCAGGAGGGGAGGGGGTGATTGAGATCAGGGCATACATATGTATGTTTACTGGGGTCTCTGATAAATATACTTTGATTCACTGAACATTGTGTAGTATGAATGTAAATCTTGAATGAAAAAAAAATGAATGCGATATTGTCTAGTAATAGTACTAGTACTAGTCTAGTACTCTAGTACTCACCATAGTATTGTCTGTTTGGAGTCAGAAGGGTGTTAACTCTGTCTAAAAGTATTTGAGTTAACGCCCTTCTGGCTCTCGGCAGACGATATTCAAAAGAGCATGCAACTATAATTGCTGCTTCCCAGAAAAGACCAATGTGGAGTATGCCTTTATTGTAGCAAACAAAGTTCTTTCTGGTAATTCCCTTTCAAATGTGAGGCAGTAATTTATAATAACTGTGGAGTAGAACTCTAACCTTAACCTTGTCTGGCATTCTACTGTTTTTATGAGATTGATAAAAAGTGCAAGTGCGTATACAGACTCTAATGCCATGCGTTCTCATGTCTCTCATTATAAAGACATTTTACCCCTCATATAGATTTATTACCCTAATGAAACGTGTTATTAAACACGGGGCTGTAATTTGCATATGATACATGTATGGTAGTAAAATATTACCCTGTGGAATACATTGTTTATTATTCATTTTTATTCATTTTTGCAAGTAGCAATGCCACCTTAATGGGATTGATGTCAGTCTTTTTTTAGTGACAAATTTACAGTTGTTATGAATACAATGACTTGTCCTTGGGTACTGTGCAATAAATGTATTACCTGTACATTTAACTGGTGATAATGATGTATAAATGATTCATGGTTGTCTCCTATTTCTGAACTCTTTTCTGCAGGTAGATGAATTTACAGGCTTAATGTATGAACTCTTGGAGACACACTGTTTGAGATTTTTAAGGTAAGTTCGTTTGTTTGTGGGTTTTTTGCATTTTGGTATAAAATTGAGCTTCATTCTGCATTATTTTCCATTTAGGTGTATTTTCGTTCTTTTCAATGGATTTCTATTTCTGTAGTGAGTTTTTAAAATATTTTTATTGCATTACAACTTTGCTATTGTTATCCTTGCATGTTGTCACTCAAAAGGAGTTACATTGTGAGGCAAATATAATTGAACCAAGAAATCAAAGTTCTACTTAATCAATTAAAATGTACTTAGAGAACAATCGTCATTAGCATGATGGTTGATTGAATACTTTACACTAGCTACGTTCATACGGGACTTGTCGTTTCAAAACTTTAAGTTAGCAAAACTTTAAGTTAACTAAACAACAACTCACTAACCACGACGAGGGTTCACATGGGCCTGAAACAACGATGTTCGTTGTTCTGAAACTACAAGCCGAGTGGTTATTGTTAACACCGGAAGTAGATACTGATTGTGTGTACAGTACACATACAGCTCCTGTATTCATAATTCGTGCGAGGGATATGACCCGGAAGTCTAACATGGACAGAGAGGTCATCGTTAACTATAAGCTTGTGAAACCTTAAAGTTTATTCCGTTCACATGGTCCAAAACTGCGATGGACGACCCCCCCCCGCTCAGCGTTCTAGAACTACAAGTAGACTTAAAGTTTCGAAACTATGGGTCCATTCATACGGTCTGAAAACTACCAGATAAATACAAGTTAACTTAAAGTTTTGAAACTACAAGCAAAAGTTTAAGTTTAGCTCCCATCGTGTGAACCTGACTAGTTTTGCAATTTAGTCTTGAAGGCAAGAGAATTGATAGTAAAAAAACAAACCAAAAACAAAAAACCACAACAAAACAAAACAACAAATTGATAACAGTGTCACTGATTGCCAAAACAGATATTCACCTGAAATTAATAGAATGTTACATGTAAGCCTACTTCTTGTGATGCTAAAGTCATTAGCTTTCTATATGTAGAGGTTTCATTACAGATTCGCTCATTTAGTTCCGCTGATAACAAGCATGTTGACAACTTTCCCGTCTAAAAGTTCTTGCCTTCTAAGACACTTGATGATTGATAGATGGAGTAATCTAATGAAACCAGGGTAAATCAATGCCGCTGCGTTCATTTCGTTCAAGTCTCTCGTTGCCACAAGCGCAGAATACCACCGACTCTGTAATCAATTAGTCTGAGTATTGTATTGACATGGTTAATATTCAACTTCCATTTCCTCTCTTGTTGATGGTTATTACTGTTGATCAAAAGTTTATTCAAGGGGGGAGGGGGGGGGGGTCATTGACATGAAGATCCCATCAGTATTTTGTGCGGTGTTTCTCCTTGTAACGCCTACTTCCTTCAGAATTGTAGAATTCATCAGGAATTATAATCAGTTATCCCAAATTACACTTATTTTTTTTGTGGCTGACATTTATTCAGTCATAAGGGAAGAAGTAATGGTAAGTGCATGAGATATTGTTGTTTTCCTCTCAATGTACTCACGTAAGTCTTCCTAAAATATACCCTACTTTATAGTAATGCCTTAATACTCCATATTCTTTCAATTATCACTGTCAAAGGTCTAAAAAGCAAGTATGACCATTTTTTTATCAGAGAGAAAGGGGAGGGGAGGGAAGTGATATACATCTACCAAATCATTAATCATCTACTTGAGCATTATATCCTGATGTGTGCTTTATAATCGTGTATGATTAGAATCAAAGATTGAAAGATAAGGTGAATTGAAACCGGAGCTTAGGATCGGAAGGAAGATACTTGGAGATTGCGATGACCTGACCAAAACCGACACGTACTGATAACTTCCTGCCGGCATACCTAGTCAAGAGCAAAAGGGAGAGACAGAGAGTCAGAGATAGAGAGCTAGAGAGAGAGAGAGAGAGAGAGAGAGAGAGAGAGAGAGAGAGAGGCAGCCAGAGAGAGAGAGAGAGAGAGAGAGAGAGAAAGGGGAGAGAAAAAGAAACAGCTAGAGGCAGAGATAGAGAGAGAGAGAGAGAGGCAGCCAGAGAGAGAGAGAGAGAGAGAGAGAAAGGGGAGAGAAAAAGAAACAGCTAGAGGCAGAGATAGAGAGAGAGAGACATACAGAGACAAACAGACAAAAAGAGACAAACTGAAAGAGAGTGGGAAAGGAATGAACAGGAGAGATAGGGAAAGAGAGGGAGATAAGAGACAGAGACAGACAGATGGGATTGTAGTAGCAGAGAACAAAAAGAGAGAGAAAAACAGTGAACTGTTATGGTGGAAGTTTCAAGCCTACAGCATAAAAAACAAAAACAAAATTCGGATGTAGAGAGTGGAAGATTTAAGCCATGAGTCGATATACACCCTGAAGGCGCAAATGATAGCGACCTAAGATATGACTCTTGCACCAAACAATTTTTACTGCCTGCAAGTAGATGAAGTTCTGCAATACCTGTATGTCGGATATGACCGCATCACCCTACAAATCAGAGCCACCGTTAGTTCGGCCAAGGAGAAAACATACTCTGAGAATGTAATTACCCTCTCCACTTCAAATAGTCATTAGCTCGTTCACGTCAGTTGGGGACTCATCCTCGTCGTCTCATGCGTCATGCAGAAAAAAATTAAACCCCGCTCCCTCCCTTTCGTTGCCCGAGTAACACTACTCTTAAAGGATGGTGCTCAGTGTGCAAGGAAGCTATGGAATCAATCTATGAGTGAGAGAAGGATGTTACCCTGGGGAAATATCCATTTTAATGAAAATAGAGGATAGAGAGAAGCAATTTAGAAAAAGTTCCATCAAAATCGGTTACGAAATGAAAAAGTTTGAAAAGTCTGAATTTATTTTACTTTCTATGGCAATCCTCAAATTGGCAATGTTGCTTCAAAATGGCAGGTTTAGTAGTGCAACTCTCAATATGTTTTGTACAGAAAATTTCGCATTTTCTCCATTATCTCTAAAGATGCTGCTTGTCTTTTTTGTGAACGCAACATACATGTATGTTGTGTCAAATACATTTTCCCCATGATATATCTTGAACTAAGAAGGAGACAAGCTGCACCTTGAGAGATAATGGGGAAAATATGAGATTTTGCATACAAACATATGGAGAGTTGAACTACTAAACCTGTCACTTTGAAGCAACATTGCCAATTTGAGGATCACCATAGAAAGTAAATTGAGACCTTTCAAACTTTCATAACTTTCTCATTTCGTAACCGATTTTGATGGGAACTTTTTTAAAATTGCTTCTCTCTATCCTCTCTTTTCATTAAAATTGATTTTACCCCAGAGTTTCATTCTCCTTTAAGTACAAGGATTTAACTTCCTTTTAGTTTTCACATCAAAATATTGATAAAACCTCACTCCTTCCCCATGGTTGCCTGAGTAATACTACTCAATATGTTGGTGTTCAATAGGTAAGGTTGTAGTCATAGATAATGGATGTAATTCAGGGCCCCGTTTCATGAAACTTGCTTTCACTGTCAATTTACAGTAACTTTTATAAGCTACTGAAATCCTTGCATCTGATTGGCTGAGAGCAAATTTGTCGGTAAAAATCACTGACAAGACACTTGATGAACCCCCCCCCCCCCCCCCCCCCCCAAGGAGTGTCAGAAGGATGTTTAAGTCCAGGAGCTATAGATGTATGCAGTAATTTTGGGGATGACAAAGGTTTTGAAAATACCTGTGCCCTGTTTCATAAACTTGTTATCGATAACAACTGCCACAGTCCTGAAACAAATTTGCTCTCAGCCAATCACATGCAAGCATATCAGTAGCTTATAACAGCTGTTGCAACTTGCTGTTGATAACAAGTTTCATGAAGCAGGGGGGCCCAGATATGTTAAGATGAAAAGTGAAGGGATGTGGAACATTCTGAATGGCATGATAGAGGGAGCAGTAAACACCAGTGATCTGAATTCAATCTTTAGTTCATACTTTGGAGATTGTATTCCGCTGTCATGGTTGTCCAAAATCCTGAATGTACCCAAAAAATGTTCCTTTCGAGGAAATTGGCAACTTGATATTGACTGAGTAGCGCTGTATTATATGGCAATAATCTCATAAAGGGAAAAATGTCTTGGGTTATTATCCCTGTGAGGCTGTCTCACGAAAAAGAAAGCTTTTTTCCTTGATGAATGCCAACATATTAGAAACATGTACAATTATGAAGGCCTGTATTTGTAAGTTGATACACATGTATTCACACCTGTAAGCAGCGCAGTAATGACTGTGTTTGTAGCATGGGTAAGAATTGTTTCGAGGAATTCATGGTGAGATCTGAGATTGTTGTGTAGTGAAATGCCCTTTAAGACGCACAGGAGCTGATTGTTTGCGTGTAAACAGGCAGTCAGCTTATTGCCAAAACGGACGCTAATGCAACGTTATTTCAAATGGAGCAAATTTCCTCCCTGTTGATGATGGATTGCCATGTGACATGCTCTCCATCATCGCTCCACACTTGATCCTGATTACGTTTTGATCAGCATTTCAACAGCATCAATCCAAACTCACATATTGATCCTGATTACGTTTTGATCAGCATTTCAACAGCATCAATCCAAACTCACATATTGATCCTGATCAGCATTTCAACAGCAGCAATCTAAACTCACATATTGATCCTGATTACATTTTGATCAGCATTTCAACAGCATCGATCCAAACTCACATATTGATCCTGATTACGTTTTGATCAGCATTCCAACAGCATCAATCCAAACTCACATATTGATCCTGATTACATTTTGATCAGCATTTCAACAGCATCAATCCAAACTCACATATTTTTACGTTTAGAGCATTGTTCACCATCATCACTCCACACTTGATCCTTATTACATTTTGATCAGCATTTCAACAGCATCAGTCCAAACTCACATATTGATCCTGATTACGTTTTGATCAGCGTTTCAACAGCATCAGTCTAAATTCACATATTGTTTTTGAGCTTTCATATGACCTTTGTCATTCCATATTTAAATCAGATCATGTTTAGAGCATCGTTCTAACTTGCGTTATAACAAGCAGCAACATTTTTTCCCCATCATGCAAGTAATAGACAGTTTTTATTTGAACCCATGAGAACTCTGTTGCTGACATTTGGGGGGAAAATTTTGATTATTTAGTTTGGATTTCACATCATTGGGCTAAATGTCGAATTATCATTGATAATTTGAATGGGTTGGGTATTCGAATGGTATTCCACCCTTTCTTTTGTTGACTGGTCATGGGAGCCCTCATTGTTTCAAATAAGAGCATTGCTAGAGAAAGGTTAGCATTTCCCAGGGACCCTTGTACTCCTGCCATATAAATTGACAAGGCCCATTTTGGTAATCAGTTAGGGAGATAATGGACAGAGAGGCATACAGTTTGTACATGTAGGCTGGGTGAAGGTTTAAAGTTAAAGTTGAGTTCTAGACTTCTGGTCATGTGATTACATTGTGAAAGAAACTGTCTCAAAGCAATTGAGAAAGGTTGATCATGTCTACATAAGAATTGGTGTATTGCTGTGAGGTTATGGAATCATCAAAAGGGTAGATAATTGACAAAATCTCGCTGAAAAGCACATGAACTACACACAGAAATGGGTATATGGGACTGCACAAACATGTTGCATGAATGTTCACCCCGAACACTTCTGCTATTTCTTGTCATTTCAAATTTGCGGGTATTTAAAGAGCAATCCTTTTCAAGGGACATTTCTAATATTATGTTCTTCCAAATTAACATAAAAGGAAGAGAAAGCTCATAATTACTTTTCGCTTTTCCCAGAACTTAATTTTCTCTTTAAAAATCGGGCCACATCCTGTGTATAATGTTTCATGTAGAGAGAATGGCAGTTTAGAAAAGGGGAACGCTCAGTAAGAAGGAAATAATCCGCTTTCATGTAAAAAAAAAAAAAAAAAAATCGGAAATGAGATTGTGATCGTAGAGAAGTTCTTGTAAAAAAAAAAAAATCTCATAAACTCTCACTGCTTATTACCTGTGGCATCCAATTTAGCAAGCTTTTATAAACTCAAATGGAACTTTGAATCCTTATTGCCAATTTGAATGCTTATTTAATGCTTAATAGAACAAAACATCAAGGGAAATGCTCTGTGGTGACACAAGAATGTCCTGCTTGAATTTGAATGCCATTGAGCTCGAAACGTTTTTATATAACATCCTTTTAGCTACAATTTAAATGCTGCTTTAAAGTTAATCATTAAAGGAAACACCCTGAAGCAGCATAAGAATGTGCTACTTACATTTAAGTGGTTCTCTTTTGAATTTAAGTGCTGCTCTTTGGCAATGTAGAAATCTGCTGCCTGTTTGTCTATGTTTCTGACTGAGCTTGACATTTAAAAATGAATGTAAGGCATTGCCACTTTGCTCTTTAAGAAGCATGAAAAGAAACATTATATGAGGATATGAGAACATGCCTGGCTGTGTGTTTGCTGGCATGGTTGTCATCTTTTGTGTGTGTGTGTGTGTGTGTTCATGTGTGTGTGTATGTGTGTGTGTGTATGTGCGCCCATTTAAAGCGATGACATAGGCATGAACTTTACATTTGGACCGATGACACACAGCGAACCGATGACGTCATCGGTTGGCAGACCTGCGCAGTTAGACCCAAATTACATGCTTTTGCATATAGGGGTAGGTCATCAGTTAGTGTTACGCGAACAAGTCGTCGGTTGTATAGAAACATTTCAGACGGGTCATCGGTTATGCGGTTGAATTCTACACACACAGGTCATCGGTTATGCGGTCAAATTCTAGGTTGTAAAAGATGTCATCGGTTATTATGCGCGCACAGGTATGGGTGTGTTTGTATATGTATATATATATATATATATATATATATATATATATATACATATATATATATCAGAAGATGATCTGTGATTTCTCTTGGCTCTTGGGTCTGAATTTAGTAAACCTCCCTGGGAGCAAGATCTCAATCCGAGTGACCAGTGAGCATGTGCATCCGCCAAGAAAGATTTGAGATCCCTGTTGAAAAGGACCCCTCATCCTTTACCTCGGGGAAACTAAAAGCAAGGTTGAAGAACAAAATGTGAAGAAAGAAAAAAACAAAAACTTGGTGCATGTAGGCCTGCCTTTTGAAAATTTGCAGAGCATTTTCTCTAGAGGAGCTAGATCTCAATTGTAATGTCCAGTGGAAATATGCATCCGGCAAGAAAGATATGAGATCACCATAGAAAGGGACCCCTTATTGTTTACCGTGAGGAGGGAAACTAAAAGTAAGATTGAAGAACAAAATCTGAAGAAAGGAAAAAAAATGACTTGGTACATGTAGACCTTTTGAAAATTTGCAGATTTTTTTTTCCCTGGAGGTGACAAAAAGGATAGTTTTTAAAAGGAATTGAAGGATACTTAGATGTGATCGAAATCATGTCACATCTGTTAAAACATCTGCAGTTGGAATTTAACCCATTAAGATAGTTTGGCTCAATATATTTATAGATTCATAGTCCTGAAAAAATGTACTAAGTGCACGAGCAGATAGAGCAGATTTTCTGTCCAACTTGTGCACATTTTTGTTGCATTCACACATGTCATCTTGACGCAAGGAATTGTACATAAAACAAGAAGAAGTATTTTAGTCATTAACATTTTTTTAAATATGGTTACAGTCATTAACTTGGCAATATATTGGCATTATATTGGCATAATCTAAATTCCTGATTTTCCATATGAATTGGTGATTTTATACATTTGTTTTTGTTGTTGTTACTTTGTATTGTCATTCCCATTATTTCCATTTCAGATAGAAGGCTATAAATTGATTATTTGGTGGAATAGTGTAGCAGCAAAAGAGAATATCACTATTTTGATATATGATTAATCTTGCCAGTGGAAGAAACTGGAAAAGAAATAAAATATCAGAAGCACAGGCCTTCAGATGAATTCATTATTTATATCAATAACAGGAATTTTAGTGAATTTTTTTAGTTCTGGTTTAAAGAAGCAAAAAATGAATTTGCCAAGTCCATGGCTCACTATTACAAACCAGATTCAGGAAGATCTTCTGTGAAAAAAAAAGAAAGGTATTTTTTTTTTAACACTAGTTTGGATTGATGAATGATGTGGCTGGCTCAGTGACAAAATGACGAAAGCAATATGTAGATTTAGTACTGAACGTGATGCATCTTTCAGGGGTTTTTGTTTCTTTACCCAGTTGTTATGGCAATGCCTGACCTGTTTACACTTGTAAGCAAATCCTGTATCTTTGGAAAGATTCGATTCCAGCAGTTTAACTGCAGTATGATCTGATCTGTATTCAAATGTTACTCAAGACATCACGGGACGTCCATATAAGGAATGTAAGTTTTTGAGAATGTTGCAGGAGTCACAGTATACTTGAAGTTCTCAAATACTGGCAGCAGTAATTATTAAATGATTAAAGAAGTTTTTGTGACAGAGACATGTTGTGCACAACTTTGTGTGGAGTTCTGTATTTTAGGAAATTTTTGCCCCACTTGCTATATTTCAGTGATTATCTCACAAATGCGACATCATCAATATGGGATGACAAAGAGATGTGTACAAATGGCTCTTGCCATTGTAAGAGATTGGCAGTGTACAGTGAGAAGTCCTGTGCAATGTTTTATGAAGTTGTGTCAACATTTTTCCTCCTGGAAGATAATTCTTCAGGAAAATGTGGTTGAATTCAAATTTCTACTTTGACTTATGTTGAAAGGATCTTGGACATGCTAACCTTAGCCTGTTTGAAAGAATTGAGTCACGCAGGAAGCGCTGTCACAAAACATTTCTCATTGACAGGTTCAATGGATTGATCAGCTGACTTGGCAGGTTCCTTTTGTTATTTAGTCATAGAGTATGTCAGGAAAACTTTGGGAAACTGCATTGTTGCTCTATCTGTGGGACTATGGATTACAGTGTGTAGTTCCCCATCAAAGGCTATAGCCCTACTACATGTAGCTTATCCTCATGGGACATACTTGCATATGTACCTATAGGACTAGTGAGACTTCAGTCTAAAGTGTCCGATTGGTACATGTGCACACTGTTGGTCCTTTGAAATCCTAGTGGGATAGTACAGAGAGTACTTCTTTTGTGTACTTTGAGATTTGAAAAATACAATGCAAGTTTGCTTATATACCTATGAATATATGGATACTTATATGCAAATATTTGGAGATGTATTCAGATTTCTGCTATCATATGCTCTATATGGAAGAGACAATACTTTCTGTTTTCTGCTTTTTGGGGCAGGGGGGAAAAAAAATTGGTCCGAAAATGGCAGATGGGAGTGTTTGTCCAGTGTACATTTCATGAAAGCTATACAGGTACAGTACATGTACATGTATGCACTCGGGCAATTTCATTATTCATAATGGCTTTCAGTATCCTTCCAGGCCATTGTTCCAAAATGATTATGATGATTAGCTGTCATTTGCGATGTAGGTTAATGTATATACTTGATAGAAGCTCAGAGTAATATTTTAAACACTTCGGTGACCAAACCCTCCTTTTATACATGTACATGTACGTGTATGCAGGGTTATTAAAATGTTGATTAATGGCGTACCTGTGTTCAACAACAATTGTCAATTTCCCACACATGGCTGTACATTGTAGATTTACCTGTGAGGTTAACCACAATGGCCTTTGCTCCAAAACTAGTTTAAAGAAAAGATAAAAAGAGTGCACTAGCACGAAAAATGCAAATCATTTTGTCAAATGTTTATTCATTTAATTCATTTATTTATTCTATAAATGATTTAATTTATTGGCAAAACTTCCTCCTTTTCGGTAAGCTATTGAAAGCGTGAAGGGAGTGATGGAGGGTGAGAAAAATGCAGGAAAATGTAGATTTTTATTATATTGTGGCATTTATTATGTTAAAAAGTTTGGTTAATAAATAGCTAGGCAGAGAATACTTGTAAGTGTTATAAACAATATATTTCTTTTTACCGGCAAAGACATAGGCCTTCAGCATTATTTGAAATTTCATAAATATCTTCATAATTTAGCGGAAGTGAGATATTGCATAATCATAATATAGTTTTGGGATGTGGGTTCTCCATTGCTTGTTTCTACTGTTACCACAACATAAATATGATCTTAAACAGTCAGCCCTTCTTTCCAACATATGATTGATGAAACTTGAAGATTTTAAATGGTGACGCAGGGTCCCAATTTCTAAGCCACAGTGCCTTCATTTTCACCTTTAACTGCCGGTGCAAAGCCAACTCCATAACAGGTGCTCTAGTATTTAAATGTCGAGATTCGTCTTAATATGCACATCTCTGATCAGGGCCTGTCCCTTTCTCTGCATTAGAATTTCAAATGAGCTTACAGCTGTATCTGAGTTTAATACTTCCTGAATAAATTACTTTTCATTTTCCTTTGTCAGCGTGCGCAGTTGTGCGGAATCTTTGTGATCCTACCTGTTCGTTCTTGTTAGTTTTGCAAGGTACTGAGAACAAGTCTTCAATCATTATAATATATTTATTGTTGAAGAAGAAAGAATATCGTTGATATGATGACCGAGTTTTCTATCTTTCATAAGTAAGTTTCGTTTTCAAAGATTTGATAAGATTAGATATTTTTTTTGAATGCAGATATGAAAAGTGAAATTAATGGGCGAGTATAATGCTTTCAAATTCCCTCTCATGGATATAAGAAATAAAAGCCATCATCGAGATAGGTTGATTTACATTTGTGCTTTATTGTCCTTTTTAAAAATATTTTCTTTATGAACAAACTGAAAAGATGACAAAAACATGTTCAGTAATTTAACAGAGAGAAGGTTGTACATATTGAGGTATTGATATTTTTACGAGAAACGGCCCCAGCTGAAAATTTGTACCAGAAACTACACAAACGTGTCACTGCAATAGAAAGTGACTTTCTATATGGAGAGGAATATTTGCTCGGTACCTGGATGGTAGTCTTTCTTCAAGGCAGGAACATGGATCAATGAAAATATGTTTGAGTGATTGTAGAGTATGACAATGTGAGAATAATTTTTTGTTTATGTGAGCTCATTGTGGATTTGCTGATGTGTACAAGCTTTATATCTTTGCAGCAATTTTTGTATATTTTAGTGTTTTTTCCCCAGAGCTCTTTCAAGTTTTTGTACCTCTGTTGGAGCTGTCCAGAGCTGAATCACTCATTGCTTTTATGATTTTTTTTTTCTTCTTCAATAAGAAGAATGTGGTCTTTCCCTTCTCAATGTTTCTCTTGTCTGTCAAGAGAGGGGGTGGGATTGTTGAGAAGGGATAGCTTAACAAATAGGGTAATGTTATGTCATGTTCATACTATGGCACTTTTAACCTCTCTATACATATACATATAGATTACCCTGAATATTTGATCATTTATTATAAAAAGAAAAATAATGTATTTTGAGATCTTTTAATCGTTAAAGAGAAGATTGAGTTGTGGGAAAGAATAAAAGTAATTTGTGAGCTTTCTCATTCCTTTCATATCAGTTTGGAAGAACATCCTATAATAGAAATTTCCCCTAAACAGGATTGCTCTTCAAATATCCTCTTATCTGAAGTATGAGGAGAAATGGCTCAAGTGTTCGGGCCAAACATTCATGCCACATGTGTGTATACAGTCCCATATATACGTATTTCTGTGTGCAGTGCATGTGCTTTTCAGCAAGATTGGGTCAATTTTTTATCATTTTGATGATTGCAAAACCTCACAGTATACAGCAATTCTTATGTAGACATGATCAACCTTTCACAATTGCTTTTTGAGACATTTTTATTCAAAATGTAATCGCATGACCAGAATTCAACTTTATCTTTAAAATCATAACAGATTTACTACATGTAAATCTTGCTTAAAATCACCAACCATTAGAAGAATACTTTTATGTTGGTATGTGGGACCACACAAATATGCGGCATCAGACATTTGGTATAAACTTTTTTGTTAAAGATATAATTTAAATATGAGTGAGTTTTAAGAGAATCCTTTATAAATATATGTGACATTGCCATAGTGCTAAAAAGAAAATTGAAAGAATGTGAACGTTCACAGGTTATTATTCAACTTTACCAACTTCACAACCTTCTCATTGACTTTGTTTTTAATTGAGAGGGGAAAATATCATGAGAAGCAGGCTATCTGGATGGTTTACTTTTCAATGGTCTGGGAAACTAGGGTGCCATGCTCTTTGTATAAAAGGGAGATCAGGCAGATGGTCTTTACATGTACAAATGAATTCAGATGTTAACCGACATTCAGAAAAAAACCCTGGGATGCCATGGAGTGGTGACCTACTTTCTTGTCGACGACGACGTTTACAAATGTGCGTAGAATGGTGGACGAGGAAGAATCGTCATCACAAGCAAGGAGTGCTAGGTTGTCACGTTTGGCAGACCATTGTAAAGGTGTATGTGTTCATTTGCTTAGAGCTTGCCATTAGTGTTAGCCCAACGTGATGGTATATGATAGTGTGTGGTGCGTTTACGGCAACACCAATTTTGATGGCGGTGTCCCCAAAAGTGTTTTAAACTACGTGTAGGTAAAGAATCTTGTTATTAAAATATGTCATGGTCCAAATCATCTGATTCAAATCTTTAGATTACAAAATATGAGCTGATTGATTATGAGAATTTTGATTCCCTGCCACTGCCACTGATGTTCCTGATGCAAAAGAAGAAAAAGGAAAAATCAAAAGTAAGAGAAAGAGACAGATTCAGAGAGAAATTAGAGAGAGAGAGAGAGAGATCCGAGAGAGAGAGAGAGAGAGAGGGACAGGCAGAGAGTCAGACTGGCAGAAAGAGAGAGACAGAGTCAGAGAGAAATTAGAGAGAGATCAGAGAGAGAGAGAGAGAGAGATGGGGACAGGCAGAGAGTCAGACTGGCAGACTTACATACAGACAAACGAACAAACAGACAGAGACAGGCAGACAGATAGACAAAGAGGGGCACTTTAATACAGAGAGAGGGAGAAAGATAGAGAGAGAGAGAGAGATAGACGGACAGGGGGATAGAAAGGGAGAATGGGAAGAGACAATTACATCAATGTACTCAGCCTACATTTACATTTCATCTATGCTTTGTTTAACACGAAGATCTAAAATAGATCTGAGACCTTGAACACCGATGTGAGCTCAGTTGTTATGTCTCGCTGCCATGTTGTTTGTTGCAATCAATCAACTGGTGCAAAGGGAAAATTAAAAAAAAAACCTGTCATGCTCTGTTTTCTCCAGATCTACGAGCTATGATATTTGTGCTTGTTTTTCATCAACATTTAAAATCTTAGCATAGCGCATCTAATAATAGCTGGAGAGGCATCCCTCAATGTTATGCTGAATGAATCAGGAATTTAGATGTAGAAAGAGCTCAGTGAAGCATGTCAACGCAATTAAACTGTCATGTTCTGTCCGCCCAGATCTGCTCTGTTGTATCCATGTTTGTTTTTCATAAATGCAGCGTATTGCACGTAAACGTATATGTAGATTAAGAGGTACATGTATCCCCCTATTATATGGTGAATGAGTAGGAAGTTAGATATAGAGAGAGCTTAGTGAAGCATGTAAATGCAATCAAAATTTTATTTTAATGTTGGAAATTAGATTCGTTTTCTAAACAGCTCAGTGGGAAGTAAATTTTATGATATAGAGGGTGGGACATGACTGATACACAGAAAATATGCCCTTAAAATGGATTGAATGATTTTGAAGCAATCAAAAGGATCTAAGAGTGGTGACACATTCTTTTTTAATTTCAGAAAGCCTAGTTTCTATCTATTTTTTGTCTTTATCGTGGGAAGTTTGTTGTTGAAATACCTTACGGCGAGAATTTTTTTTCATCAATCTTTTGTTTGTCTGAGAAATGATTGACAGGGCTAGACCAACCAACCATCCTGAACATAATATTTATTTGACAGGATTTGATGGATAGGGGAAATGTTTGTTTTACACCTTTTCTCACTCATACCACTCTATTTACATTTACCGAATTTGGGCTCACAGCTTCACCAAAGGCTGCACGATCTTGTTAAATATTAGTACTTGTATGCTATTGAAAGGTGTTTCGTTCGTGCATGAATGTACGCGTACTTGCTTCATGGCACTCTTGTTGAGAGCCAGAAGGGCGTTAACTCATCATTTTGGATAGAGTTAACACCCTTCTGGTTTGGATACCAATGGAAAATGTCGTCACTGGTGAGAATGCAATTAAGGGGAGATCACTCTCCGAAATGTTATGCCATATTCACGAATATGGCTGATCATGCGTTGCACCATTGGCGTGCATCATCGCATATGACCGAGTCTGCTTGAAAATGAGCTGATAGGGAAGGGTTTAAGGACAGGTCGTGTGATTAAACATGCGGAGCATGCATCTCCCTGCACTAATTTAATCACTAAAAATAATGGCTTTAGACTTGATGCAGCGAGAGGAGAAGGGAATCACACCGTCATAGATTTTCTTGGCCCCGTCCGAAGAAACGAGGCTTCGTCGGGTTCATTTAGAGGTAAGATGGAGTGGGCAAGTAATTAAAAATGGCACTGATTGAAATTGAGGGACATTTTCAGGTCTGTTCGACTGTTCCCCATATTCACCATCATAGTGCTGTCCTTTTGATGCCTACCCTACTGTAAGCTGGGAATGAAATTGTAGAGAACGTTTGGGAAGGTTAGACCTATACTGATTCAGAGAGAATTCGATATTAGAATTATGAGCCATTGTAAAGATACTGATAACGTCATATTAACAACTTATCACCATTCTGGCTCTAGCTGGACGAAATTATGGCAGTACAGCTGAATGAACCTCATTCCTCCTATGCACCCATTTTTCTATTTCTATATTTTCTTAATAGGAACATGTTTTTACAAAAATGAGAGAATGGTGTTATCATGAAACACTATCAAAAGATTATAAAAGTGCATCATATAAATTCTGGTAGACATAAAATCAATACATTATTTGCAATTCTGTGAATATTATAAGGTGAGCTTATAGGTATGAGAGGTACAAGTGACCGAAAAGATTAGGCACTGTGTAACTGTGCTTCTGTACCTGTATCTGTACACCTGTCAGTGTTGCCTAATCACCACATGCACTTTCAGTTTCCTTTCTGAAACAGAGGACTTTTTTAGTGGCATATTTTTTACAATTTGTGCAAAAAACAAATACCAAATCCAGCAAGTGGAGATAAAAATGCTGTATTTCAAAACAATTTATCCACGATAGATAGATTTCCCACAGTCAACTCGGGAAGGAGCTCTTGGGGTCAACAGGCATTCTTCTCACCTGCGGAGGTGACCCGACCCTTCGACCTCTGACCCCATCTCCACTGTGACATCTTGAGGAAATGTTATCCCATGGGACATATGAAAAGTTTTTGATCCCGTGAGTTTGTCTGCCAAATGTTCTAACCCTGGATGTCTCAAGACCGATCCTCTTTGTTTTTGGCTTTAAAATTTTTTTTTTTTTGTTTCCAACTCCTTTCCAGACTTTGCTATAAATAACCAGCTGCAGATCTTGTCTGGTTTCAGGTTTTTCTTCCTCTGGATTCTAAAGGCAGGGACATATGGATGCAATGATTATTTACCATGCAAATGCCCTTGAATTTGCAACTATTGGCTGAAGTGCATGTACAATATATTTCCTTTATTCAGGGTATGATCTTGCCTCACTCTTCATCTATGGCCAATGATGGTTGATAAATGTGTTTTATTGGTTGCCCATGAAGACTCAGAATTTTGCTGCATTTCGTGGACCTATCATTCTGAACACAACTTAGGTAGCAATTTTATTTCAGGTCTGTCAGGAATTTTGTTTCTATATGTTTTTTAAAAAAAAGGCTCTACTTGAACTTTTTTTTAGGGAAAAAGTCCACTTTTATCTATCTTATTCATGAGATTGAATAAGACTCCCTCTCCTATCACCGGGGGGGGAGGGGGAAAGGAACAAATAGAATTCCGTGTGATTTCTGATGTAAACGGAGACATGGATGAGATTCCATCTTTTGCTTGAAGATGTTGACAACAGAAATAAAAAGGCATCGAAACATTCTGATGACGTTTATTTAGTAGAATGTTGTGCCCACCCTCCCCCCCCCCCCCCCAATCCTGGATCCACCTCTGGTTAGAGGATGGGTTCAGAAAAGGGGAGGGGGCAGTTACGGACACTGGTTCTGCCCCTCCCCCCTACCCCAAGTTCGACAGTGCTCTTACCATCTGTCCATTGAGGAAAACTAGAGCATTCAGAAAGACACCCGTTGCGCTGTCGGTAGGACAGGGCCCATCTCCATAGTCTCCCTGGGTTAGAAACATAAAAAATGGTAAATTAAATCTTCTAGATTCAGTCCCCACCATTGAATCGTCCGTGACCTTTTGCCCATTTTTTTTCCTGTCTGTCCCGGACCACCTGTTTTTATCAGAAGGTATTGATTTTGTTTTTGCCCAGGGATATATCGCCTGTCATGTATTCCTACATGTATGTATGAAGCTATAGTTGCATTACCATGCATGGTTCCAGAAGAGCAGAGATTATGAGGATTTTCTGTCTGTAGTATGTATTGGAGTATTTAATCGAGGTTCATCATGTTTTTGGGGGGTTTTTTTGACGTTCTTATCATTTTGAGTTATCCTCAGTACAGGTATGTGTTGATACTGAATTCTTTATTTGTCTGCATTATCAATTTTTAGACATGTAGTAGATGCCTACATCATCTACATGTACATTGTATCATTTGTATGTTCAGGCTTTTTCATTTGAAATGGTAACCGTGTTCTCACGCCGCCGTACTATGTGCTCTTATTTTATCAGCCCGCATGAATTTTATGCGGAAGGGTTATTCCTGCAGTTACTTTTTGACAACAGGCCAAGTCATTTGTAATTTGGATTGCACATTTCTACTGTGAAGATTAATGACGGAGAGACTAGTGAGAGGAAGGGTGAATAACCCTCTTCTGAATTGCATGATTCAACTTTGTAGTTTCAGGATAACTCTCATGCAATACTCCCACGTAAGTAGCCCTACATGTAGGCTTATATTTATCCGTATGTAGTTGATTAGCTAACCTCAAGCCCAGGATGGTAACAGTCTCGACTTCCAGACCTTGTACTATAGAGGGGGGGGGGGGGGGGAGGGGTAGGGGAGAGAAGGAAGGAAGGTAAATTAAAGACTGATAGAAATATTTTGAAGTTGAACAAGTTTCTGTAATAGAGAAGCCAAACATTAAACAAAACAGAGTGAGAGAGGAAAGGACCAAGCTGATAGAAGGAAAAATAATTTACTTGTATTTCTGAGGCAGAGAAGCCCAAAATAAGCATTATGAATATTTACAAGGGGTAGGTAAACTGGTTGCTTATGTTATGGTAACATCTGATCATGCATGTTTTTGCACGTGCGTGTCCGCAGCTGCGATCGGCTGTGGGCCAACTGGTGCGATTCGTACGTCTGTCTTGGTCACAACTGGTCACAACCTCTCTGCATCTCCTCTTGGGCATCTTGCACCCTCCTCATTAACATACCCCCTCTTACCTGCAAGAACTCTTTGAGGTTTAGTACAGCCCCGTACAGGTACCGTGCAACTAACGCGCAATATGTCACTGCTCTGTATGGAGCCATTGGCTTCGTGGGACCTCAGCAAGAAGCCTGTCCAGGAAGTAAGATGGCTGTGCATGTCATGTGCATTCATCAGAACACATAGCCACATACAGATTGATGGACATGTCCAACAATCTCCTTGCGTGTTTTGCGTGCTCCTACGTGCTTGGAAAAAACGTATGGACCCGTTCGTGCGACGCGAGGATTTTCTGTGCTGTCCTTCGCAAACCACACGCACGGAGGTGTACGACCGGTTGTGACCAACCCTTTATCCACAGACACATAGGCCTACTTACATTCAAGGTAGTCAGGTGAAGCAAATCATCGAAAAGAGAGAGAGAGAGAAGGAGGGAGGATGAAGGAAGGACAAGGCTGATAGATGAGATTGAATGAACAGGGGGTACTCGTTTTTTCCGAAACACAAATTTCCCATAGCAGGGGGTTCATAATTCCGGAAATGAAATAGGGTTCATAATTTCGAACATATGATGCATTACTCCAATGGTTTGTTATTCCGAACATGAAATAGAGTTCGTAATTCCGAAAATCGAAAAGGGTTCATAATTTTGAAGGTACGTAATTCCGAAAATGAAATAGAGCCCTACATAACTTTTCAGAATTATGAATCTTTGGAAATATGTACCCAAACATGTAACCAAATGAACTTGCAGATTTGAGATAGAGAATCTACACAACAAAGCATTATGAATCATTGGACAGCTCTAGGAAGAGACAGAGAGAGAGAGAAAGAGAAAGAAAGAAACAAATAGAGACAGATGAACATAGACATACACATGTAAGGCTGAGGCTGATGGAAGGAGATATTTCATAAATTTACCCGTCTGAGGAATAGAAGCCCAAAACAAAAAAGAGCAGTACATAAGTTCTCTGGTTTGCTTCATTCAGACTACTTTGAGAAATTGACCTTTCCTGCTTCAGTGATGCACTTTCCGTTTTCTGAGTAGTGGGGAATCACCTTGAGACAAATTGCGCTCCAGAGACTGGCTGTGTGGGGGGAGTAAATTGGGGTAGAAAGGTGCTTTTCCATTAGCCCAAACCAAAGCTATTAGCTAGTAGAGTAGAGATAGTTGTGACATGAGCGCGCATCGTGCTCAAAGGTCAATTCATGGAACTCCAAATTATAAAGCTCGAAGTTGTTTCGGTTTGTAAACTGGACTTGGACCATGATGATCGGAGTCCGGATTCATTTCCTCTCATCCAGCACGGCGATTTCTGTAGGTGGGACAACAGTATAGAATTTGCATAGACTTGGCATGGGCAGGTCAGAAAGATGGCTAGGATTTCACTTTTTGCAATAGATGAAATCTTATGCCACAATTCATTCTCCCAATAAAAAGGTACATGAGTATTTGCATTTATTTATTGCTGATTCCTGTTCCTAGATGTCTATATCACTTTAAAAATATTGAATTCATCCGAGTTGTCTTACTTCTTGAGCAAGAATGGTCATGTTCGTAATCGCAAATTTACAGTCACAAACGTGTACGCAAGTTGTTGTTTTACAGCAGTCAGTGAATACTGATATCAGCCATTCACCAAATATATGGTGTGTTATGCATAACCTTTTTTCCATTATATGGAGGCTCCAATACTGAGAACTAGAGATTCAGAGCTGACATGCAATATGGCGTAGATATCAAGTATTGTAAGGCTTCTCTTTGATGTTCCATAGGTGTTGACCGATTTACTTTACTTTTACATGCTTTTCTTCTGATATCATGTTTGTGCGATATTATAAATGAAATAACCTTGTCAAACATATATGAATTCCTTCATAATTTACCCTATTACCCTTAATTACATGAGTGACGTCTGCATAAAACATGTTTACTGAAAGGAAAGAAGTTCTACCTATCGTTAGGTAAACAATTTTGTCATTAAGAGAAGAGCATTTGATTTGTATTAGAAGCCATTGGTTGAATTCTGAAAACTCTGGATTTAGTGAGAGGTATTTTAATTGTCAAGACAGATCTAAATTGCAATTCATGACACATTGCAATTTAGATCTGTACATGTATGTACGCCTATAGCTGGCTGCATAATTGGATACATTGTAAATCACAAAGACATCTTGGTTCAAGCACCTTTCAATTCAAAAGTGTTTATTCTCTGTGATAATTTTCAAAACACCTTCTTCTGAATTTAAAAGGAAAAATTATTTTATAGACTGGTAATCAGTGGTAAAAACTCAAGAAACAGTAAAGGAGAACAAATTTCTTTTAAGGCAGAACCCCCCCCCCCCCCCCCCCCATTTCAAACTGTGAACGATGTTGGTTGTTGAAAAGGAAATCCCTGTCTAAATAAGTTCAAGTTCATCAATAGAGCAGGCTACATATGTGGATAGGGTAATGTGGCGGGATCGACTCATGAGTAAGGCGACGGCTCTTATTGCGGATTTCCTGTGCGTCGTATCATCCGTGTGATATTTGCCAGACAGCCCCCCAATTTGTACAGAGCTTGGCACTTCAGCAACTAAAATTAGCAAGGGAATATATATCGTGGTATTGATAGGCAGCATTAATTATGCTTGCAGTCTTTTGGTATGCATTGTTGGTGGTGGAGATACATGTACATTTATTTATGTATGTGTCATAGTGCAAAATATATCACTCAATTAATGCTCATATTTTTACCCTTTCGTGACAATTATTGACCACATTTTGTGGTTCGGCTCAATAACTTGATTCACAGCTCTTAAAATACCAGATGCATAAGTAGAAGAGCAAAAATTTATGCACATTTTTTTGCATGACCATATTGCATTTGATGCCAGGAATTTTTAAAATGAGAACAAGCTTTAAAATCCCTAATTTGGCAACATATTGAGAGGTTCAAAATCATTGTTTTTTATCAAAATTGGCAATTTTTTCGAACTTTCAACAAAATTTATAACATTGTATATTGTTTTTAAAGACATCACACCTTATTAGAAGCATGTAGCACTAAAAGAAAAATATTCTTGTTGCCAATTTGAAGAACAAAATGTGATCAATCGAGCCCTTAAATAATTCCTGTCCTGAAATAATGAATATGATAATTAATAATTCTACAGTGCACATATCACTGAAGTATTTCATATTTGTTACGCCTGTAGCTTTACATGTACGGTAAGTCATTTCAACTCGTTGGATATTTTTTTCTTTAAAAATTACAATGATTGCCAACACAATTGCAGCCAATAGGGGTGTGTGAGAACTCTTATTTCTTTGTTTTTCTCATGATATGGATTCTAGCTATGTGAAATTGGGAGGGATTTCCAAGAGTTTATTTTTGACTTTTGTTTAGCTCCAAACTCTTAAGATTTACACTGGAAGTCTACAACATACATGTACCTTTCCCCTTTTCTACTGCACAATTAAGCTATTTGAAATTATCTCACATAATCATGATTATTCCAAGTATTAACCCCAAAAGTACTTATCTTTCTATGTATCCTATTATCTATCCTTTTTTTTGGGAGGGGGGGGGGGGGGTTGCAGACATTGTAAAGAGAGAAGAAGTATAGATAATTTCGAAAGGAAAAGTTGAAAATCAGCTCAAAATGTTTTCCCAGCAAATAAGTGAACTCATGTACAATGGAAAGAGATTACAGAGAACTTTGTGACACTTCCACGAGAACATGATGCAAACAGGCCTGATTATCCAAACAAGATGTTTCAAAGATCATGTTATTATCTTTAAGAAATTGATATTAATGATTAAGCCATCTCTTACAGAGTTGAATTCCTGATGCACCACGTCCCGATGAGCTTTTAAATTTGGGAATGAGGAAATCAACATACGTCTGTTTCCCAGTACTAGCGTAGCTCTCGCATTGACGTTATGGTGCCTAGTTTTCAGGCAGGAACCCTTATCAGTCATAATGCGAGTACAGAGTCTGAACAATCATTTACGTAGACTAACTTTCATGGGACGTGCATTGCGATTGCGCTTATTTATTTCACACAACCATTTGCGAAACTAGTTTAGACTAGACTCCAGACACTCTGTATTTTTTTAAGTATCTGACTGGAGTCTGTGCTCACAGACTAGGTGGTGCTCAAAGTTCACAGACCGCATCTCCGAATCTCTGCGATATTAATTTAGGCTGCGTGTTGTTGACTATTAGTCATACACAGTGGATAGTTGACATTCATTGGACCTACATCAGGTTGACTTCTCTGCGGACAATGTAGGTCCTTTTAGTCCTGTAGTCTTGACAGTCAGACTCATCATTGACTCATTTATTGACCCCAAAATAAACACCGTGTAGCACAAGGTCTTGACTATTCAGACTACACTGCCATAGACCCTGAACAAGAAATTTGAAGCAAGTTTAGGCTCAACTGTAGTCACCAAAACTTCTCTGTAAGCATTTAACTCTTTCAGTGCCGATGTGTGACAGATAGACTTGTCAATTGCTTGACCACAGGAAAGGTATATGGCAGTCAAAATATATCAAAATTTTGAGCATAAATCAAGCATTCTAAATATATGATTAGAATTATATGTTACCATAGAAATTTTCAGAGAAAATTGCAGATTTTTAAAAAGATATTATATTATTTCAACATTAAACAATAGTAAACAAATGAGAAACCAAAAAATAATGGACAAAAAAGAAACTCAAATGTAATTTTCAATAATTCTTATGCATAAAGTTGGGTAAAGTAATGATGTTTGATATCATAAGAAATGGTAATAAATTTCCTACAAGATTTGTACACAACATTTTGTGAAATAATAGATGGTTAATGAAGTACAGACATTTGAAAAGTAAGCACGGATCACATTTTTGTAAAATTTTGAAAAGACCTAAACCCCTTGGCACAGTAAATAGAGGCTTAGTATGCAGACTACATGTTGGCTCACTCCGTTTCATGTAGGCTTACATGTATTACTGCACTGCATGTAACTTGTGTTCAAGTACTTGTGTTCAAGTTGATGTTTAGATGGGGCTAGCTGTAAAACTAAGTTATTCTTTGATTTATGGTCTGGCAATGAGTTTGAGTACATGTATGTGCAAGTCTTGGCAGAACTCACAGGTGGAATTACATGTACATGGAATCTTTTTCCTTCCTCAGTTTAATAGGCAAATCTGGATGTAGACTTTGCATTTTCTGTTACCCCACCCAGCTCCCTGTGACAGATCAGTGGGTCTTGTGCCCCCCCCCCCACCACCACCACCACCACCACCCCTCCCATCCCAAAATGTTTATTTCTTTTATACATTGGCATACTTGGAAGAATGTAGTTTTGGAATAGACCTTTGCTCTATAGAAGGGTGTTATACCCTCTTGAATGTGCTTCACCTTATTAGATGGGACCCTCGGCACCGCCCAACACACAGATGTACCATCCATGTATAGTAAATGACTGTATTACACTGTGGGGCCCCAGACCATTCACAAATATGCACCACCATATTCAGAGTTGTACCCTTAGCGGCGGACACTTCCCCCTGCTGTTCTCCTATTAGCCAGAGAGAAGAGTAAAGATATCCATAACCATTCACTCCCTCTGTGTTTCTTGGAAACCAAGTATATGTCTATTCCAACATAAATCAAATAAGAGATCAGCTCCTTACTGCACATATACAGTGTACATCCCCACAGGGCTGTGATTTAGTCTATCCTTGCAAACTCATTCCAACTTAAACTTTTCATATTTATGTATCTTTAAATAATTTGCTTTAGATTTGACAAAGTACAAGGGCATGCAAGGTGAACTGGCCCAAAGACAGTTTGTTTTTGGCATAGTTTTTTTATCTGGAGATTGTAGATAAAAACATGATTTTAACTAATTAAATTTTAGAATTGTGGGAAAATGTTGGAATTATTAGACTACATGGAGCTGTAAGCCTGTAATGTTGACTTTTCCCCCCAATTTAGTAGAGTTATCAGTTCGTAGATGCTGTATTGTTGGATACATATAATTCTATTGTATTCCATTTTTTATAACCATCGAGTAAGCCGCAAATGTTTACCGTTAAATAGAACAAACAAGTTATATTTGATGCTGGGGATTTTATCTCGTGAAGCAAAGTTCAAGTGTAAGAAGGATAAATTGAATGAAGGCTTCACAAATATGAATATAATTTGTAGTGCATGAACATTTATGAATCAAATTATACTTTATATGTAGGCCTACCTCTTGAAATTGAGAACACATGCTTTTTGAGTATGTATCGTAACATTTCAGTTGCACGATTTTCTAGTGAAACAAGGAACTTATTTGCTCTTTTTAAAAATCTGCAGGCTAATCAGAGAATTTGGTTGAAAAGCTGATTTGGAAAAAGCAGTACTCTGTGTAATATTTCAAAAACTATTGCGAAAAAACAGTGTTGGAAACTCGTTGGTGGATAAGCAGGAGTACATGAATGTTGGCTGTTTGGTGAGAAGACAACTTTTATTCAATAATTTAATTTTCTAGTCTATCAATAGTCATATTGAATTGTCATATAAGTTCAATGATTCAATCCCTTAATTGTACAATTGCATGTTATTGTATGTTTATTCCTATTTTCTATTTATTTACCCTTTACAATATAAGTCAGAAATGTTTCCTTTGTTATTCTGAATTAATTGGCAATGTTCTATTGTTTATTTCCACCACCCTAAACCACATGCCCCTGATATTTGTCTAGGTCTGGAATGGAGACCTGTTTTGGGGGATTGTTGGGCATGTGTCGAACATGGCTTCGAGTAAATGATCTTTTTAACATACTGGGAATCGGAAATGCAGGGAACCGTTCTCATTGTTTTGTTTTGTACTTTCGAAAAAGATTTCTTATATGTATGCATCAACATTCCTGTGCTGTCTGACATTTTGTAATTGACTCTGTAAGGAGAATTCTGTCTGGTTCACTATTATTTTTTCCTCACCGATTCAAGTTTTCTCTCATTTTTTTTCCCTTATGACCCTTATCCCCACTTGTTAAGGCCAGACTATTTATAGCTTTTCCATTGAAGCGTGGGCTGACTTGCTTTCTGGAAGTGAGGAGGATATGTGTAACGTGAATCAAATGTGGGGGGGGGGGGGGGGGGGGGCTTCCATGTTGAGCGACTGGTACTACACGCAAATCCATCCCTCTTTTTCTTGAACATTGTAAGGAAAAGGTGACACCAGGGGGACGTTTCATCAAGTGTCTTGTTGGTGATTTTTACAGTCAAATTTGCTCTCAGCCAATCAGATGCAAGGATTTCAGTAGCTTATAACAGTTACTGCAACTTGTCATTGATGACAAGTTTTATGAAACAGGGCCCTACTCTGGTGACATTTGGTCCACAGTCAGCTTCCTGCACAAACTGAATTCCTAACTTCAACCCTGGACCAATCACTATATCGAATACGAACTCTAACCCTAACCCTAACCCTAAATCTATCCATCTATCCTAATACCTAATTGCTACCCTGACCCTTGACCTGACCCTAAATCTGTGAAGAAGGAGAGCCTGGAGAAAATTCCCCTGTTCAGACACAAAACGTTTATACCGAAACTTGATAAAGAAATGTCATATAAAATTTTCATCGTATAGCCTATGGACTGTTCAGACACATTTCTCGACCGATTAGAAAAAAACATTGTATAGATGCCCAGTTTTCCAGTGCGCATGTTGTTATGGTCACCGCTAGCCCCTGCCCCTGTTAAGGTCACCTTTTATGTGCGCTCACGTTAAGCCCCACCCAGTTATACCATTCTGTGGTCGCCATGTACGTTCAGACACACACTGAAAGGTGATTCATTATCGAGTTCTAGTTCGAAATGATGCTCTGACCCTTAGTTTCGTTATACGACGTTTCGTTAGTCAGCGTTCAGACACATAAATCCATCGTATAGCTATACCGTTTTGGTATAAATTTTTTGTGTCTGAACACCCTGAATGTCACCAGAGCTTTGTGGATCACCATGAAAGTACAACTTTTCCATCTTCCTCTGGAAGTCCTTGTCCTCTTGTTCAGGTCACCGTGCAGACTTCTAGAAAGGGGGGCAGATGTGAGACATCCGTGACCCTACACTCTTACCAGGCTAGCTGGAAGGGGGGCAATAACCATGAATTAAAAGTCTCAAGGGATTTGGTAATTCATTCATTCTCTGCCATCTGGAAAAAAGATCCCCGTCACTGAAAATAGGTCTGGTAAGAATTTGCGTGGAAAGACAGAGCGAGTTCAAGAACATCTTTGACATAGAAAAGGTATACAAAGTCCAGATGAAAGCTCATGAATATGTACAGTTTTGATGAGGTGCAAAAAGCAATTTTTAATATTTTTTAAACATTCACATTTATTAATGTTGATATGTAGCAAGATTATCACAATTCTAAACTTCTACATTTCCCTTTTAAAGTGTAGTAATAGGCAAATTAGCAATATGATTCAGATCCCTTGTTCATACCTGAAATAATGTTTTTGTTTTGCTGCTTTTATATTCCCTGTTGTTTGTTTTTGCAGTCTATGTTGAAGCAAACAGCTTTATAGAATTTATCTTCTACATGATTGCATGATGATTACAATCATTTCCTCATGATACAGACTCCCGCTATTTCTTTTTAATAGGTGAGTCATTGGTCCATGGCCTTTAAAACACCGGTAGGTTCAGTAGAATTTATCAGGATGTTGTGCTCCTTATGGGCATGCGTATCCTAGAATTGATACTCCTGGGTGAACTTGTATTGGAAATTTTTATTCGTTCAATATGATTTTGATGACTGCAGAATTATTTTTACGTCATTTCAAATTTACAGGCATTTCAGCATTTAGGTCGGGTGTTTTATAAAGCTGGTCCTTGCTCACCAAAGTTAATGCTTTGCATGGACTTCTTCAGGTAGCAAGTATCTTCGGAAGTGTCTCTTGGTATTTACTCAGTGAATACTTTTCTGTGCTCTTTAGGTAAAGATAAAAGTGTGGCATTGTGGAGAACTTAATCTTTTGTCCTGCTGAGAAATACTTCCGATCCTTCGCTTTGAGACTTCGACGTGGGATTCCGGATCCTTTCAGACGTCTCTGTAAGTTATTGGCCCTTTTTAACAGTATCTGCAGTGAGAGCTTTTGGCCTGGGGAATGTTGAGCGTGTAGCATTGTGTGAGATTCCTCTAGAGGCCCTTGCAGCGGTTGCTGCGTGTCAGTGAACCGTGCTCCAGTATGGTTTGGATAGGATGCCTGTGTTCTTGCTCTTTCATAGAAAGAAAGGGGACTTTGGCAGAGGAAGGGAAAGAGAAAGGGGATGGGGGTAGAGAAAGAGAGATTGAAAGAAGAAGGTGAAGAGAAGTACTATACTGTTGAAGCATGGATGCTTGATAGAAGACCTACATGGAAATGTACGTCCTGTTTCATTATAGACGCACGACATCTGAATATGGATGGAAATAAATCGAGGGAGACAGAGAGGAACAGTTTCCAAGATTCCTCAAGAGGCCCTTGCAGCGATTCCTGCATGTCACTGAACCACGCTCCTGTATGGTTTGGGAAGGATGCATGCACATGCTGTATACCATAAGAAGAGACCTCAACAGAGGGTGGAAAAGAGTGAGTAAGAAGAGGGAAATGAGAGAAAGAGAAAGGGGGAAAGGGTGAGAGAGAAAGAGAGCACGAGAGAGGGAGAAGGAGAGAGAAAAGAGAAAAGAAAGAAAGAAAGAGGGATGAGGGAAGGGGAAGAGTGGGATGGAGAGGAGGAAAGAGATGGGTAATGTAATCTATTTTTTTTGTGTGTGTGTTTGCTGTTGCCAAGTGAAAATCGAACAGGTCATTGGGAAAGGAGGGAGAGAGAGAGAGAGAGGGAGAGGAAAGGATATGAATGATATATTTTTTTCCTGGAGGCGTGCTTTTGTACCCCAGCTATTAAAGAAGCATGCAAGAAAAAAAAAGTGAAGTGATATTTGATATAGGAGAGGATCGGAAGTAAGATTATGCCAGATGATCTGGATGTTTTCCTGTAAAATGTATACTTGGAGGGAAAGTTTCTGTCATTGTGGTCAAGTCAAAGGAAATGTGCAACTTCAGTAGAAGGAAAGGCAGAGGAAGAAAGAATGAAATGTGTGAGTATGATGTAATCGTTATCTACATTCAGTACGCTGGAATACTTATGGATTTTCAACAATTTAATTGTGAATTTTTTAATTTGATGAGAGAAGGGATTCAAATCTATCGATGTAGCGCTCTAATTTTTTACCACAAAATGAAGTGCAAGACATGATTTCATCTTTTTTCTCCTTTTTTTATTAAATTGATTAATGTGCCTTATTCTTGAAAATCGGGCCTTCATGTACATTTGATCCCTCAGTAACAATTAAAATTTTTTGACAACTTCTGAAATTCTATTTATCACAGATTTTACTTGAGGTTATCTTCAATATTTCGACTCTTTCTGTTTACCTTCATTACTGAAATGGTCACTATTAAAGTGACCAAAAGTATTTTTAGAAATAAGCACCTTAATTGCTTTAAAAAAGAAAGAATATGTTGAATGAGATGTTTTGTCCATCATAATCGTTAAGATGAGATAAGTTGTTAATCATCGTCATGTTTTTTATTCGACTGATTGGAGATATTACTATTTATTTTTTTAACCGCTCATGTCGCAACTTTGTAGCAAGGTTACAGGGGAGGACTTGACAATTGTTACGCTTGATGCTCGTTGACAGAAAGAGGGATCGGGTCATGCGAGAAATGTCAGCGCATAATGCTGTAAGAAGGCAACCTGCTACAGGGCTTCAGATTCTATAGACAATACCCACACACGCACACACACACACACACACACACACACACACACACCCATAGACACACACGTCGTAGTACACTTGGAACATGTGAGGGCAGCGGCACATAATGCAGAGTACATGTGTCCGAGAATACTGTGCTGTGAGAGACACAGGAACATGTCGGAGAGCAATAAATTTGTCCCAGCTGTAATATATGTATGATATATGTATGTGAATGTGATGATGTAGTCTGACAATGTCAGACCTGCCAATATTTCCCTAAATGTTCTTTAGTTGGAACCTGTCTCATACTAGTCACAGATACAAATTTTGACCTTATCTTCGAACCAGTAAAAGAAATTAATTGCCCTCTGTTTTAATACCCAAATCATTGACATACATGTACATGTAGGGCCTACATGTATACACATGACTTAAACAAGTTTTTACATGTATGTAAATGTAGTTTTCATCATTTGACATTATGGTCTTCATTACATATTCACACAGTAGAATTCAAATTTTTTAAAAAATGAAACGCATGTAAAATTTATATTATTAGGCCTACATGAAGCCTCATATACTGTTTATTGTGTATCATCAGGCCTACATAAAACAGCACTGAATACAGGCCTTTTATCTTACTGCTTTTTCTTTCATTTGATATGCCCCTACACCTACCCCCTCCCCCCCCCCCTCCAACCATGTTGTACAAGTTACATGATGATAAAATGTTTTGTTTTGAGCCAAGCTTGGGGTCGAGGCCTGAGACTATACTCCCTGAATGTGCGTGGGTGTAGAAGATACATGTACATAGCAGCAAATCTCAGCCAGCTCTGTCTCGAAGATGATGACCCTCCCGAGATCATGCGGAATCATCTTCACGTATCCCACCATGCACTGCTCCAACAGCTGTGCTTTCTTTAACCAGCACCCAGCACCAATTCATTTGCCGTATACTATGCACATGCAGATTGTTTTAGTGCGATCTGCGTGGGAGAGTGACATTTTCAGCCCCACGAGAAGAGTTGATGTCTTGGGGTGGGAAAAATAGAAGAGATTTACGAGGAAGAATTGGCAAGAGGCAAGAGAACTGCGAATGTTTGTAATGTGTAGTTTTGTTGTAACGTTGACTACTACTATGAAATTCATTCATTATTGCCAATCCAACAATTGATTGCCAACACAAGCATAGATATTGCCATTGAAAAAAATGTCATTATTGCTGTGAGGGTTGGTAAAGGCATTGATTACATTGTATTCGCCAAGTTTCATCAAGGTCGGAGATAGTTTGCAAATCATCTAACCATCCCCCCCCCCTCCCCATGTAAATGTGGAAACCTTCAAGTTTTGGACAAAAACTCTGTGATGCTAGGTCTATGTGATTGATGATCACTTTAAAGGGAAAGTCCACCCTGATTTATAAGTTGATTTTGAAAGAAGCAGAAAAATTAAAGAAACAAATCAGTAAAGGGTTGAGTAAAATATGCTAAGAAATAAGAAATTTATGAATTTTTGAAGTTGTTATCAATCAAACACAAATTGGTAACTCGTGACATATCTTGTGAGCTCCTCAATCTCCCATTTGCCCTGTATCCCCAAAATCATTAATTTCTCTTTTCTCTAAAGAAAATATTCAGTCATACATGCACCTTAGATATATATTCATTGCTCATAGGTTTTTGCACTAAACCTGTATGAAACAAAGCTATTCCTTCATCAAAAACTAAGAAAATGAAAATTTATGAGATTTTCTGTACTGAGGAAATGGGAGAGGAGCCGTAACATACATCACGAAGTTGCCATTTTGTGTTTGATTGATTACAACTTCAAAAATGTATAACTTTCTTATTTCTTATCGGATTTTGCTCAAACTTTCACTAATCTGTTTGTCTCATTTTTCTTCTTTTATTCAAATTAACTCGATACCAGGGTGGACTTTCCCTTTAAAGGGAAGGTTGAGTTCTTGGAATGCTGAAAAATAATTTGTGAGCTTTCTCATTCCTTTTATGCCAGTTTGGAAAAACATCATAGTAGAAATTTCCCCTAAAATGGATTGCTCTTCGAATGCCCTCATATTCGAAATATGACCAGAAATAGCTGAAGTATTCGGGCCAAAGATTCATGCCATATACATGCATGTACAGTCCAATACATCCATTTCTGTGTGTAGTGCCTGTGTTCTGCAGCAAGATCGTGTCAATTTCTTATCATTTTGATGATTCCAAAACCTCTCAGTATACACCAACTCTTATGTAGACATGCTCAACCTTTCCCAATTGCTTTGTGACAGTTTCTTTCACAACGTAATCGCATGACCAGAACTCAACTTTATCTTGAAGGGTTAAAGTTGGGTATAGTTTCAAATGAGAACTTGGTGAAGAATCAGGTCGACTCAGATAGTGAAAGAATTTTGCACAACCATTCTCTCTCCTCTCCCAGGCAAGGTTCCTTTATGACCTTTCAAATTGACATTTGAATTATCCTCCTCTTGACTGAAAGTCAAGCTAATGAACCACCACTATACCATGATATTCCTCATGTAATCAATGGGGAAGATATAGGCCTACTTATTTTATTAATCTTCAAAATATATGACATCAAGAGCTTACAAATATTTAGAAATACATGTGCATGGGTATATTTTTAAAAAGGCAGTATACTGTACGACCAGAAACTTTAGCGACATAAAACTTTCACGAATTGTTAATGACAGCCAATTTTGCAGGAAGAACCTTTCGCGAATTGCAATAATTTCACGTTGTTTCAGTTGTGATTTTATTATTTCGCGGCATGAAACTTGACCACTCGCGAAATTCGCGAAAGTTTCATGCATGCGGAAAATTTCTGGTTTTAAAGTAATCATTCTCTACAATTATGACTTGCACAAATGTAAATGTAGGCATACATGTTTGAATCATTGTGGTAGACCACTATATTAACAGACCAATTCCTGATCAAAAAAATTGATGTGAAAACTGACGAATCCCTTTACTTTAGAATCATTGGAATCAAGGGGCAAGCCTTTTATCCCCAACTGACTGAGTTTTCATAGTTCACAGGCACAAACCCTGGTCAGACATAAAAGAGTGTCTGCACTGTAAGACTACCAAAGGCCCTGTACTATATATGTAGCTTCTCCTGACACAGGACACGACCAGAAGGTAGCTGATAAAGTGTCAAATTAGGGTCTGTGCTTGCAGACTGGAGTTTTCACCCCCTCTCAGCAAAAACCTACAGACCGAGTCTGTATAGTTTAGACTAACCTTCCTTTTCTATTCCTCTTCTCTGAGGTACTTGTATCACAGTGATAGTGGGAGAAGTAGTCTATAATTATGTAATTCAGGCTGTGATTTGAGATAGGGGAAATCCTGAAAGGTAGGCTAGTAGCAGCTGTAAATTGGAGAAAGTCATTGTCCTGTGTGGATCAAGAATCAACTGGAGTTGCCATTTTACTTCATTTCTTTTCTTCATCATGCCCTGCAGTAGAATTGGGTTTCTAAGAAACCCACTCACTTGGCCGGCTTTATGTGGTTTGCCAATCTGCTCTAAGTCGCCAGGCTTTGTCCTGCTTAGAGAATGTGAATGGGAGAAGGGGGGGGGGGGGGGGGGGGGGGGGAGAGGGGGGATTCTTGTGCAGTGACTTGCTCCCCTTCTTTCCTCTCTCTCCCGCTCTCTCTCTTTCTCTCTCCCCTCTCATCTCTCTCCTTTTCTTTCTCTCTCCCTCTTCCTCTCTCTCTTTGCCCCTCTTTGTGCCTTCCCCCTCTCTGTCCTTCCCCCTCTCTCCCTCTCTGTCTTTCTCTTTTTCTTTCTCTCATCTCTCACTCTCGCTCTCTTCTTCTTTCTCCCCCTCTCTCTCTGCCCCTCTCTCTCTCCTTGCCCCCCTTTTTGTGCCTCTCTCCTCTCTGTCTGTCTATGGACCTACTAGGTCCATGGTCTATCTTATTTCCTTTTATGTCCCTCCCCCCTCTCTCTCTCACTCTCTCGCTTACTTTCTCTCTCTCTCTCTCACCTACTTTCTCTCCCACCCCTTCCCCTTGCCCTCCCCCTCTTTTTTTATGAAGCAATAAGACAGAATAAAGAAGAATATATATTTTCTTAATGTAATATTTTCTTAATGTTCTTAACGTAGTGTTCTTTTTTGATTATGTGGCATTATGTAATGTTCTTCTTCATTAGGTGGAATTATGTTTATTTATTTTTTTTATTGTGTATTGGCATTTCTGTTTCAACTTAAGGTTGTAAGACAAAGGAATAATTCGCCTGGAGAAAAGAAGCATAAACAGTACCCCGTGAAACTGCGCTTTTTACATAAGCGTTTCAAAACGCTCATTCTGCTTTCGCAAGGGAAGCATAAACGCACCCTAAAAATTGTTTTGCATATCGTCTGTTGAGAGCCAGAAGGGCATTAACTCTGTGTTAAAGTATAGGAGTTAAAGCTCTTTGCTTCTTCTCGCCCCCAACAGACGATATTGTCTCTCGGAGCTAGAGGAACATTAAAGATAAAGTCGAGTTCTAGTCATGCCATTATATATGTCTGGAAACAATTTTCTGGAAACAATTGGCAAAGATTGATTATATAGTAGATAAGAATTGATGTATGCTGTAAGGTTTTGGAATCACCAGAATGATAAGAAATTGACTCAGTCCTGCTGAGAGTCACGTCCACTGCACAAAGAAATGGGCATGTGGGACTATACATACATGTGGCATGAACGTCCGGTATGAATGTTCAGCCCAAGCATATCTGTTTTTGTCATTTTTCGAATATAAGGGCATTTCAAGAGCAAGCCTTTTCAGGGAACATTTCTGCTATGATAGTCTTCCAAACTAACATAAAAATAATGAGGAAGTTCACAAATAATTTTTCACCTTTCCCCAGAACTCAACCTTCCCTTCAACCCTGGCCCCTTTTGGTTTTCTGCAGACAATATCATTTTCAAGGGAATCGAATGGTAGCCTAGGATAAGGCTAGTTTCATCTTAAGTTCATTTAGAAGGAGCCCTGATATTTTTAGCATGGAGATGAGTGTTTATAAATCTGTTTTAAAATGACTCATCACTGATTCATAGACCCTCTGAAATTGGTAAAACAATGACATGGAAGGCATCTTTTCCATACACGAGCTGTTGCAAAATCCAATTTCTGAAATAAGCTTTCATGTACCGCTACATGTATTGCATCTCTTTTGACATTCTTGGTGCTAATATACCTCAATGTAGTATAATTACACATCAACTGCAGTAAAAACTAATTGCATTATATCCTTTATCTTGTAGGGTACAGTTTGGAGTGTTCATTCCACTGCAGTGGTGATAAATAGGGTCAAGTTAAAGCTACTTGTATTTTGTCCCATGCGTTACTGACCACTTCAAAGATTTGAGTACATTTGATCAAGCTGAAAACCCTCCTAGAGCTTGGATCATACAAAATATCCAGTCAAATGACCTATGTCAATTTATGTTACAGCTGATGATTAACAAAATACATGTAAATACACATGTGTGTGACTAGCTGATGCTGTAACTGTCCATTACAATAGGGGTAACATTAAGTTAGCGGTTAGTGCCCTCTTCGCTACTCAATTTTAAGAGGACCTAATCCGTGTCGTCGGGCTACACAATGTAAGCTCATTACGCATGTACTTATGAGGCTCTTCAATTCGTTCTGGCAAGGTGATATTGTTGTTACCTGTGGACGATTTTAGGAGATTGACTCAAGTTGTATTCTACATGATATTCAGGAGATCCTTGGTCGAAGTTTGATCTTGTATGAACATCTTTGGGATCTGTTTTGCATTCATAAAGCCTGATATTAGGTGAAATCTTATATTAAAATGCACATTTTTGTGAGTTTCATATCAGCAATGTTAATTGCATTTAAAACCTTTGACAGGCATAAATCTTTAATGGTTGCAATGGTGTTTTAAACTGTACATCTTACAAAAGTCTGATACTGAGTTTTAAAAAAGGCTGATGAAGGCGTCCTTATTAAGACAGTTATAGTCCTTTTAAAAAAAAACTTTACTTTCTAGATAACTTTGACCAGATTTACTTTTCTTATTCCTAGAACTGGTCAGAAAGCTTCTAAATTTAGTAACAATGCAGCACAGCCAAAGTGATGTAAAATTCTGGCAATCATGGACAAAAAACTGCATTTAGCGACGTAATGCACTTTTCATTACACGATCCTAGGGCTTAGTATCAGTTTTCAGGAAAGGCGATTAGGAAAGGAACTCATCGTATTAAAGTAGGTTAATAATATCAGACTAGAAAGCTAACCCGGGGTAAAGCATCACTATTTACTTCTTATTCAAACGCATTTCTATTTTCTCTCGTTTCTGAATATCGTCAAACGTTCATGCATTTGTACTTTCAGGGTTAGAAAAAAAAGATGTTTATTTCTTTTTGGTTTCCATATCTGTCCAGTTTGATAAAGTAAGATGGGTCTTGTAATTTTCTTTGATTTTTCAAATGGCATTTTCCTTCCAATCAAAATTGACCTTTGCTTGACCCTAGATGAGTGCCATCATCCTTACTGTATGAAAATGTTTTAAGTGCTCGCAAATTATTGATTTAATATGGAATTCATCAAAGGAAAAACCTGCTGAAGAGATGTTATTTTAGTTGTAATGCTGGTAATAATGCAAATCACTTTTCCATGAATATCAATAAATGCCTTCCCCGAAATATTTATGCGATATATGAACTATTTATGCGATATATGAACTATTTGACATTAAATCAAGAGAGACTCTTCAAGTCAAAATGTATTTCCACGTCAGTAGTAATGCGATTGAAGGCCCGAATTCCAAAATTTTCTTATTCAATTGTAGTTTTTAGGTAACAAGTTTTCTCTGTGTACATTAGGATGCAGAGTTGCATGTCCAGACACCTAATAAATGAAAAGCTGTTATGTTTGCCCTTTGCCTTTACGAAAAATATTCATGAAGTAGCACTAACCAGGGTGCCATTGTATAAAGACTTACTATTATAGTAACTTTGCCATCAATGGTAACTACATGTACCATGGTAACGTTGCTCAAGAGCCAATCAAAATCCAGTATTCCATGAAAAGTTACTATAATAGCAAAGTTACTATAATAGCAAGTTTTATGCAACGGCACCCAGATCTACGTGTAGATCTGTCATGAATATTTGCCATGGCAACTTCAAAATATCCTTTGAAAATTGAAAGACATTTATAAGATATTGTTTGATTTTTTGTCCAAAATAACTTTTATGGAAACCAACCTGTCTGGACACACAATGTGGGAATATTCGTGTCATTCCATTATCTCTGGAAACCAGTTGTTTCTTCTACTAAGCCTAGGAAAAAAAGAGAATTCAGTAGGTGATAGGTCAAAAGAGAGAGACAATTTACCACACTTATGATTCAGGGCCCTATAAAATATACTAGATGTATGAGTAGAAAGAGCACATATTTCTGCACACACTGTGTCCATTTTTGTTGCAAGACCATATTGTGTTTGATGCCAGGAATTTTAAAAAGGAGAATAAGCTTTAAAATTCTTAAATTGGTAACACATTGAGAGGTTCAAAATCATTGTTTTTGGTAAAACTTGGTGATTCTCTCAACTTTTTAACAAAGTTCCTTACCATGTATGTTGTTTTCAGAGACATTACATTTTATTAGAACCATGTAGCTAGAAAAATGACGATTGTTGCCAATTTGACGAACAAAATGTGATCAATTTAGCCTGTCATGAAGGGGTTGAAAGAGAGAGAGAGAGAGAATGAAAGACAAGAGGTTGGGAAGATGAGAAGGGGAATGAGATAAATAAACATATATAGAGAGAATTCGAGAGAGGTAGTTAGACGAAAGAGAGAAATAGAAAGAGAGTGTTTAGAAAGAGGTAGAGAATATTTGAATAGATTTCTATCTCAGCATGTAGCTGAACATTACAGTTTCGTAACAGTATGTGGTGTATCATCTTTGGTACAACAGAAAGCATATTAACAGACTGAGTCACGGGCCACAAGTTTAGTCAAAGTCAATATATCTCTTTGCATAGTAGTCACAGATCATCAATATTCCATACAAACTTTAATATAGATATTATTGCATTATTTACATAATCTATATGAACTAGTGCACATTGACATGTAATAGCCTTTGTCTCCAGTTGTTCTCATGCATATATTGCCCTTTCTCTTTTTGAGATGAAGATGTCTGTGTGTGTGATGGTTGTAGGGTCATAAGAACTACAAGTATTCAGTTCTGCCTCACCCCTCCCCCCCCCCCCAAAAGAAAAAAAATAATAATAATAATAAAATAATGAAATAATAGATAAATAAATGAAAAAAATAAAATATAAAAAATACAGAAAATAATTTTGTAACATATTGTTCCATGCAAATCAAGTTTATGACCATGCATAAATTTGAATGATCCAATTCACAGTTGACTTTCAGTTGATATCTAAACCTGAAGTAGAGCAAGTTACACTTTGTGGAGGGAGTATTGAACTCCCGGCCAGTCTGTGAACCTTTGTCCCGGCTGTGTGTGTTATTCCCATGTCCCGTCATATTGGGAGAAATGATGAATGAGGTATATGAGCATGCACGGCTGGTCTTATAAATCATTAATGCCTATTCCAATCTTCTGACTGATACGATTCCTCCGTTCCAAGCAGCACCTCACAGATGCAGCCCCCCCAAAGACAGATGATATCGTTGCTCTGGGTTTATTAAATTTTTCTCTTCACCATTAACCCAGTGCGGTTCAGAATTTTCTAAACATCTTTAATACATCACCTTTGCCTCCTCAATCGGCAATACTATAATTGGACAAAATAAGGCAATATTTGTTCCAGATTTTCTCGGTGATATGCATTCATTCTATCACATTTCATGTTCATTTATGTAGCTCTGACACATCCAAGGATTCATGAATAAATTTCCTTTTTTAATTTGTTTATTTCGTTGTGCTAAAAACTTTTATTTTTTAAATATTATGGTTGAATGTGTGTGGGATTTCTGAATATTTCCTTCAGGTCATTTTTATATACATGTTTGTAGCACTCCTATAAATATATTGCTTTCTTCATATCATTGTACAGGTTAGGGCTCAACAAACACACATCTGAAGGTGTAACGCTATCAACGTGCAGTCTGCAGGTCGCGACCCTGTAGGACGGAGGTCAAAGGTCATTGGAGGAGGACTGGGCTTCGAAGAGAGAGAAGGAAGAGAAGGAGGAGGAAGGGACCCTTCTACTTCTGATGTAGGGACGATTGACGGATTTCAAGATGGCGCATGCGTTTGGGATTACCATCGTCTGCTTGTGTGCTCTATTCACTGTGTCGTTTGCAATCACAGGTAGGTAGCAAAACGGAGTGGCACGAAAAGACGCGTTCGGAACGCAAACGGCGAAATCAGTGCTGATAGTAATGAATGAAAAGTTGTATTTGGACATTTGTAATGACAGTTTTGGTAATACTAAGCCTAATCAAGGTAGTAGAGGCATTTTTATCCGCTCCAGGGCATACATGCCAACCGTACAGTTTTTAACTGAACCGTTCAGTTTTTGAAATTTTTAGTGCCATAAAAAACTGAACGTACAAATTTTGGGAAAAATAGTATTAGGGTCTTATACCATTTAATTGAATCCAGTACAGTAAGTACTTAGTCGTACATGATTTGTGATTTGGTTCGATTTCGGGTGAAAATCTGTCAAAATAAAAGCAACCATGAGCAGAACAGTGTCAGCCGGGGCCCTGAGGCAGGCCGCTGGACCCCCTGCCAATATCAATATGTGCGTTCAGTTTTCTGAATTCCAAATGTTGGCAAGTATGCCAGGGCTTAAATCTATGTTTCTACATGATTTTCAACAATCTGCATTTTTGCTCCTGGTAGGTAGCAGTCATATCCGTCACTGTACGGTAGCATATTACTCTATATTTTTGAGTTCTTTTATGATACATTTCTTCCATCTCAGCGGAAATTCTAGAAAGCAGCACCGTGCTCCAGGTAGGTAGCAGTCAGATCCTCCACTGTGTAGTGGACCTCACCGGGACCCACCTGACGGCAGCGAACGTCACCTGGATCAAGGGTTTCAACACGGAAGTCGACAACCATCTCCATACCGTCCTCAACGACACTGTGGCCCGGCTGCATATCACCAATGCCACCTTTGAGGACAAGGGCTACTATTACTGCGCGTTTCCCGAAGATCAGTACCATGAGTTCCTTTCGACCAGTGCTACTGTCCATGTTGGATGTAAGTGGTAGTAGTGGTAGATCTTGCAGATTCAGCGCACTCAAAAATATACCAGGTGCATGAGTAGAATGAGCAAAAATTTCTGCCCAATTCTATGTCCAATTTTGTTTCATTTGCATGTTGTGTGTGATGCCAGCAATTTTATAATGGAAAATAAGCTTCAAAATTCTTTAATTGGGCAACTTGTTGAGCAGTTAATAAAATCACATTTCTTTTTATTTGAATTGTCAATATTATAACTTTTCGATATTGCCTTTGTTCAATGTTTATTGTTTTTTAGATATAACTTCAACAAAAAAAGAACAAGGTACATGTGTAGCAATGAAAGAAAAAAATCATTGTTGCCAATTTGAAAGAAGAAAAGATGGTCAGTTTAGCCCTTGAATAATTCCTGTCCTTCGAGGGTTAAAGCGCAGTGTAAATCCAGAACATTACTGTTATTCTTGTCATCATTTCTTGTTAATTCTTCCCCCCCCCCATGAAGTGCCCCCGGAGCCAGTACAGAACTTGACTTGTTACTCTACCAACATCGATGACTACTGGTGTGAATGGGAGGACGGAAGACCCACCAACCTCAAGACTGTTGACACCATGTACTATGAGGGGTAAGCCAGAACTAAAGTACATACCTTGTGGAGTACATTTTGACCTGTCTATTAAGACCAGGGCCCCGTTGCATAAAACTTACCATTAATGGTAACTCTGCTATCAATGGTAACTACCATGGTAACATCACTCAACAGCCAATCAAAATCAAGGTTTCCATGGGAGTTACCAATGATGGCAAAGTTACTGTTAATGGTAAGTTTTATGCAACGGGGCCCAAAACTGAAGCACTACCATACGTACACTGTATAATACAGTCAAACCTCTTTATAAGGGCCACCCAAGTGGCTACTGTAAAACTAAAAATGTTACAGATTCAGTTAATGACTCTTACATGGAAATTGTGATGAGAAGCTTTTTAAAAGTAATGTGGACAATTTTTTTGTACATGTAGATCACCAGCTCGGAGAATGGCCAGTTACATAAACCGATGGGCTGTCTTAGTTGGGTTTAACAGAATCCCAAGAAATAAACCAAGAAATGGATCAAAAGAATGATTTATATTAAGGAAAAAGCTATAGAACTGTACTAGCTAATATGTAGTTGCTGTAAGTGGCATCTCAATATTGTTAAGATAGTTTACAAGTCATTCTTTTGAATGCTAACAGTTGTTCCAATGCACAGAACTTCATCATTTTGTTATAGAAATGGCACTAACAATGAACGATGTTATGGAACAAATCTAGGTGATGAATTAAACAGTATTCTAGGGAATGATATTTCTGTGTCTCCCTTCCCTTATACATAGTACAACTTGATATCTATGTCGCTTTGTTTGAAAGTTTCAGACCCTTTGTCGAGAACCAACCCATCTTGCCTTGTCATCCGGACGGGGAAAACGACTTTTGCAAAGTGTCCCAGGGCTCGCAAACCGATATATTTGTCGTGAGCTCAAACCCCCTTGGCAATGCCACGGCACATTTGGGCAGACAGTTTGATCCCCACTCAGAAGGTAAGACCCGTTAGTGATTTTTGCCTCGCATAGTGCTCGCGCAGTGTTTATCTCGTCTCTGTGAAATTCGGAGTCTCTCCTCCTCGTCCCGCACTGGCATCTGTGTACATCTTTCTCTTCTTGAACTATGGCAGCCCTTCTCCTGAACTCTTTCTGCAGACATCTTTGTTTTCGCCTCCTGCTGTAATTTTCTTGAGTGACATAAGCTTCTTCCTCTCCATGAGAATTTCATACCCTTCGTCATTGAAGCATACTAAGATAAGCCTGGCTTAGCTTGGTCCACTTGTGGAGCGCCAATCGTCAATCGCATTTCTATTCATAAATTGTTGTGTTTCAGTAATAAAATGAATGAATAAAACGAAGTTAGACATCACCTGAAACAAGCAATCAGTGGCACGATGGCTTAATTATTTTGTTTATTGCATTACACACCAGTAGTATTTTTTAATGAGATAAATAGGTTGACTCTTTGACCACTTTGTTGGGCTTTTGTTGGGATTGAATTTAGTACTCTTTATGAATACTGGCCATAATCTGTGCTAGCATTTCTATGCATTTCCCTCTCTTTTGTAGAGAATAAAATCAGACGTCTCTGTCTACACACTCTTTAAAGAGAAGGTTGACTTCTGGGAAAGGTGGAAATTAATTTGTGAGCTTTCTCATTCCTTCATGTTAGTTTGGAAGAATATCATAGTAGAAAGGTCCCCTGAAAAGGATTACTCTTCAAATACCCCCGCATATTCGAAATATGACAAGAAAAAGCTTAAGTTTTCGGGCCAAACATTCATGCCCCGTGTGTACAGTCCCATATACCCATTTCTGTGTGCAGCAAATGTACTTTTCAGCGAGATTGGGTCAATTTCTTATCATGGTGATGATTCCAAAACCTCACAGTATACACCATTTCTTTTGTAGACATGACCAACCTTTTCCAATAATTTGAGGCAATTTCTTTCACAGTGTAATCACTTGACCAGAACTCGGTTTGATCTTGAAACCTCATTCACATATCACACTATAAAACACTGAAAGGAAAAATCTAACTATTTATCGATGTCTCTCATGGCTTGTTGAAGTTGGGGTGACAATGTGGTGGATATTGAGACACAGGTTCTCCAGAACTTTGCAAAGGAAAAATGCTGCCCCAAAATAAAATGACATAAGCATCGTGAACTTCACAGTTGTGTATTGTATAAGGGGTGTGCTTACGGACCTTTGTTGCATGCAGCCAATTTCTTTTCTCCCCTTCATTCACACTTAACCCCTGGCAGTACGGCGTCTCCTTCACAGGGACATTTTCTCATTATCCTATGATCCAGAACGCTAACACATTATAGATACATATAAGCAGAAAGAGCAAAAATCACTGAAAATTTTGAGTCTGTTTCTAATTCAGTACGTTGTGCCGTTCACGTATAAGAGCAATTCATTTGTGACTAATTATTACCGTCTCTAAATTGGCAACGCAGTGTTAAATACATGCTCACCATTTTCGTGTACAAATTGGCATTATTTTTTTTGCTATCATACATAATGGTTCGTTTGATATACATATTTTTATTTTCTTCAAACTTTAAAAGTGGAAAATAAGAATGATTGGTGCTAATTTGAGGAGAGAAAGCTGATTAATGTAGACCTTAAGAAAAATTTGAACTACTATGGGTTAAACTTGTTTTCAGTGTGATGGTCTTTGTGAGGCACTTTGTGAGGCACTTTACTGCATCATATGTAAACAAAGCTTTAGGTTCCTCTCTTATATATTTTGAAGAATTTAAAGAATTCACCCTCACTGAACCATTTTTTAAGAACGTTATAAGATTTATCTGCAAGCTTGCGAGTAATTACATGTATTACGTTCATGTACATCTGGGTATGCATGTGTCTGTGGTGGGTTTGTGCGGTTTCGTACATGTTTTTTAAACAGTGACCGTTATATTATATTTGTTGGCGTTTCTTTATTTCTATATTCGTTCAGTGCTCCTACCTTATAAATTGTTGTTTTTTGTTTGTTTTGTTTTTTGTTTTTTTTAACCTTCAACTTTACTTTACATGGGCTACACTGCCTGGAGGCCTTTAGGCCTTTTTAGGTGTGCCCGCAAATCATTTTTACCTCGAACACAATTTATTTTATGTATTGCTAATTTATGTGTATTTTTTATATGAATTTGCATTTTCAATATTTACAATGTATCACACTTATAATATATGCTATATTTTGTACGCTTTTTATCATGGTTTGCGAAATAAAGATGAAATGAAATATACAGGGTGGTTGAAAAAAACTGCAACACCTGAGATCAGCAATTTCAACAAGATCATTTATTCTTAGATGTTCTCTGTAGGTTTCCATGGTGAGTGAGTTAATCTCCTGACGATGAACAGGGCGCACTGTTCGAAACGCGTCGAGACAGATATACTCCTTTACCGAAAGAATACCGTAGTTTGGAAACTATCTTTCAGAACTACTCTACAGAGGAATACAAACAGTTCTTTTCAGAACTACTCTCTCCAAACTTCTGTGACCTGCTCAGAACTTTCCTGATCTCGATCACTCTTTCTTCCTTTTTCTTTTTTTATCTTACCATTTCACTTCATTTTTGGTGTACCGAAAACAAAAACTAAAAATAGTCTTGTGTAAGTGTTTAATTTAATTTCATTCCATTTCCATCTCTTTCCTTTCCTTTCACTTCTCCTAAATTCCTCTAAACGCCCCATAACTGGGTTATTTTTTCACAAAAGAATATATCAACAGCCTTTTCACAGAGACTCCCATATGGTGTTAACGAAAACCTTCAGTTGTGAATCATTTATTCTTTTGGGTAGAAAAAAAACTTCCAAGTCAAATGACTCCTAGATTATCAATTTTGGTAAGGCTTTTAAAATTCTACGGCTATTTTTGAGAGGTGATGTCATTTTCCAAACTCGTTACTTTTGCAACTGCAGTCATGCTTGAAGCAGCGAGAAATTTGCGCGTGACGGCTTCCCATACAATCTCTGCTTCATACATGTCTTTGTTTTCAAAATGAGAGCAGTCATGTGTTTGTCAGTAGAGCTAACTGTATACAAAGCCATCAGCTGCTTCAAGGATGACTATCATTGCAGAAGTAGCAAATTTTGAAATTGACATTGCCTCACAAAAAATAGGCGTAGAATCAAAACGCTTTACCCAAAATTTGTGATCCTGGTGTCATTTTACTCCAAAAAGAATTTTTTACTCACTAAAATAAAAATTAATGATATTATGCCATTGATGTCATTGAACTTGCATATCTCAAGTGTTGCATGCTTTTTAGGTCACCCTTTATATGCAGAAACTAGTGACCGTATCTACTTTGTATGGACTTTGTGCAGTGTGTATTAAATGTTAGACGAGATACGTGTACTAGATTCTATTTTAGGCATTGCTTTCTTTGTGCACTCTCATGTCAGTGGAGTAGATTTTAGTGTAATTTTTCAAGGCTTTTATTGAACTATCACTCTTTGTGAGCCACTCATTTCAAGACCAAGAAATCCGATCTTAGATTGATGTAAATATATCTAATGTCTTGTTAGATTTTGGTGAATTTTTTTATCCTTATCATCTATGATCCTTATATAGGTAGATGCTTGGTCACTTTGATTTCTCGTCTAGCAACTCTATTTGTGATATTGAATATTTACAAGAATTCAGACCTCTCAAATAATTCTTTAACGTTGCAAGTACATGTAGTACACAGTGTTAAACTCGAGGAGGTCAAATAGAGATTTTCTCATCTTTGGACATTATTCCAAGTATAGAACATGACCCGTGAAAATTTCACATGGATAACTTTTTTCTAATGTGTTTTTCTGATTTTCTGTTTTTACTTAACCCTTTCATGACAATAAATATTTAAGGGCTAAATTCATCTTTGTTTTTGAAATTGGCAATAGTGATATTTTTCTTTTAGTTCTACATGTTTCTAATAAGATGTAATGTCTTTGAAAGCAATATACATGGTTAGCAACTTTTTCGAAAAGTTTCAAAAATTGCCAATTTCGATCTTTAACAATGAATTGGAACCTCTCAATGTGTTGCCAATTTAAGAATTTTAAAGCTTATTCTCCTTTTTATAATTCCTGGCATGAAATGCAATATGGTTATGCAACAAAGCAGAAATTTTTGCTCTTTTTACTCATGTATCTGGTATATTTTTAAGAGCTCTAAATCAAAAGTTATTGTCTGGAAGGAGTTAAGAGTGACTTGCTTTTAACTGTGGGTTTTCCCCTAATCCTTTATAGATATTCTATTTGATGAACTACATCATATACTGAAAAAAAATTTGGATTCAAATTGTGTAGTTATTTTTGCTTTTTTCAATTACTGATACACATATATTTTATGGCCTTGATTTTTTTGATTTTTTTATTAGTGAAAATCCAATTTGCTATTCAGGGCAATATTTTAAAGAAAAGGTTGAGTTATTTCATAGGTAAAAAAAAATAATTTGTAAGCTTCTACATTCTCTTTATGTCAATTTGGAAGGTTATCATAGAAAAAATATCCCCTGAAAAGGATTGCTCTTCAAATGTCCTCATATTTGAAATATGATGAGAAATAGAAGTGTTAGGGGAAACATTCATGCCACATGTATAGTATGTGAAGTCACATATCACATATCTCTCCTGTTTTGCAGTCGCTGCACTGGCTCCCTGTTAAACATCGCATTATTTTCAAAATTTTGTTGCTCACTTTTCACTGCGTTCACGGCTCTGCTCCCCAATACAGTACCTCTTTAATTCAAAATTACACCCCCGCGAGATCTTTGCGCTCATCCACTTCCAGTTCTCTTGTGATTCCTAAAGTCGCAAAATCTTGGGGGGAAAGATCTTTTGCCCACGCATGTCCTAAATTGTGGAATAGCCTTCCTGAAGACATCAAAAAGTGTATAACTTCTGATTCTTTTAAAAATCATGTAAAAACATTTCTGTTTAATTCTTAATTAATTTCTACATACGTCTTGAGCACTCCACAGAGTGGATTTGGCGCTATATAAGTTACATGTATTATTATTATTATTACATGTATATACCCATTTCTTTGTGAATTGCATGTGCTTTTCAGTGAGATGGTGTAAATTCATCATTATGATAAGTTGAAAACCTTATACACCAATTCTACTGTAGACATGATCAACCTTTCCCAATTGCTTTAAGACAGTTTCTTTCACAATTTAATCGCATGACCAGAACTCGACTTATATCTTTAATCTGTCACTTTCAGTTCGCCCAAACACCCCAGAGAATGTAAGAGCGCAGATCACCGAGAGGCGAAAGATTGCAATGTCGTGGGAGAAGCCGGCAGATTGGGGTTCAGACTCGTATGGCTTAAACTTCTGGCTACAGTACCACAAAGAGGGCCAAGAATGGCAGAATGTAAGTCAATGATATACAGCTGCAGTGAAACCTGCTTTAGTGACCACCTGTATATTAAGACCACATTTGTTGTTTTCTATAAAAGGGCAATCCAACCTTGATAATAAGATGATTTGTGTGAAAGCAGAAAAATAAGAAAAACAGGATGGTGAAAGTTTGAAAGAAATCGGACAAGGACATAGAAAGTTATGGATGTTTGAAAAATGAGATCACTAGATCTATGTGAATCTCAAATTGGCAATTTTGTGAGTCAATTGTGACATTTTTGTGGACAACTCTCCCATTTGTCATACACAAAAATATTAATTTGCGGTTTTCTTCGAGGCGCTTTTACCCTCGGGGCAGTACTCAAAATATATTGGAGATAGCATATTGTTATAGGTCCTCATGAACGAAAAGATCCTACTGAGTAATGCATTTTGAAAAAAAAGTGACATTTTTGTCATTTTGTGTGTTAGAGCGAATGGGGGAGTTGTCCACAGCTACATCACAGTGACACTACCTATTCAGCCAATTTGAAATTCCCATATGCATAGTGATTACAACTTTCAAAAATTCATGACTTTCTTATTGCTTGTCCGATTTCATTCAAACTTTCACCAATCTGCTTCTCTGATTTTTCCTCTTTCTTTCAGAGCAACTTGCTATGAAGGTTGGATTTCCCTTGAAGTGTTTCTCGTTGTAATCTGCAATATAGTTACCTATGTAAAGACAATTTTTTTCTGATAAAGGCTACATTTCTTGTCTTCCCTGAGTAGTATTTGTATGACTGATTTAAGCCGTAAACAAACTCTTAACTCAAAATTAATCTTTTTTCGTTTTTCTGTGGGACAGGGGGGGGGGGGATCTTTTAAAGTGCCCCAAAAGTGGACTAGTATCTATATAATGAATTAGCCCAACAGTTTATCATTTGTGTAATTCTGTCACAAATTTGTACTCGTGCCAAATTTTTGAATTCTGAATACTCTTTCTGTAGAATATTCCATTTAAGCCTCATAGGTAAAAGATTCTTGGGAATTTCATAGCACCTTTATTTTTTCCAAACTTTTCACAAAATGCTTTTCGATTTCAGGTCTCTTCGAAAAGCATAGGAGCAGATACACAATACGTCCTGTCGGCGCTTGACCCTTATACCACCTATTTTGTGCGGGTCAGCTGTGCCTATGATATCCTGGTTGACAATTACCCAGGGAATCCCTTTGGAACCTGGTCTGATCCGATCGAAGTGGTCACCATGGCCGAAGGTATGAGACATGAACCCTTTATAATAATAATGATAATAATAACTAGCATTTGGTATGCTCTCCATAGTACAACTATATCACAGCTTTTACAAACTTGATAATACTATTACATTAATACAATTAATAATACATATCATAACATTAAGATTTAACACTGCATAACATTGAATAAAAATTAACTTTTTAAGCATAAAGCACGAAAGAAGTGGAAGGAGTTTAACTATTCCGGGAAGAGACTTGTTTTCAGAAATTTTTAAAATTGTTCTGTGGAATTAGCTGATTTTATGAAAGAGGGGATATTGTTCCATTCTTTGGATGCAGTTACAGTAAATGTATGATTGCCAGCTTTATTACGGGTTTGGGGGATGGTGAGAAGAAATGGGTCCCTAGAAGAGCGAAGATTAGGACGGGATGGGTTATGAAATGTTATGCAATCCTTGATATACATGTATATCAGCATTTGGTCATGGCAGGCTTTAAAAATGAACAATAGTATCTTGAAGAGAATCCTTTCTTTTCTGGGGAGCCAATGGAGAGATCTAAGTAGGGGTCATGACGTCAATCTAGTCTACTAGTGTAGCAGTTCAGAATTTTCCGCAGTTGCGAATAAATCAGGTCTTCCTCCTCAAATTGGCAGCAATTATTCTAATCTCTCATGCTGACAAAGTTTAATAGAAATGAAATATATATATATTAAACAAACCAGTGTGAATGAAAAGTGCAAAATGCAACCAACAAAAATTGCCACTTTGTAAATGAAAATAGTGATTACGAATTCCTCTCTGCATTGCCAATTTAGAGACTTTAATGCTCATTTTCAATTCAATCATTCTTATTCATGAACAGCACAATGCATGGCCACTGAAATGTAGAGAATATAATCCATTCAGATTATGATAATCTACATCGTCATTCACACCCACTCAACATCAATATAATAAGTGCTGACCCTGTCACTGTGTCCAACATTGGGCCTCTGTTTACCCTGAGAGGCTCTTCAGCATTTTGTAAAGATGTTAAACAATATAGCATTCTATAGATCCATGATACTGTTTGCTATGATATTGTTGCTAAACTTATGTACATTCTGTTTTTGTCGTAACAGTGCTCTGATCCGTTTTGTGTGAAAGCACTAATAAGAAGCTATTTCTGCTATTACTACTATTATTATTCGTACTATTATTTTTTTGGGGTTTCGATTATTTTTTATTATTATCATTATTATCTTTACTATTATTATTATTATTATTGTTGTTGTTTATTATATTATTTATTTATATTATCATTATCTTTATCATTATTTATCATGATCATCATTATTATTATTGTTATTATTAGTATTATCATTGTTGTCATCATTATTGTCATTATTTTTAATGATATTGTTATTTTTTATTATTCTTATTTTATTATTATCATTTTCTGCTACAGAACCTGCTGCGATAATGACCATGGAGCCTGTTGTTCCTGTTCCACTCCATCCAGACAACCCAGACTATGGCTATAAAAGGGCTGTTTTACTGAGCTGGGAGGTAAAGTATATCTTGAAAAACTATGGGGATGATATTAAAATGGAGTGCTGTTATTTCTGGTTTTTTTATTTGGCACTTGTTTATCAAATCTTTGAAACCATGGAGGATGATTTGAATTGAGCATTCGTATTAATTCTTTTATTTGACACTTTTTCATCAAATCTGTAGGGAGGTTATAACCATAACCTGATATGTGCTGTACAAAATCATTATATATATATATATATATATATATATATATTTCACTGGATACCGCTTTTCGGAGACACACGACAATGCGGTTTATTCCGTCATAATAGTGCGACCTACGTACGGGAGACAAGAGTACAAAGAAAAAAGACAGAGTGTCTCTCTATTAACCAGTTTGGGGTATATACATATATATATATATATATATATATATATATATATATATATATATATATACATAATAATTATTATATCGCCTTAATAAAAATCGCCTTAAGTAGGAATTATGTGTGTATATATACATACATAATTCCTACTTCAGGTTATTTTATTTGCGAAATATTCAACGGAAGAGGGAAGCCGACGTTAAGTCGAATTTTTCGATTCGCATTAACGTTATCGGCACTGTTTTTTCCCATTTCCGTAGGGGTAGGAGGCATTCTATCGATATAAACGTAGAGGGCACCAAATTACTTATATTACTAAAAAGTTTTGTTCGGTAGGGAGAACTCATTTTCGTATAATATAACGTGGAAAATCGATATATGTATAACTGCTGGGTATCTAACGTCCTAAGTTGGACTTAGGGCGATGTCTGTTTTTCTTGATTATATCAATAGTTTGGGGATTGACTAAAAATACCTTATCGCACACAAAAGGTAGTTATTATACTATTCTTTTTGCATAAATGCAAATTGAATCAAATTAATTCTAAACATATACTAACATTTTGAATCCATTAATTCTCTGTAACGTCATTTGCCTTTTAGTTGAATCTAGGTGTATATATATATATATATATATATATATATATATATATATGTATATACAGGGTACAGAGAGACATAAAAATGGGTACAGTGAACAAATAAAACATTGACAACAAAGAAAAATTCACAAATCAATCATATAATATCAGAGCAAGAGAATAAATGGAGGATAGATGTACACTGTGGTATATCGTACATGTAATTTATCTGTATCTTGTTGATATCTTGTAACAAGTTTATAATTGTCTCTTGTTCCCAACTTTTAGCCGGTACCTGAGCTAGAGTACAGGGGTCCAAACTTTGGCTACAACATATCGGTGCACGATGAGAACGACCAAGTAATCACTTACATGCTGACCACCAATGATCTGGAGCATATTAACGGTACGTGAAGAAGACGGTGATTCTGACATTTGCTTGGATGACAATCGCTCCAGGCTTTATATAGGGTTAGGGTTAGGGTGGTAATTGAGTAGTTTTTAGGTTAGGTTTAGGGTGAGGGTTAGGCATTGTGTGAGTTCCTGAGAGGAGTAAAGAATTTGGTAATAGGATTAAGATGGCAGTTGAGTAGTTTTTAGGTTAGGTTTGGGGTTAGGGGTTAGGCATCGGTGTTTGGTCCTGAGTGGAGTAAAGAATTTGGTTACTGTAGGAATTTGTCCTCCAAGCAATTGTCGCCAGAGCATCTGTCAACCAAAGAAGACAAAACATATTGTTGTCATAGTAACCATGATGTAAATTATTTAGGTAGAGAGAAGAAGAAATGTGACTAATTTTTTTATGAATATTCCATATTACTCCTGCATCATTATATATAAGTAAAAGCATATATTTGAATTACATTCAGTCAGCATCATTGTAGAATAAAAATGAAACTACAAATGAAGAGTTAATGCTATATTTAGTTTGTGAGTTATTTTCTTCTTATTATTTTGGAGCAATTTTTTTTTCTTTTATTAGTTATTGCTGTTTATATCATCCTTTAGATTATAATCTCTCTTAAAGTAAATCCTAGCTAAACCATTATAACACTCGTGCAGTAACTGATTGTTACTGTCAAAATAATAGTATGAATAATTCTAAAAATGATATCATATGAACTCGAGCAGTGATATCAAAGGAACTCCATGACATTACCACCACCCTATAACCGTGCTTCCCATAACATTTTCAAGATAAAGTTGAGTTCTGGTCATGGGATTACATTATCAAAGAAACTGTCTCAAAGCAAATGGGAATGGTTGATCATGTTTACATAAGAATTGGTGTATACTGTCAGGTTGCTTTTGGAATCATCAAACTGATAAGAAATTGACCC
>CM046838.1:34016287-34043787 GCA_025618425.1 Heliocidaris tuberculata | reverse complement strand
TCTTCTTCTTCTTCTTCTTCTTCTTCTTCTTCTTCTTCTTCTTCTTCTTCTTCTTCTTCTTCTTCTTCTTATTCTTATTATTATTATTATTATGATTCTCTTTCTCTTTCACAAGTTAGGGCCATATTCTTTGTTCTCTTCACCTGACAGAATGACAGATTGAGAGGGGGGAGCACGTGCCACTTGTTTTGTTTGGAAATATTGACGACCACAGAAGAGTAACAAAAGTTAGGAAAATACGCATATAGGAGTCTTGAGCGTCCTGTTCGGTCTGGAGGTCCATAACCGGTATATCCTATACAAGAAAACGTAACATAACCTGATAACAAAACAAAACAAAACAAATTAGTAACATTCGTGAACTATATAATATCACAAAATATACATTCAATGTCTGCATTCCGATTATGTAAGATACTTTTTTAACGATGATTCAAGATTCAAGATTCAAGATTCAAGATTCAAAAATTTATTGTCTGATTTAAAATACAGAAAATCAAACTTCACTGGCAAGAAAGTTGACAAGACAATCATAAAAAAAGTTTCATAAATAAATAAATAAATAAATGATACATGAAATATACTAGAGAGAATCAAATAGTATAACAGACTATAAAAACCAAGACAGATTAAACACTGATTAAGAAAAGAAAGAAAATAAGCGACACAATAAGTTGAATCTTCATAACCTGAGCGCTGACCATGGGAAAAATAATTATTAATAATAACTATTTGTATTTGTTGATCAACGTGTTAAACACTTTATCCCCCCCCCCCCCCCCCCCCCCTCGTACTCAACCCAGGTATAATGTTGAAGAATCTCATCAGAAGAGTATAGGAAGGGAGAATAGATAAAAGTAAGATAACAGACAGTAGAATAATAGGAGAAAAGAAAATAAAAAGAGAAGAACTTTTTCAAATCCACTTGATGGCGCTATATAATATCAATAATAGGCAGCATCAATGTTTTGCTAAAATTTCTGTTGGAGTTCTCAAAAGTTTCATCGTAACAAGTGTATCAAATTTATGACTTAAGTTTACTTGAGAATTTACTTTGAAGCTCGCGCGTCGCTATGGGGGAAGGAATATGAGGTCTGACAACCCCCCCCCCCCCCCCCCGCCTTTAAAACTTTTTTTTTTTTGTCGGAAATTCAAAAAACAAGTACAAAATGATTCAGAACACGGTGTGAGAAAGCATAAAGTAAAAGAAAGCTTTACGGTGTGAGTAATGGGATTAAAGACTACACTATCCATCCATTCTATATACATGTATATAAAAAAGAAGACGCATGTTGCATGATAGGAACGTTTGGATCAAGCCCCTTAAACTTGGCCACCATTATCCTTTAACATTATTTTTAACCCGATTTGACCGGCCCGAAAATGTCTCTCAACCCCCCCCCCCTCTCTCTCTCTCTCTCTCTCTCTCTCTCTCTCTCTCTCACACACACACAGACACACACACAAACACACATACTTCCTGTTCATTTCATGATTTTTTCTTTGTTTCATTTCATTACCATCACATGCTTATGAAATAATGACCAAATAGATCAATTTTTAATTTTTTTTTTTTTAAATTGGGTATTCGGGTATTCGTTCAATAAAACTGTTCCTTCCCCTCTGTGTTACAATATTGAGTGGCATGTTGCTTGCATACCATCCAGCCACTGATGGGCACTTGCATCATGGGGTGAGGAGGGGGGGGGGGGCATTGGTCTTGCTCGATGGATGAAGTAGAATTAACAAGACCACTCTTTCCACTCCCCTTTCTTTACCTCCCTTTCCCCTCGTTTTATGAGTCCGTTTGATGAAGGGAGGGGGGGGGGTGGGAGAGATGGGAACACTATATTTTTGTCCTCCGTTCAAACCGTATAATTGCTAGTATTATAACTCGTCTTGTTCTCATAAAATACACGTCTGTATATTGGTCTTCGGTTAGTATCCAAATGATTAAAAGGCAAAGTATGAAAAAGTATAATAACCCCGAAAATACTAAGCGAGGAATATGGACATTGTGTACAAAAACAAAAGAAAAATCTCTATTTATATATTTATTGTTAGATAAAACCATAATAGATAATTTCGTGCAATCATCTTGTTGTTAGTGCATGGTCGGGTGTGTGAATTTACGAGAAATATATAAGTCAGCCTGACACTGACAGCAAAATGTCCTTTTTGAAGCATCTGATTACATGCAAGAGAGTACTTGACAGATACTATTCTGATATAATGATGAAATATGTACTGATTACTCAATAGTACAGTAAGCTAATAGAAGTTGAATGTGTCAGATTTATGATTTTCCAGCGTGTGACACATTAGCACCATTGGCATTATGTAAGTTTACTGTGCTGAATAAGGGAGGTTTACTCTTTCAGTGCCGATGTCACATATATATGTGACATCGGCACCAATTGCTCGACCACAGGAAATGTATGGTGGTCAATGTATATCAACATTTTGAGCATAAATCAAGCAATCTAAATATATGATTATAATCATATGCTACCATAGAAATTTTCAGAGATAATTGCAGATTTTAAAAAAAGATATTACCTTATTTCAACATTAAACAATTATAGTAAACAAATGAGAAACCCAAAAATAATGGACACAAAAGAAACTCATATGTAATTTTCAATAATTCTTATGCATAAAGTTGGGTAAAGTAATAATGTTTTATATCATAAGAATTAGTAATAAATTTCCTACAGGTTTTGTACACAATATTTATATAATGAATTCGTCAAGGTAAACAGGCTTATTTAACTACAACAGACGTTTGTATTTTACCTATTTCTAAAGGAAATCGTCTTGTAATTAGCTTTCTTCTTTCCTCATATCACTTATATTATCAGCTAAAATACAAGTCTACTAACGTGGAGAATGGGGTAGCACAGTGTATATTTTTTTTTTTTCATTATATAAAAGATATTAGCCTTTTCTAGTTCGGAAGCAATATTTTTTCCCCTTGTTTCTATATGATTCTTTTTTTTTTTTTAAATATTAGTATTTACCTGTTTGTGCTTTTGCTAAAGATGTCTTCTTCTTTTTACGCCCTGCATTTACCACTTAATTTGGTTTTGACCTGGGCTATTATGTCTCCTTTGTTGTGCAAGTTTGACCAATAAAGTGATGCTAAAAAAAAATGAAATAATAGATGGTCAATGAAGTGCAGACATTTGAAAAGTAAGCATTGATCACATTTTGGTAAAATTTTGAAGAAAGCTAAACCCCTTTGCACAGTAAGAGTTAAAGGGGAAGTCCATCCTGATTACACATTGGTTTTAAAAGAAGCAGACAAATTAAAGAAACATATCAGTGAAGGTTTGAGCAAAATACGACAAGAAATCAGAAAGATATGAATTTTTGAAGTTGTAATCAATCAAAAACAAACTGGCAATTCCGTGACGTATTTCTAGCGAGTTCCCCTTCCATAATTATGCTCTGTACCCAAATTTCTATTTTCTCGAATGAAAATATTCAGTCATACATGCACATGAGATATAATAGATGCTCATATGTTTTTACACAAATTATGTATGAAACAAATCTATTCATTCATCAAAAACTAAGAAAATAAAAAAAAAATATGAAAGTTTCTGTACTGAGCAAATGGGAGAGGAGCCCGCGGAGCTGCCAATTATTTGTGTTTGATTAGTTTCAAAAATTCATAACTTTCTTATTTCTTTTCGAATTTTTCTCAAACTTTCACTAATCCCATGCATGTTTCTCTCATTTTCTGCTTTTATTCAAATCAGCTTAATACCAGGGTGGACTTTACCTTTAGATATGTTGATGTCGTTTCCGAATCGGGCCCTTCTTTCTTAGTATAATTATGCCTAAACATAATACTGTTTCATGAAACCTATTTAAAAAAAAACAAAAGATCACATTCCGCGCAATGCTGGAACATGATTACAAAACCCCCTTGATTTCCCCGGAGGCTGATATGATTTTCTGAAGAAGAAGAATAAAAAATACCATCCATTGAGCCCAAATTGACTACTTGTTCCACTGTTTTCTTCATTAAAAGAAAATGAGTAGGCCTAATGAGTAATTAAGAAAATGGCGCAGTGTTATTCTCGCCATAATCTGCCATTTTGTAATTACATTTGGAACAAACAATGTTTCTTGATTACTCGAGCGATAACTAATTACCTATTAGCGATGATTTAATGATTTCCATGGCCTATTACCATGGATGTGACCTTATATTTTCAGACTATTTTGCAATTATTTTCGCTGTGTTCCCCTTATGTAATATTCCATGTCCTTTTTTTCCCCAAATGTTCCACATGCAGAGGCATATATAGCTTGGATCCAGCCGCTGAGTAGGCAAGGGTGTCATGAGGGTGGAATGGGGGAGAGCATCGGTTTTACAAAGTGGATGAAATGCAAGAGAACAAATCGACCGTGAGAGGTATGGTGGGGAAAGGAGTCGTATCAATTTCTTCTCACTTTGCCTTCCCCTCTCCCTTTCTTTCTCTCATTTTCATTTATTTCAAGAAGAAGAAGAAGAAAAGGATGAAGATGAAGAAGAAGAAGAAGAAGAAGAAAAAGAAGAAGAAGAAGAAGAAGAAGAAGGAGAAGAAGTGGTAGCAGAAGAAGAAGAACAAGAAGAAGAAGAAGAAGAAGAAGATCAAGAAGAAGAAGAAGAAGAAGAAGAAGAAGAAGAAGAAGAAGAAGAAGAAGAAGAAGAAGAAGGAGAAGAAGTGGTAGCAGAAGAAGAAGAACAAAAAGAAGAACAAGAAGAAGAAGAAGATCAAGAAGAAGAAGAAGAAGAAGAAGATCAAGAAGAAGAAGAAGAAGAAGAAGAAGAAGAAGAAGAAGAAGAAGAACATCGTGGTATCATAGTGGTTCATTCACTTAAAGGGGAAATTCACCCTGATTACAAGTTGGTTTTAAAAGAAGCAGAAAATTTTAAGAAACAGATCAGCGAAAGTTTGAGCAAAATACGTTAAGAAATGAGAAAGTTATGAATTTTGCAACTCAGTGACGCATCTAATGAGCTCCTCTCCAATTTGCCCTGTACCCCCAAAATCATTTATTTCCATTTCCTCTTAAGAAATAATTCAATCATACATGCACATTAGATATAATCATTGCCCATATGTTTTCACACAATTTCAAAAATTCATAATTTTCTTATTTCTTTTCGGATTTTGCTCAAACTTTCACTAAAGCTGTTTCTCTCATTTTTCTGCTTTTATTCAAATCCCCAAATTTATTCACCAAATTGCCAATTTAAGATTCGCATAGTGATCTAGTATTTCAAACATCCATAACTTTCTTATTCCTTGTCCGCTTTCTTTCTAAATTTTACCAACCTGTTTTTCTTATTTTTCTGCTTTTACACAAATCATCTTCTTACAAAGGTCGGATTGCCCTTTAAAGATTCTGTCGACCAATCCAGCATTGTTGCAAGCAAATTGGTAAACATGGTACCCTTTTCTTGCTACATATTCTTTCTCTACCTCTGTTGGCAAATTTAGAAAATCTTCCCAGTTATAAGCAATTTTTCAAAAGATTATGTGTTTTTTATTTCATCTGTTTTGTTTGGGCTCGTTGTGAAATTGTCGACAAAATTGTTCGTCCGCAAATTTCATAATATTCTGGCGATGTCCCTGGAATATTGCCAATGACTACGCAGTTTTGTCCATCCCACCCCCCCCCCCCCTCTCTCTCCCCCTCTCTCTCTCTCTCTCTCCCCCTCTCTCTATACCCAATTTTTAATATTGTTTTCAATTGTTCATTCTCCCCCGGACCTCATCCGTTTTATGTTTCAAGACGGAGCCGGGGTGATTCTAATATTGGACCCTTTAACAAATATAAGTATATTTTTCCATGGCAACGCAATATAACTTGCTCAGTCTCTGGACAATGTCAATCTGATTTTCAGTGCCGCGAAAGGCTGAAGAAAAGCTTGAAAGCTTTATCAACAAGAAAATAATATCAAGGATTTTGTTTTTTATGACATCCCAGCTGAGTTACTATGACAACGCACTTCCCCCATTTCCACTCTACACTCATTTGACAATGTGTATTGATTACAACCACCAGCTCTTATTTCGAGATGGGATGAAATGAATCTTGTGACTTCAGACATGTTATGTTTTCATTGCTATATTTGCTTTCATCTGGTCAACTACAAGTCACTGGTGAGCTAGCTCACAAAATTTGATATTTTCTGTTCATGCAAACGTTGTATAATGTATATCATATTTTTTTCGCTCATGGAAAGTTGTATCATTTGTATAATTTTTACTTCTTGTTCATGGAAAACAAATCATTTTATTTATTGTGGGAGCACTGTTGTTTATCGGTTAAGGCTCCTGACTCTCGACTCTTGACCCTCATACGAGAGGTACTGTGTTCGATCCTTGCTCGGTGCTACTGCTTACATCCTCGGACAAGGTGTTTTGCCCAAATTCTGTCCGTCTCGACCAAGATGTAAATGGGTACCAAGGCCCCGTTTCATGAAACTTGTTATCAATAACAAGTTACAGAAAATGTTATAAGCTACTGAAATCCTTGAATCTTGAATAGAAATGAGGCAGTTGTTATTGATAACAAGTTTTGTGAAACGGGGCCCAGGCAATGCTGAGGGGAAAAATAATTGCAGGGCCAGCAGTGAGAGCAGTATTATTACTGATACAGCGATACCCTGGGTGAATAAGACCCAAATTTGTTTATTTTTTTTTTCAATCGATTTATTTTTCTGTTTCAAAATAAGCATACATGATACATATCGATTCAATGATTACACATAAAACAATTAACAACTTTGTATATATCAAACTAATAATACAAAGATAAGGGTATTGAGAAGAGTACAAAAAATAATTTACACTAACGGATCATTACTGACCTAACATATATACCATGAAATGGAGGGGTATACAGAGAAAGCGAAGCTTGTATGATGCAAGGAATAAGTTACGTAACAGAATTTAGGTCAGAAAAATAATATCAATTGGATAAAAGGCGGCGAAAGTTACAGACAAGTGTACAGTATGTCTTTAGGTTTATAGGGAAAGAAAGAAGGAGAGAGTTGTAAAATAATTTAGAGACAGGAAATAGAAAGGAAAGAGAGGTTGGGAGCAGGAGCAAAAACACGGTTTGTTAGGTATGTGTTCACAGGAGAGCATGACTTTTTTTTTCGTTATCGTCAAATTTGCAAGGTCAATTATTCATAAGCAAAACAAAAGGTAAAAATGAAAAGAAAATAGCAATCAACAGACTGCTCCTATACAGAAAGCTGGGACAGCTGGGATTGCGGCATCGCATAGAAACACGATGAAAAATATGTCGCTGCGGTATGGCTTAATGAACAAACGATCCTTCGTTAGGGTTACAGGTCATTTTTTTTTTTTTTTTTTTTAACAAACGAAATAAAATCAGGAATTTACCCAAGAAGGTTAACATGGTTAATGCCTTGCGATGCTGCCTTGTTACCTGAACTATAAAATCATCAAATATTACTGTTGATTCCCGAGCCAGAGCGAGGGCACAGGTTTACTACAACTGCATGGGAATGCGCGGGTTTTCAGAGTGCGGATGTTTCTATATACTAGTAAACAACAAAAAAATCATCGGATGACGTGATTGACCACACAAGCATACTTAGGGAAATCCAAGTAGCATACCTTATAAGGGCAATCCTACCTTTTTAATAATTTGATTTTTGTTAAGGCCAGAAAAATCAGAGAAGCAGGTTAGTGAAAGTTTAAACAAAATCAAACAAGCAATAAGAAAGTTGTGATTTCTTAAAAGTTGCAATCACTATACACTATATTTCAAATACGGACTGTGATGCAGTGGCGGTCAACTTTCCCATTCGCTCCAACACAAAAAAATTATATAAATTTCAATTTTTTTCAAAATGTATAACTCAGTAGGATCTTATTATCTTTGGAGGACGGAGACTTATAACAATAATTATGCTATTTACAATATATTTTGAGTACTGCCGCGATGGAAAAAGCGCCTAGGAGAAACTGGAATTTATTGATATTTTTGAGAGAGTTGACCGTGAATACGTCACCATCAATTCACCAAATTGTCAATTTGAGATTCGCTTGGATGTAGTGATCTAATTTTCCAAGCATTCACAACTTTCTTATTCTTTGTCCGATTTCTTTCAAAGTTTCACTATCCCGTTTCTCTTATTAGTCTGCTTTCACACAAATCAGCTCTTTACAAAGGTAGGATTGCCCTTTAAGCAGGACTATTAACCCATCAGAACATAAGGTGTACAAATATTTTTTTCGCAAAAGCACATTTTTGTGAAGAAAAAAAATCCCCAAATGTCATGATATTTATGTTTTGACTTTGTTTCGTTACAAAGAGGAACTGTTACCTGCTAGCCTGAATCAGTCAACAAAATGACTGATTCTTGGATCCGCCCCTGATCGATCATACAGTCGATCGTCTACACCGCCAAGTGTTAAGTCAACAAAAATGTTGAAATAGAGCAAATAAAAGAAAAAAAATACTTCTAATAAAGATAAAGGCATGTGCTCGATGAAACAGATAGCTATCGATTGAACGATCAACGACCACTTTTGATCGCCTGGTTAACATGTCCACTGCCGACTGTCATCAATACTTCAACATCTTCATCTGATAACACTAGAGATAACTACAGAGTGGATGAAGTTAATTCGTTTACTCTTTAATAACATTTTTTCGCAGCCCTTTCGACTCGGAGAACTGAATTTCTTCCGAAATTTCTTTCACCTTTTCTCCGCTTCTTTGTTCTTCGAAGAGATGTTAGGGAAGGGAAATTTGTGGCGTTTTCTATTACTTTCTTTATGCTTGGGATAGGAAAGGTCATTACTTTGGTTGTTGCCTTTCTCTTCCCGTTCCCTTCTGTCTCTCTGTCTGTCTCTCTCTCTCTCTCATTCTTTCTTTCTTTCTGTCATTAAATTTTTCGCCATTTGAGGGGGGCACATGCCCCTATGCCCCCCTAGCCATCACGCCACCGTCAACAATGGCATGCAGTTATACAATACAAAATTAGTTAAACATTGAAATGAAAATTGCAAGTAATTATTTTTTTCCTGCATCTCGCCTCCTTGAGTTGGGAATAAACAGGCAGGTGGGTTTGGTCAAAAAATATCCTTGCTGTGTGGCTTAATAAGCACAAGACCAATCATTAACGGTTACCGGTCAAAATAGAATACAAAATGCAAAAAAAATTACGAAGTTTCCCAAGAAGGTCGTCAGTTGCGGGGGATAGAGAAGGCGCGGAATCATTAGATGAAACGTCTCAGATCTTTTGTTAGAAAGAAAAAAATGGAACCAAAATAGAATTTTCAAACTCCACCCCTCCCCCCCCCCCCCCCCGAGAATCCTGGATCCGCCACTGAAGGCTAATGCCTCGCAGTGCTACCTTGTTACTCGCACAATCATCGAAATCAATGTTGATCACTATATACTAAGTCAATTAGAACATTACAACTGGGCATGCGCGGGTTTCAGAGCGCGGGAGACTATCAAAACAAAACCGTGAAAACTGTGATTGATCATCCAGTCAATCGCCTGGCACCGAGTGTTAAACCAACAAAGCAAATTGAAATGTGGAATATAGCACATGAAATGCGCTCTTAACGGCGGCTTGTGGAACGATGAGACAGCTCGCTAGCGAGCAGTTAAATACATTTCGGCCGTCTGCTTTTGGCTCGTCACTGTCATTAATACTTCAACATCTTCATCTGATAGTACCTATATAAGAGGATGAAAGTCGAGAATTTCGTTCGATATTTGAATGACATTTCTTCCAAGCCATTTCGAGTCGGGTTGCGGAATTTCTGTCAGATGTTCCCCCACTTTTGTAACCTCTTCGAATAAATTTGGAAAAGTGGAGTTAAGCGTCTTCTAGCGTTTACTGTTCTTTTCTTTTTGCCCGGATGCGGAGAGATTACTCTTCGGACGTTGTACTCGATTTTTTTAAATTGGTATCAAAGTGTTCAAGATCAGTGTATTTTAGGGTGGAACTGCTCCATGATTTTCAAATTTAAATTTTTTGCTGCTCCGAATCAGTTTATACATACTGCAAACTAGACTTGCTTGACATTGGAGATGTTAACATAACCTCTTTCTTGGCCGTGCTTAAACGTCCCTCCGTCAGTCAGTCATTTAGTCACATAATTTTGTTACCCATTCGTGACTTTGAAAAATGATATATGAATAATCGGTATGTGAATTTAAATTTTATGAGGAAAACTTAACAGAACGATGCAAACCACAGCATGAAAGTGAACGGTTAACTTTAATAGTCAATGAGCCGTCTACCCAACAACCAGTCAACAGATCGGCACAGTCAAAAACTCTTTTATTAAAGAAATATATCTCTTCATGAGACCTTCATGACATTGTTTTGCTCCTGTTTTTACTGACCAAACATCGCGTTCTCATTTTCCGTGTACAATTTTGGCATAGTGGCGTCTGAAATGAGGAATCGTTCTTTTACTTAAAGAATAGGTTTTGACACTGTTCCAGCATGGCTACGACTGAAGGCTTCACCAATGAGACGGTACCAGGCGAAGGAGGGAGTGGAATAAACGCCACGGCTCTCAGTATCACCAAGGCTACCATCCTGGGGCTTTGTTCGTTGATGATCGTCATTAGCAACACCTTTATCCTGGTGATCCTCCACAAGGTTAAGAATTGCTTCGAAGACATGCAGCAGTTCGTGTTCAAAGCACTTGCCGTCACGGATTTCCTCACGGGCATTTTCTGTTGTGGCCTGACCATGTTGGCAATCATCTTCGGCGTTGGCCAGTCATTTTCGTCCGTAATGTGCGCAGTGAGAGGGGCAGCGTGTACGGGATTGACCAATCTCTCAGCGCTGCTCATCGCCTGTGCTTGCTTTGATCGTTTCATCGCTGTCGTCTTTCCACTTCGCTACTTTTCCTTTGTCACAATGAAACGCGCCAGAATTGTGCTTCTTGTCATGTGCGCGATGGCGATCTCCAACGGAGCTCTTAGCTTACTCCGGGGAAGAACAGTCGCCAAGAATAACTTGTGCCTGTCAGACTTCTCCTCCGAGCGACTCGCCTTCCGACCAAGCCTCGTGACAAGCCTTCTCATCTTCTCTATCACTCTACTCCTCACGTCCTTTTCCAACATCAAGGTCATGTTGGTTGCTTCAGGTCAATCAAAACGTTCCGCAAACGTTGCCCCAAGTGACATCACCAACAAAAGTGACCCCGTCCAGAAAGCCACCGTCCAAACCCGCCAAGGTAGTCTGAAAGGCCTCCGCGTGTTAATAGTAACTACTATTGCCTTCTTCGTGGCCATTATTCCTTGGAGCATAGTCTCTGCGTCGCAGTTCAGCCAGAAGACCTCCATTGCGACGCCTATGGCTCGCTTCGTGTCCAGTCTTTTGCTGATGTCCAATAGTTGGATGAACGCACTGATCTTTGTCACGTTCAACAAACGGTTCCGGAGAGCAGCCAAAAGAGTGATGTATCGCGCCCAATTGGATGGAGAATCAACGGTACAGGAACGAACTTTAAGTTCGGTGGAATAATCCTATACTCATTCACCTGTTGACCTCTTGTGTAAATCCCCTTTTCTGTTTGGAAAACAAAAGTTAACGCAATGTAATTCTGTAGTAATATTATGAGGCATTCTAATCAATTTGAAGATTTTGTAGAGCTCCGTTTACACCACGTGACAGAAAAACCTTTGCCTGACGTAGGACGGCATTACTGACCATGGGCTCTGTTTCATAAAACTTATCAATGACAAGTGTCCCGTTTCTATGACAAATTTGCTCTCAGCCAATCAGATTCAAGTATTTCAGTAACTTACAACAACTATTTTTTTTTTTTTTTAACTTGTAACTTGTTCTTGGTGACAAGTTTTATGACACGGGAGCCCATGTGAGAATGATGTATAAACTGGTAACTGCATAATTATGAATAAGACAAACATTATGTTGAATATTGTCACTTGCGTATGGGGTAATCATTTTTTTTGTTTGAATAAACACACTGACACACACACACGTATCCATATGCCAAACACCATTCATTTAAAGTACGATAAAAGTGCAATGTAGATAAAACGCCTTGTTCAAGGGCATGAGGGCACTCGGCTGCGACACCCCTTTTTCATCATCTTCGCAGTTTCGATTAGCGCCAATTATAAGGCAATCAAACTGATGCCTGTAGCCTATAGGTGTTCTCGTGACTTGCCGTAAGCATGCGTCAGTAAGTTTGTCGAAATAAAAGCAAACAGACAAACAAACAAACATATCAACAAGTCATGTATCTAAGGTGAATTCCAATCATGAATATGCCATCATATAACGATTAAATCATCGCGAAAGAATATCGAAAGAAACATGCGAATAATAGAATATTCCGAGTGGTCTTGCGATTGCCATACAAAAGCGTTTAATTACCATTGTCAAAGAACCACCAGAGTAGTACATATAAAGTCCAATGAAAGAAGTAGAAATCAAAGTTTTGACATAGATGTCGAAAAATCCGTTTATGGAAAGCAAAATTGTATGGATGGTGACAATCTCATGGAATTTTTTTGAAATTATACACCTCCATATATTTATGATTTTTTGTAGAGTTCTTACTGAGAATCCAGATCAGTTTTACCCCCTTTTTTATTTTTCCACTAGACGTTGATCAGTTTTCTTATAACTTTCATCAATATTTGTTCATAGATTCTAATTTTTAAAAAATCAAATACTTTCACGAATATGTCAAACTCTATATGAATAACTATATGCGAATCAGCAAACTATACATGATGGAATAATTATTACGGGAGTAAATCATTACCTGAAATGTACGCAACCACTGTCGCAATGTTGACTAGTTGTTGACTGACGGGTAAATCTCGGGAAAACTTGGACATCCTTTGTTTGAGGGCGATTAAGAGTAATTATTTTCATGGTTGTAAAAGAGACAGATTATAAAATTTGAGTATATTTCTGAACTTGTCTATTTATAGATACCAGTTTTTGTATTTATACTAGTTTTATACTAGTTTTGTATGAAGAAACGTTGTGTTTGTATGTAAAGATGTGAATAGGTTTTGCCGCTTGTAGAGTTTAGTATTTAAACTCATTTGCTTGGATTGCTTGTTATGACTAAGTAGGAATGTAACTATTGAAGGAAACTTTTCAGATTTTTGGACAATGGATACGATTCAATCAAAAGTGGTGAAGGCGGCGAGATTAAAAGGCAAACAATCAAGGTGAAGATGTAGACATTATAATAATACAATAACTTTTGAAAATATGTATTCAAAAGTTTATTTTCGGGCGTTCGCTCAACGGGCACAAAATAGTTAAATGAATAAACGAACAAAATAAACACCACAAGCGATACCGGTAGTCGGTTTGCTTGAATTTAATCGGTTCTTTTTCTCAAGTATTTTGAGATGGAATAGGGCTCAATCCCGCCACTCGCAACTTCGTGGGAAAATGTTCAACATTCTTATATATGTCACTCAACAACACTATTTTACACTTTTTGTCAAAATGGTATATCCTTTTAAAGAAAGTGATCCTTTGGAATTTATCTATACAAAAAATCCTCTTTAAAGCGACCAAAAAGAAACAAACATTTTTTTTTAAAGAAGGAAAGAAATTGGAATAAGTGACCATTTGAGCGTACTTTATGTTTTCAACTCAATTAAAAAATTAAGAAAGTAAAGATTTGAAGTGTTTTCAGAGAGTGCCTATTTAGTGTGCATATGCTTTGCAAGTGTCGTGATTTAAACAAACTAATTCTATAGATGCCTAAATTAATGTGGAGCGTGTGAAACTTTTTAAAGAGCAGTATTTTTTAAAATGTATAAATATATGTTTAAAAAGTCGACCTCGCAGTAGTTTCTGTCGTTATCTCTATCATACTGAGAAAAGAATTTGTGTAATGATACTTTGTAATAAAAAATGTACAAATTTGTAAATAAAAGAACGTACGATTTTCTTTCAGCAAAGTTAACTGAATCATCAAATCGGCAGTTTCGTATTAACCCCTTCCAAACAGTGAGCGGTAATTCTCGCCTCAAAATGATGTTTTACTACATGTTTGAATGAGAAATAGTAATTTGTCTCGTCCTGAAGTAGACACAAGAAGTAATTTGCATTTTGAAATATATTCCCGAAGAAGATATGAATATATTCAAAACCAAATTTAATAATGAAAAAAAAAAACCATCTAAGTCTTTTAATATTACTGCTGAAAGTTCATTTATGACTATTGTTTCAAAATATATTGGCACAGAAGGGGTATAAGCTTTTACTGGCAAAGAGAGGGCGAATTCACTATCTCATGCCAAGGGGAGGGGGAGTGGTATTGCATAATATACCCCCTTTCCAAGGGTAAAGAGGCTAGGGATACCCCCTGATGGCGTCACTAGTGTGGCATTGGCGGAACCTCGTCGTAACGAATATTCATCTTCTATTAAGAGCAGGCGACGAAACTGCCCTTTTTTTTTCCTTTTTCTTTTTTTTTCTTGCACCTAACAATCTTGCGCAAAGGTTACAAGCCCTTTTGTTACATTGTGTACCAATATGCAATATGCAAGCAATTAAGGGGAATCGCTCGGGAATGTGAGCAGTCAAACATGACGTTATACGCAAGGCTTTCAGGAGGTGGACCCTGCGAATAACGATACCGAAATAAAGACGATGGGGCTCAATTTTCTTCTTGTAAAGGTCAAGGGAATATCCAAGATATCCGTCAGATGTATGTCTAAGTGCATCCTTTCTATACAATATGCGCAAATTATTGTTCAAATTTCTCGCATGGATTGAGTCGCCAATGAAGTACTGGACAATCCATTAGCGCACTCTTGTAGATAAGACTATTAGACATTGTAAGCTTTTTGTAAATAATGGATATACTAGTTTTTCGTTATCTAAGGGAGCAAGGCTCCTTAATTTCACTATAAATATAATTATACTCACTGTTAAAACAGAATTTGGGAAAGTTAAATTGATGATGAAATGAAATTTCAGGACACCTTGCTAAAGTAGATTATTTTTTTTTATAAACATAAAGAAAGTTATAATTTGATAAGATTGTATGATTATTCTCATTTATATATTCTGTTCAAAATTAGATTGCCTTTTAGAAATGTTTCTGAACGATAAAAACTTAAAAAGATGTATATACATTCAATAATTTGACCATGTTACGCAAATTCCTATTATAGGCATTATTATATATAGTCAGATTACTGTAAGAATTCCACTACACTGTCAGAATAAAGGGGTAGAAAGTGACCACCCTGAGGGTATTTTATACGCTCAGCAAAAAAGAAAGTGGACACTCTTTATTGTTCAGAGTTTTCAGATAAACCGTCAATAAAATATATATATATATATATATATATATATATATATATATATATATATATATATATATATATATATATATATATAAAATCAAAGAGCCAGTAGCCATTCAAATTAATGAACATATGCATCATTAGGACATTCTTGTTCAAAAATGAAAAAAAAATGAGAAACAGGAGGAGGAATGAGCTCTGGATGTCAGTTTTAGTCTCATGACTGCATGGTTTTGACAAGCACAACCACAATTTCAAGTGTTTCTCATGATTTTTGTTTTCATTGTTTTAATTTCACTCTACAAGATGGAAATGCTCGTCAACATTAAATTGAATGGCTACTTGCTCTATTTTTGCAATTTTCTCAATCGGACCTTCTAATGGTTAAATGAATGTCCAATCCAAGCGTGAAAGATAAAAACTTGATCTTAATTGATGTTGGTAGAGCATTCATTTTTCTTTAATTTGTTGTGTATTTTATTATATTTTATTGACGGTTTAGAGAACGTTGAACAATAAAGAGTGTCCACTTTCTTCTTTTGCTGAGCGTATATATAATTATATCGTACATAATTTGGTAGTTTTATACACCAAACTAGCTAATATGTGGTTGAGGTTTTTTCCAAGTATGATCACATTTTATAAATTCTGTTTAAACAAAAGTGCACAACTTCGGTGGGTTCAATCATAAGGGCACTTTTTGTCCAAAATGTGTCTACTATTTCTAGCAATGTACGCCAGATTCAGGTTTCAGATTCAGATTCATTGTCTGTTTTCAATCATACTGCAGTGCATAACATAAAATAAATACAATAACAACAATCATATTACAATGATGTTTTTCCATAGATATGGGCACATAATTAAATATCAATAAGTAAAGTATATGATGCACAAATTAATATTGACCTCAGTGATGTTGAAAACAGTTGGACATGATTAAAAGCAAAGCTTGTATATTACGTGTACAGAAACTTATATAACTTATATCACGATTGGGTCGTTCAATAATATTAAATTCATAAAGCATCATTACGCGAAGCAAATTATTGATATGAGAGAATTGATAAGTGAGTTGAGGTAGCTTGGTACCGAGACATCATTAGGGTATAAGCTACTTGTCTAGTCGGACAAGGCTTGTGTGCCACAAAACGAAACGTTTACACTGTACATATTTTTATGTGAACGATTAGTGGTTGAACGGCACATTATGTTCCGGCGAAAATTGCTTGGCAGTCATTTCCCTACAACAACCGAATTCATATTAACTTCAAATGTGGGTCCAATACTATACCTCAACCCCACCCCACCCTTAGATTAGTACATGAAATTGTTCGCTTCCTTTCAAGAGGAATCTCCCAATAATTGCATTTACAATTTATTACAACTCAAGAAATTTATATATTTTGTGGATGAAATTAAAAAAGGCTGCATGAAAACCTGTGAAAATAATTGCTTGTTTTTATTTCGTTTTATTTCATACACACACGAAAGCATTTGTTCGTGGAGAATGTGTTCAGTGGTGGGGGGCTGGGAATGCCGGGGGAGGGGGACTATTGTAGAATAATTTGTTTGTACTCTCATCGGGTTTTTTTTTTTTTTTAACTCTTCTCTCACTCTCTCTCTCTCTCTCTCTCTCTCTCTTTCTATCTATATATTTTTCTCCCTTCACTTTTATTTCTCTTCACTCATTTCATTTGCAGTTTGAGTGGGAGCAATTACGTTGCAAGCAAAGCATAAGCAAAGCGATGTGAAGCGGAATTATTGTATTCCAAGCAAATGGCCAACAAGGAATAAAGAGAGAGGGGGAAAGAGATAGGAGAGAAGAAAGAGAGGGAATGAGAGCGAGATATAGAGAGTTTGAGAAAGAGGGAAATAGAGTGGAATGTAAGGACAAAGGAAGAGAAAGGGAAAGAGAGAAAGAGAAAGGGGGCGGGGGAGGGGGATAAAAGAGAGTGTTATTCTGAATTCATGTCATATGTATTATACTATTATATTATATTATGTATTATAATTATGTAGACTTATAGAACTTGCGTTTATCGCATTTTACCATACATGAAATTACTCACTTTTAGTTGTACTTTTCCATCAAAAAAGCCGGTTTTGGGGTTGTTGTTTTTCAATAAATTAATAAGAAATGGAATATAAAAGCACAAATGTAATCCAATGCTATTGAGAAGATGGTATATATATATATATATATATATATATATATACATAATGCATGTAATGTGAGAAATCAATTGAATTGAATGAGAGAAATAATTTGCGTAGCTAAATTCATTGTTCCTCCTTACTGACTTCCTTTTTGTGGAAATAACTGCAGGGTTTGCAAAAACTGTCTCCGCCGGGAGTCGAACCTGGGTCTTTGGCACTCAGGCTGTATGCCAACTGCCTTAACCACTAGACCACGGAGGCGGGTTGAGTGATATTCGGCTACACCAGGTACAAACACCGACAGGCAGCCCTTGCAACCCTTCGCAGTTAATTTATTCCTTTTTCTTTGAGGGACAGGGGAGTATTGAACAATGAAAAGCCGCATGCCTAGCTAGATCCATGACGGATTCATGTATTAGAATTAATTAATTATTTACAATGTGTGAGAAATTTGTTTTAATAATATAGCATCGGCAACTCTCGTGGGTAAATTTACATAATGTGAGAAATCAATTGAATTGAATGAGAGAAATAATTTGCGTAGCTAAATCCATTGTTCCTCCTTACTGACTTCCTTTTTGTGAAAATAACTGCAGGGTTTGCAAAAACTGTCTCCGCCGGGAGTCGAAACCGGGTCTTTGGCACTGTACGCCAAACGCCTTAACCACTAGACCACGGAGGCGGGTTGAGTGGTATTCGGCTACACCAGGTACAAACACCGACAGGCAGCCCTTGCAACCCTTTGCAGTTAATTCATTCCTTTCCTTTGAGGGACACGGGAGTATTGAACAATGAAAAGCCGCATGCCTAGCTAGATCCATGGCGGATTCATGTATTAGAATTATATATATATATATATATATATATATATATATATATATATATATATATATATACATACATATTTTATATGCAGTGGCGGAGATTTGTTACGAAATTAATTCTATTCATCAGGGGAGACGGCCTTTAGTAATGCCCCCCTCCCCCCTCCCTCTTTTACAAAAGAGAGCGCGGGACTGTTTTAATCCAAAACCTATAAATTTCATTTGTCCGATTGGCAATCGTCTGTCTGTCTGGACATGCTGAAAGTGCTAAGCTAAGTCGGTGAAATTGGAGAATTAAAATGACATACCAAACGCGCTCTTCATCATGTGTTCATTGTGAACAGCTCGCTACTGCACATTCATTTATTTTTACGGTCCTCTTTGACCCATTTTCATGACTACTTTAACATCTTCTTATGATTGTTCGGGGATGAAGATGATAGTTCTGGACTCTGTTTACGCCTTGAAATATATTTCCAATACAACTGATTGGAAATTTTAAAAAAGATTCATCAAATACGATCTATCATGTCTATTAGCAGCACCTACTGCAATTTCACAATTCTAACTTTAGTTTCACCCAATTTCATGCCTTCTTCAATATCTCCATCTGATTGTTGGGGTTAAAATGATAGTTCACGCTTCTGTTTACGCCTTCGAAGACATTTTCAATACAACTAATTGGGAAGTTACAATGACATTACAAATGCGCTCTTTTATGTACTAGCTACACCACATTCACCTATTTTTACCGTCTTCTTTGACCCAATTTAAAGACTTCTTCAAAATCTTCAGCTGATTATTCGGGGATTAAATGTCCAATATATCTAATTGGAAATTTTAAAATGACACTACAAAATACGCTCTTTGATGTATAACTACACCACAGTCAACTTCTTCCACATATTCAGCCGTTTGTTCGGGGATTATTCTGGATTCTGTAGAAGAAATTTCCCATGCAACAAATAGGAAAGTTAAAATGACACATCAAACGCGCTCTTCATTTTACTAGCTACACTTCATTCACCTATTTTTACCGTCTTCTTTGACCCAATTCCAATGACTGCTTCAACATCTTCAGCTGATCATTAAAGGATTAAATGATAATTCTAGATTTTGTTGAAGACATTTCCAATACAACAAATAGGAAAGTTTGATGACACATAAACGCGCTTTTCATTGTAACAGCTAGCTACTTCACATTCAGCTGTTTGGACTATCTTCTTTGACCATGTTGGAAATTTTCCAATACTTCTTTAATATGTACACATTATTGTTTGGGCATTTGACAACAGCAGTGGCGTAATGAGCCAACAAATTTTAGAGGGCTGAGCCTGCAGTAAGAATTGAACTGTTTTCTAAAGTGCGAGGAACACAAACATATTATACTCGCATATAAATCCTTTTAATGGGGCGGGGTACACCCCCTTCCTCCCTCCTTTTTTTGTTTGTGGGGGGGGGGCTGCAGGCTGCTTGGGCGGTGCTGCAGCACGCCCCCCCCCCCAAGTCCACCCCCCCCCACCAGTACGCCAGTAGACAACAGACTGGAAAGTTAAAATGTCACAACAAACGCGCTCTTTTAACAGTAGCTAGCGACTACACATTCAACTATGTCTACCGTCTTCTTTGAGACCACGATTTCATGACTACTTTAACATCTTCATCTGATTGTTCAGGGATTAAAAATGATGCTCCGGTCATCCTGTTAAGGTCACTTTTTCCACGCCATTTGCAGTCGCGGAACAAATGTCTTTCCATTTCTACCACGGTTTAATTCTTCGGTTACGTTTGAAAAATGGGTTTACCCTTGCTACCTCTGGCAGTTTGAAATATTTCTTTTTAATCTGAAAAGCACAGAGGATGATTAGATTTGCCCGTTTCGATTGTGTCGAAATGGCATTGAAGTGTTTGATGTAAATTAGAGAGAGATTGCTTTTCGTTTGTCATCTTATCGTCCACTGCATCCGTCCTTCTCCCCCTTGCAATTGACAGCACTCCAATTTAATTATTTCATACATGCAATCAGCCTCACAGAAATTTTAAGGGCATGAACTTTTTTCCATTACTGTACCGACACGTTAATCATTGTTCAATTCACATCACTTCGTTTCGCCGTCGTGACTTTACATGAGTTAATTTTCTTAATTTTTATTAAGCCTCAGGATAAAACACAGTGGTGAATTTCGAAGCCCAGAAATTAACGTCGGAGTGAATTAGTGAATAAGTAAATAAGAAAAGTGTTTGCACAGCAAGGGAGCCAGTCAACCAACCCATAAAGTAATGATCCCAGATGATGATGATTATAATTATAATATTAATTGTGGCTTTTTGAACAGAAGAGTGTGTTTTTATTTGGCGCTTCTGTTCTTCATGAAGTGATAATCCTGGCATTTTATTTCTCCTGCCTGAGCATCATAGCTGCAGCTATAACTGGAAAATAAGGGAATAACAACACTGAAGAAAACATATGTACAGGGGCGGCGATTTCTTGTCACGGCCTGGGGGGACGCGACTAGCGACCGGGGGAGGATGTGGTCTTTAACACTTAACCCCCCCCCCACCCCCACCCCCCCCCAAAAAAAAAGGATATAACAGCCTTACTTTTCATTTTGGCGGATTCCACAGTAAATCATGTTTATTATTTTGTGAGAGAGGGATAATTTGTTTTGGTTTGAAACAGCCTTTTAGAGCACTTTCGACCACACAGGCAAAAACAATCGTTAAATCACCATTTACACAACTCTAATTTTCGGGGGGGGGGGGAACCCGTATATAATAATTCCAGGGAGAGGCGTTCCTCGTCCCCCGGAACCAATATATCCTACAGGGGGTTTACATCGTCCAGTGAAACACACAGGGAATCTTTGTCTAAATAATACCTACGGTTAAGAGACCTAGCAAGAAAATTTCCCATTTTGAATTCTGAAAGTTTGCATTTTCAGAGTACTTAAGAGCCTGAACAAGGTGTTGCAGCCTCTATTCATTATTTCCTATACATTTTTTTTCAGTCTTCAGAATTTCCGGGGAGCATATGTCCCCCCCCCCCCCCCCCCCCCGTCCCCTTGGGATCGCCACCCCTGCATATAATTATATTTACTATGAGACGTAGCGTGGCTCTGACTAATATTCATTTACCAATCGAGCTGAGATCGATTTCCATTAAGTCATCTAATTCTTTGGAGTCTAAAGTGGGGCATTCGTCCTTTACTTGAGCAATATGTTTGAAGTTCCTATCTTTGGAAACAGTGTCAACATGACTACTTGCACCAACATGACAGTAGAAGACGGAGCAGGGAAGACAAATTTTAACGTCACCGCCCTCAGTATCAGCCAGGCAATTATTCTTGGGATTTGTTTGTTGATGATAGTGATCAGTAATACTTTCATTCTTGTGATCCTATACACGGTTAAGAACTGCTTCGAAGACATGCAGCAGTTCGTGTTCAAAGCGCTTGCCTTCACGGATTTCCTCACTGGCATTTTCTGTTGCGGCCTGACCATTCTGGCCATTATCTTCGGCTCTGGTCAGCCGTTTTCGTCCATAGTGTGTGCTGTAAGAGGGGTAGCTTGTACGGGGTTGGTCAATCTCTCAGCCCTCCTTATCGCCTCCGCCTGCATTGACCGATTCATCGCTGTCATCTATCCCCTTCGGTACTTTTCCCTCGTCACGATGAGACGCGCCAGGATCATGCTTCTGGTCGTGTGCGGGATCGCGACTTTTAACGGGTTATTGAGCCTACTCCGGGGAAGAGCAGTTGCCAAGAACAACTTGTGCTTGTCTGACTTCTCGTCCGAGAGACTCGCCTTCCGGCCTAGCCTCATCACTAGCCTTCTCCTGAGCTGTTTATCACTCCTTGTCGCGACGGTTACCAACATCAAGGTCATGTTAGTTGCTTCGGGTCAATCAAGACGTGCCGCGAACATCACCCCAAACGACATCACTGACGAAGGTGACATCGACAATAAAGCCGCCGTCAGGTTACGTAGAGGAAGTCTGAAAGGCCTCCACGTTCTGATCGTAGCCACTGTGGCCTTTTTCGTTGCCATTATTCCTTGGAGCATAGTCTCTGCGTCGCAGTTCAGCCAAAAGACTTCAATCGCGACACCGACGGCAAGGTTCGTAACAAGTCTTTTGGTGATCTCCAAAAGCTGGATGAACGCCTTGATTTTTGTCACTCTTAACAAGCGGTTTAGGAGGGCAGCCCGAAGAGCGATGTATGGCACCCAACATCAAGTCCAATCGGATGCATCAACAACAATGCAGGCGCGTGGTTTCGGTGTGGAGGGGTGAAAAAAAAGTTCTTCAGTCATTCCCGAGTACAGGGTCCCCTTTCTTCTTCGAATATGAAGGTGCCACTCCAGGAAGGATCCAGGATTTTCAAAAAGGAAGAGTAACGTGGCAATGAGGACAAGGAAGAGTACAAGCTTTAAATGGAAGTAATTAATCTCTTGGGCCAAGGTATTTTTTCTAATGTTTGTGTAGTGCACGTAATCTGTGTTCGATGCTTTATCGTGTATTTGATTAGATTTACACAATGATTTACATCAAGATTAAAGTTTGAAAAGAAATTATGATGCTTCCATGCAAGGCCTCATAATACGCGTTAACTTTTTTCGATAAATGTTACCACTAGTAAACAACATAAGCTTAATCGCTAGGGAATGTGTTCAGTAAAAACAGTTTATGTTTGGGTACATAACCCTTAATCTGCCCCCATGTACCAACCCGGTGCCAGAGTGCCAATCCCTATTGTGTCGGCCACTAATCCCCATGTGCCAGGTTTAGTTTTGTGGTGCTCAAGCGTGAACAAACAATGTGACGAAACATGTACGTAGCACAGCTCCCGGGGGGGGGGGGGGCACTCACGTATATTGGTGGTACGGGGACGTGCCGCTTTGATGACCCCCTTTTTCAGACCCCGATTTCCGTTCTCTAGATACTCAGTTCCGCTCAGGAGCCGCTCAGCCCCGCTCTGAAGACCCCCGTTATGAAACATATCCGTTCGCATGCGGCCGGGAGCGTGGCGGAGGCCAGGCAGTGGTCGCTCGACCTGGTCTCGCGCCCTAGGCCCTTTCGTCGCGCGAGCCTTGAAAACTGCTCCAGCTAGCTAGCTACTAGCGCTACACGGCGCGGGCGCGGCCCCCGGCGCGGCCCCCCGGTTAATTTTGTAGTTCCCTAGACCCTGTTTTTCACTCTGCCCAATAGATCATAGTTCCCAAGACCCCGTATTTTACACCTTGAAGTCAGTTCCTTAGACCCCCTTTTCGGGGATTCGTGAGGCACACCCCCGTCAAAATATAATTCGAGTGCCCCCCCCCCCCGGGGCACAGCTACGGAGGCTACTATACAAGGTTGTGGCACGCAAGCACAGGCTAGTGCACATGTACGTGGCACTGCTACGCAGATCAGTATACAAGGTTGTGGCATCGTATGGGTCAATACTTACATTTAATGGACTGAAATAAAGAGGGAAAAAAGCATAATAAGCTTTGTCAAAGGTTAGGGGAAATTGTTAATGCCGGATTTTTATTTATTGATTGATTGATTGCTTGATTGATTGATTGAATTTATTAACAACACATCACATAAATGACAGTTTGATATGAACAATTATACAATGTACTAGATAGTAATAATCTTGATGTGTAGTCGTAGATCTACATTAAGTCGAATGTACATGACATACACTTAACTAAATAATATAGATGTATTAATACTGAGGTGAAGTTGTTAAATTAAACTAGAAGTTAGCACTAGTTCTAATCGAGCCTAGTTCCATTCTTTGGGCAAGATGGGTTTTTTAAAAATGTTCTTAGTATATCTACATGTAACATTATTATTTTGTATAATACATGTATATAAATATAAACAAATAATCTATGTTTTAAGTTTTACATTTTTTACAGAGAGAAAAAAAGAACACATCAAAAGTGTTTTTTTTCCCCAAACAATAATAACAATGATAATTTATACAAAAGAAAAACAAATCTTTAACAAACTGCAATCACTATTACGTGCATAAAGTGTAACAGTGAAATAAAAGTTGCTGCTAGTACGGGTATAACACATATAATCATAAAGATGTATGTATTATAAGTAGTAAAAAAGAACACAAAGATAAAAAAATATAAGAAAACGAATGTAGAAACAAATAAAGAAATGTTATTTATTATCATTAATTTGTTTAAAAAATGTTGTTCATTGACATGCATCCCTTATAAATATAAGCCCAATATCGCTCAAATCTAATGGAGCAATGGAGTACTAAATAGAAGATCCAGGGCCCTATTTCCTAAAACTTGTCATCAGTGACAAGTTGCAATAACTGTTATAAGCTACTGAAATCCTTGCATCTGATTGGCTGAGAGCAAATTTGTCGGTAAAAATCACCGACAAGACACTTGATGAAACGCCCCCTGGACAGCCCCTCGACATGCAGAACCTTACATATAAATATATATCAAAGCAGTCTGTATATATCTTGGTGAGATTTTCCTGACATGATCTGCCTGTACAAATTAGGGAGCAACATTTTATTAAATTTTCAACTTTAAAAGTAATGCTCTAAGTACTGGTAAAATTAGGAATGATATTTCAGTCTTTTTAAATCTCTTCTTTACGGCCCGTCGCACACGAGGTATTCCACTCTGTCCAACAGGTGTCAATTCAATAGAATGCATGGCACAGTAATAATAATAATAATAGCTACGTATAATATTGCGCACATATCCATCCCAGGGGATGCTCGAGGCGCCTATACAAAGTAGTATTATTACACTGGATTTAGCCCAGCTGCCCTAAGGCGCTGAAAGTATTCAAGGAACCAGGTACCTAAATGTAGATTAATGTCTCGCCAAATGACATTTGTGCCGCGGCGGGACTCGGACCGCGAACCATGCGATCTACAGTCCGGTGACGTATCCACTAGACCACGACACCTCTACATGCTATAGTAAGCAGTGAACAATAGGACCACGGCTCCGAATGACGGCTGTGCACGACTTGCCACATGAATGTTCTTTAATCATTCACTGGTTTGTGTAGATTGTTACGCCTGTTTTCCGTCAATGTCGATTTTCGAACAAATGCGAAACCTTGCGCTAGGCCACCTCATCAAGTACTTCAAGGGCTTGCATCTGTGGTTTGAGATTGCGCATGGTCCATGGACCTGTTTTGTGTGCATTTCATATGCCTAAATGTTCTTGAATGGTGTAATGAAAATAGCCCCCGGTGTGCATTATCTTAAAGGCCTAAACAGGACTGCTTTCAAAAATCGATGTATACAAGTAAGCTTGTTGCCAAGTAAAGTGTATCTTATATGAAAGAAAATCACCACCACTAAAAAGATTAAAAAATCATCACTGATCACGAAGAAATAAGAATAGAATTTTCTGAGAATATAATCGTTTGTAATGGTTTAGTGGAGTGACGGGTTTTAATATGATGTATTTATTAAAATCACATATCAGTACTTAATGTCCTAAATCAGTGTGCTGTGTGAATGAGTATTGTCAACATGTACTGCAATGTGCCATGTCTTCTCCCTTAACGATTTATTTACAAGAAGGGAAAATGTCGACACACACTGTGGCGGTTGCATTTCGCTTTACAAAAACATTGCTTTGTTAGCATTGATGCTACTTGAGTGATTATGTTTACCCAGTAATATTTTTTTTATCAACTATACTATGCTGCCACGAACAATTTCTAATTATATACCGTTTTCAGTATAACAACCACTTTTACTCAGCAAAATTTGATGAAAATATAAATCATGAGCTATTTCAGCGCGGCGCCGACACCGGGACATAGACCGACAACCCCCCCCCCCCCCCCCAAACCGACAATATCAGTCTGGATGAACCATGAGAAAAGTTGTTAAAAGGCCAATGAGACCAGCAGGTCGGTTTCGTCGGCCGTCGGTCTCCGTATAGGTCATCTTACAACTTTTTAAGAGGCCCACGGGATATATATTGTCGGTCTCGTGGGCTGTAGCCCTCAGATACTATTTAAACTCAAGAGAAAAAAATACGTGCCTGAAAGTTTAAAGTAATACAAAATTTTAGTGCAGTTATATTTTTTAACATCAAAGTATTTTTTATTCTAAGAGATGGTGAATGGAAGTGCAAACCGTCGCAGTGGTACAATACACCATTATGTCCAACTTTTTCAATACATGAAAGTCGTTATGAACATTGCTTTTCCCTTTTCTTCTTATATTCAAATTACTATTATCAATCTTACGGTGATGATGTGCAGTAGAATGGTGAATTTGGACAAACAAGACAAAAAACACAATATACATGTAGATCAATAGCTCGTCACTGAGCGAGCACTTAAAAGGATTGTATTGGGCATTGAATAACATAATGGTACTATTTTCAGTTTGCCATGCACTGTCGTGACGGAGCAAGACATTTATATCATCAGGTGACAGCTAAATACATACTTTAATGAACGAGTGAAAGTGAATATGAGTTGTCATGGAAACTAACACAAGGTAAAATAATGGGAAGGACGAGATGCTTAAACGTTTTTCAATTTCAAAAGAATGTACTTAATGTATTTTTCAATCGTTATAGAGTCGTTTAAGTCATTAGTTGTTAGTTATTAGTATAATATATGCATATGCATATACATATCATGTACAGTTTGTGCAATTGTTACGCACATGATCAGAAAAGTTCAATTGGAAAGATTATGATTTAAAGATTTAACATTTAAATAAAGTTTACATGATATATGTACATACATAGAATTTTCAGGAAAACCCGAAATCGAAATTAAACAAGGGCAGTACGTAATACATTCTAATTAGTCTATATGGGCACGAATACTTCTGCAGCCTGCATGCGCCACCCTTTGACCTGATTGATATTTCTCTGTTTCGAATATATATTTTTCTGCCACACGAAGGTTTGTTTGTTGTTGATGTTTTTCGATATTTGCGCATTCAGTGTAGAGACGGCTAGTAGCTTTTCCGAGAAACGTAAATTCATACGGTACAAATGGCGCATACTTGCATGCAGTGGCGTAGGCAGGATTTTTTTTACAAGGGGGGCAAATTTTGTCAATTGTCATATTCTGCTTGGAGGGAGACCCATATTTTTTTCTTCTCGCCAGCCCTCCAAAACTCGCTCAGTGGGGGGGGGGGGGGGGGGGGGGGGGGGGGGGGGGGG